>OX578272.1:238678475-239000975 GCA_951217065.1 Baccha elongata
AAATCGTTACTTTTAGCTGAAAGTGATTTCCATTAAAAATAAAACGTTTTTTCGTTATTCGCAAAATGAGTCCTAATTATTGTTAGTTTTACTTAAAAGTGCTTTATTCTCGAGTTATAGCGCTTTTTCTAAAATTCCAAAATCGATTTTTTTTTCAAATCTATTTTACCTTTTTCATTGTGCTTTTTATAGTTGGTTACCCTTCACAGAACCCGTAAAAATCGTTACTTTTAGCTGAAAGTGATTTCCATTCAAAATAAAACGTTTTTTCGTTATTCGCAAAATGAGTCCTAATTATCGTTAGTTTTGCTTAAAAGTGCTTTGTTCTCGAGTTATAGCGCTTTTTCTAAAATTCGAAAATCGATTTTTTTTCAAATCTGTTTTACCTTTTTCAATGTGCTTTTTATAGTTGGTTACCCTTCACAGAACCCGTAAAAATCGTTACTTTTAGCTGAAAGTGATTTCCATTAAAAATAAAACGTTTTTTCGTTATTCGCAAAATGAGTCCTAATTATTGTTAGTTTTACTTAAAAGTGCTTTATTCTCGAGTTATAGCGCTTTTTCTAAAATTTTTTCAAATCTGTTTTACCTTTTTCATTGTGCTTTTTATAGTTGGTTACCCTTCACAGAACCCGTAAAAATCGTTACTTTTAGCTGAAAGTGATTTCCATTCAAAATAAAACGCTTTTTCGTTATTCGCAAAATGAGTCCTAGTAATCGTTAGTTTTGCTTAAAAGTGCTTTGTTCTCGAGTTATAGCGCTTTTTCTAAAATTCCAAAATCGATTTTTTTTCAAATCTGTTTTACCTTTTTCATTGTGCTTTTTATAGTTGGTTACCCTTCACAGAACCCGTAAAAATCGTTACTTTTAGCTGAAAGTGATTTCCATTCAAAATAAAACGTTTTTTCGTTATTCGCAAAATGAGTCCTAATTATCGTTAGTTTTGCTTAAAAGTGCTTTGTTCTCGAGTTATAGCGCTTTTTCTAAAATTCGAAAATCGATTTTTTTTCAAATCTGTTTTACCTTTTTCAATGTGCTTTTTATAGTTGGTTACCCTTCACAGAACCCGTAAAAATCGTTACTTTTAGCTGAAAGTGATTTCCATTAAAAATAAAACGTTTTTTCGTTATTCGCAAAATGAGTCCTAATTATTGTTAGTTTTACTTAAAAGTGCTTTATTCTCGAGTTATAGCGCTTTTTCTAAAATTCCAAAATCGATTTTTTTTCAAATCTATTTTACCTTTTTCATTGTGCTTTTTATAGTTGGTTACCCTTCACAGAACCCGTAAAAATCGTTACTTTTAGCTGAAAGTGATTTCCATTCAAAATAAAACGTTTTTTCGTTATTCGCAAAATGAGTCCTAATTATCGTTAGTTTTACTTAAAAGTGCTTTATTCTCGAGTTATAGCGCTTTTTCTAAAATTCCAAAATCGATTTTTTTTCAAATCTGTTTTACCTTTTTCATTGTGCTTCTTATAGTTGGTTACCCTTCACAGAACCCGTAAAAATCGTTACTTTTAGCTGAAAGTGATTTCCATTCAAAATAAAACGTTTTTTCGTTATTCGCAAAATGAGTCCTAATTATCGTTAGTTTTGCTTAAAAGTGCTTTGTTCTCGAGTTATAGCGCTTTTTCTAAAATCCCAAAATCGATTTTTTTTCAAATCTTTTTTACCTTTTTCATTGTGCTTTTTATAGTTGGTTACCCTTCACAGAACCCGTAAAAATCGTTACTTTTAGCTAAAAGTGATTTTCGTTCAAAATGAAACGTTTTTTCGTTATTGGCAAAATGAGTCCTAATTATCGTTAGTTTTACTTAAAAGTGCTTTATTCTCGAGTTATAGCGCTTTTTCTAAAATTCCAAAATCGATTTTTTTTTTTCAAATCTGTTTTACCTTTTTCAATGTGCTTTTTATAGTTGGTTACCCTTCACAGAACCCGTAAAAATCGTTACTTTTAGCTGAAAGTGATTTCCATTCAAAATAAAACGTTTTTTCGTTATTCGCAAAATGAGTCCTAATTATCGTTAGTTTTGCTTAAAAGTGCTTTGTTCTCGAGTTATAGCGCTTTTTCTAAAATCCCAAAATCGATTTTTTTCAAATCTGTTTTACCTTTTTCAATGTGCTTTTTATAGTTGGTTACCCTTCACAGAACCCGTAAAAATCGTTACTTTTAGCTGAAAGTGATTTCCATTCAAAATAAAACGTTTTTTCGTTATTCGCAAAATGAGTCCTAATTATCGTTAGTTTTGCTTAAAAGTGCTTTGTTCTCGAGTTATAGCGCTTTTTCTAAAATTCCAAAATCGATTTTTTTTCAAATCTGTTTTACCTTTTTCAATGTGCTTTTTATAGTTGGTTACCCTTCACAGAACCCGTAAAAATCGTTACTTTTAGCTGAAAGTGATTTCCATTCAAAATAAAACGTTTTTTCGTTATTCGCAAAATGAGTCCTAATTATCGTTAGTTTTACTTAAAAGTGCTTTATTCTCGAGTTATAGCGCTTTTTCTAAAATTCCAAAATCGATTTTTTTTCAAATCTGTTTTACCCTTTTCATTGTGCTTCTTATAGTTGGTTACCCTTCACAGAACCCGTAAAAATCGTTACTTTTAGCTGAAAGTGATTTCCATTCAAAATAAAACGTTTTTTCGTTATTCGCAAAATGAGTCCTAATTATCGTTAGTTTTGCTTAAAAGTGCTTTGTTCTCGAGTTATAGCGCTTTTTCTAAAATCCCAAAATCGATTTTTTTTCAAATCTGTTTTACCTTTTTCAATGTGCTTTTTATAGTTGGTTACCCTTCACAGAACCCGTAAAAATCGTTACTTTTAGCTGAAATGATTTCCGTTCAAAATAAAACGTTTTTTCGTTATTCGCAAAATGAGTCCTAATTATCGTTAGTTTTGCTTAAAAGTGCTTTGTTCTCGAGTTATAGCGCTTTTTCTAAAATTCCGAAATCGATTTTTTTTCAAACTGTTTTACCTTTTTCAATGTGCTTTTTATAGTTATATCATTCGTCGGATTCCCTTATAGGGCTGATTATAATCTATTTTTGTGAAGCCTTCCACTTTATATTTTTTAACCATCACAAACAATTTACTTTTCCGAAAACAACATTTAGTTTAGAGTCTAGAAAAATCTCATATATATGGACTCCGGAGGATAAAGTTAAAAATGTCATTCGTTTCGTTTCGCGCCAGTAATTTTCTCCTTTTGCGACTTCATATTTATGCATCATCTCATCGCTGGTTGATGGAAATGGAAATTCGTTCTTCTTCCTAGAGTGAACAGACACCATGGAATCTGGGATAAAAGTCAACTACGAATGTTTGAATGTTTTATATGAATTCCAGAGCATATACTAGACTTTTTCTGAGTGATGCATCATGTTCTTGAGGATGCACCCAAAAGTTACTCTATTAATTTTTGGTATCTATTCAAAAATTAGAGTGTGACTGCACACAACCCTATCAACAATGAAATGGACACCAAAAAGAAAAAAAAACATACCTACCCTCTTATATTATTGACCATGAATACTAATTAATCCGGTAAAATAAATTCTCCATTAATTCTTACCTAACACTGCACCGCAACGGATTAGAACTCTATGTTCTCTACGTACGTGTGTTCACTGCATTGAAAGATATGAGGATAAATGGGCGGTGGTCCATGCGGAAGGGCATCAGCGAGTGATTCTTTGGGGCTACCCATTAAGTTGGATGGATTAGATGAGATACGAATTTTCATCTTAATATTCCGAGAGATGATTCTGCACTATAGGTATAGCAATTCCGTTTCTTTTTTCTCCTTTGTTTTAATATCCTTTTTCGTCCAGGATAAAACATTTGCCTTGGGGCAAGGACGAGGATATAATTACAAGGATGAAGATGAAGCAAGAAATGGGGAAGCTCCTCTTAGATTGTAATATAACATGAAATGTGAAAGCAAACAGCCCGAGAAATATGGGATAATGGTGGTAATTAAGCATCCGAAATTTATGGCAATGTCTTTGTCTGGGGGGCATCATGAAAAATCAATTGATTTGTGAGTATTTCACTTAAGAGTGCTGGAGCCTAGAGAAAATTCAAATCCAAAATCACTCGGGGTAACGATTGAAGTTGATGCCAATGTCCTATTGATCTTTTTACTATCAGTGATGTAAATTAATATAGGAGCATGGATTATCTTAAAATTGTATCTATGTATGTAGCTGAATAGTGAAAATAACAAACCTCTCAAAACAATTTTATAAATATGTGTGTTTCCTAGGTAAAAACAGATATGTCAGATTTAAGATTTTCCCGGAATGGAATTTTAATGTTTACCGGAAGTGCTCTCGGAATATATTTTAATATTGAAATGAAAAGGAAGCAAGAAGACTTGAGGGTATACTTATTGGGTATTTTTCACCGATTGAATTTTGTTCTTCAATCTCAAAATATAATATTGAGATGAGAGACAAAAAAAAACACAAGTTTTTTAAACTATACACTCAGAAAAAACAATTCTGCTCCATAAGTAATATACTGTTTGTTATAAACAATAAAGGCCCAAGTGTTAAAATAGTTTGTAGCAAATATAAAAATTCTAAGCAAAAACGATAATTGTTTGTAGCAAATAAAGGATGTTTTTTTTCGAGGTATAGAACTTTAAGTTGGCAATACTTTTCAAGACGGCGACCGATTTCACAGCTGTCAAATGATTTGTTCTTAGTTTGGTTTGGCAATTCATCATGAATAGACTCACGCCTGAACAACGCTTGCAAATTGTGCAATTTTATTTCGAAAATAATGGTTCTGTGCGGAATACGTATCGCGCACTACGTCCATTAGCGATGCTTAGCGATGAAAGCGCACTTCTGGTTGAATGGCTACGTCAACAAACGAAACTGCCGCATTTGAAGTGAAGCTAATCCTCAAGTGTATGTCGAAACACCGTTACATCCAGAAAAACTGACTGTTTGGTTCACTTTATAAGCTGGTGGAATCATTGGTCCGTACTTCTTCAAAAACGATGATGGCCACAACGTTACAGTCAATGGTGATCGGTATAGAGCCATGATTACTAACTTTTTCATTCCTGAATTGAACAATCCCTCCAAGATCTTGTGATTTAACACCGCTAGATTTTTTTCTGTGGGGTTATGTAAAGTCATTGGTCTATGCTGATAAGCCACAAACGCTTGACCATTTGGAAGACAACATTCGCCATGTTATTGCCGATATACGGCCACAAATGTTGGAAAAAGTCATCGAAAATTAGACGTCCAGATTGGACTACATCCGAGCCAGCCGTGGCAGGCATATGCCAGAAATCATATTTAAAATGTAATGCCACAAGATTATCTTTCGAATAAAGAAAAATTAATGTCAATCGAATATTCCATCGTTGTTTTATTGCAATTTAAAGTTCTATACCTACAAAAAAACACCTTTTATATAGATTCTAATCAAAAACTATAATCGTTTTTGCTTAGACGCTTTATATTTGCTACAAACTATTTTAATGCTTGGGCCATTATTGTTTATGACAAATGGTATATTACTTATGGAGCTTAATTTTTTTTCTGAGTGTAGAGTGTTACCTTAGTATTAGAGACATAAATTTACCGTTTATAGCTAGGATGGTAGATAAGTGGAATTTCAGAGGTGAAGTCATGGAAAAGCCCAAGGGCATTAAGATCCTTAAAATGGACTTAAATGTATACTAACTTCAGAGAAGTCTGTCTATAGTTAAATTAAAACTGAAGCAAAAAATTGTGCAAATAGAATCATTTTTTTATGAAAGTGGATCAAGCAACATTTTGCTATTCGCAAAGTGATGAACCAATTCTATATTTGACCAGTTCAGTAAACAATCCCCCAACACCACTCTATTAATGAAACGAGATATTTGCTCTTCTAAAGCAGTTGGAAGTTGATACAGATTTTGATCGGAATATCATATTTAGCGAAGAGTTATATCTGAATGAATGCAACCGTCAACAAGCCAAATTGTCAAATTTGCACAATCACAGTCCAAAAAAGATTGAACAATTTGCAATGCATTCAGAAAAATTCAGTATTGGGTTTGGATTTTCGTCTGGACGCATCATCGGCAGTATTTTTTTGTTTTTTTTTTTTTTCGTAGAACGATCGACGCTATCGGTAGAATTATATTCTATGGATAACGACCGACGACACATGGTTTCAACAGAACGGTGCTACAAAGCCCATGTTATATGGACATTATATATGCACGCCCGTGCATATATAATGTCCATATCGACCACCGAGGTCTTGCAATTTGATATCAGTAAGCTTCTTCTTGTGATGTTTATATTAAGTCTCAGTTCTATGCCAATAATCAAGAACTGTCCTGAAGACCAAAATCCTGAATTTCAAAATCAATGCCATTAGTTAAATTCAGCTTAATGCGCCAGAGTTATGGGCAACACTCAGCCAAGCTGGCGCGGGCTTTTGATGTTATAATTTACACGTAATGGCATAGGTAAGGTACCTGGTACATATATGGGCTTTCCAAAAAAAAGAATTAATGATATCTTATACTTTCAGTTATTTCATTCAAATAAAACACAAGAAATGGAAAGAAAAATTTAAATATAGGTTCTCACGTTGGGCGCCAAACGCTTCTAATTTTTTTTTTGTTTCAATAAACAAATCGTGTTTTCATTCAAATCATCGTATTTATATGCAACTTGAACGTCATCAGATGCAGTGTTTGATTATGGGTCGGGTTTCTGGAGTTCTTGGACATAATTTTTTTTTTTTTTTTTTTTGTAAATTCAATTTTTATTTTCAATTTAACTTATAACTACTTAAATGCTAGACAAAAACCTTAAAAATAGCTTACAGAATAACTTAACTAGCTTACTGGCCCCATGCGGCCGCTCTAAATTATACTATAACTATATTAAAAATGCCTTTCGGCGTAAAAACTAACTTATATAAAAAATTCAATATTATTTAAAACTAAACGAGAAAATTCTAAAAAAACTCATTTTTCTTTGACATTTTTTATATAAAAACTTAAAACTACCCTTTACCTAAATAAAACTAAAATATACGTAATGAATATACGTAAACCTTAAAACTACTTAAAAATACTTAAAATAACTTAAAACTAGAACAGCCACCAGCAGCATATTTTTTTTTTTTTTTTTTATAATTTTTTTGGTGCCACCACTGTCCTATGTTAAGTCTACCTATTAATTCCTAAAAATACGTAGGTCAGCGAAAGCAACAACTTTGGTCAACCATCAATATCAAAGTGGTCCCCCAACCACCAGAATTGTTTTGTTCTTGTTCTTGGACATCATTTCACATGGCAAGTGATTTGGTAAAAACTTATTCGGATGACAACAGTATGGATTTGTCGGGAAAAAGAGTACTTCCCATGTGTTGAAAGTGGAGAGTGGAAACATCCTGGAAAATTGAATTTGAGCTATAAAAGGCAAAGCAGAAATTGAGAAGGACAAGTAAAAATTTTGATAGCACACTAAGCAGTCGTCTAAATTACAAAAACAAATCAAATCAAAAAAAAAACAAAAAAACCCTCTTGGGAACCAATTTTCGATAAAAATTTAATAATTTTGTATTTTATTTTCTTCATTCTTCTTCCAACATTTCACGCAAGGTTAACTTTTCGTTAAAATATGTATTTCGCAACATAAAATACTAATTTTTTTTTTCTTATAAAAAAAACTTGTCAAATAAAATGTCGCTGGTCGTTAAAACGTTAGTAACTTAAATTGTTATTATTTTCAATCCAATGGTTCACTTGAACGTCACCAGTTTAATTTTGGGTCAGTTATTTGGAGTTCTTGGTCATCATCCAGGTTGGCGGTCTAATTTTGATCATTGGGGGGACTGAGAACTCTCACCATTATAACCTGGCCCCTTGACCTAAAGTTTTCGTTGGCTATATTTTAAATCATTAATTCGACTTGTGCCTCCTGAGGGACTTTATATGGTTGGCAAGATTTTTTATTAAAATTTAAAGATAGGAAAGAGAGAAAAAAAAACAAATTCTATCACTCACACTCACGTTGGGCGCCAATTGATTCACATATATTTTTTTTTTTTAAACTATTATTATTTTCGATCAAATTATCGTATTTGCATAACTATATATATATAGTAACTAAGCTTTCAGGTTTAGTATGAGTTTTTCAGTTTGTTCAGCTTATTTAAGTTCCACGTAAAATAACATGAATCAATTTTTTTTTATAAGTTTTATTAAACACTCAACACACAAACATAGTTTTTCTCAACAAATTTAAAAACCAAAAGCTCATGAATGGAAATCATTGTAACACTCTTAGCAATTTATTTTCTTTAAATTATAAAGATTCAGTCTTGAGTCACTCGTTCAGCCCACTCATTTCCGGCACATCAATTTGCTCTAATTTAGCAGCTACTTCTACACCACGAATCAGTATTCATCTCCATCCATGACTTTTGCGATTTCAGAATGAACCTCTGCATCAGCAGATCCCTTTGAATTCCGTCTATTTGACTCTCAGAAATTAATTATTTACTCTTGTCGTTATTCTCAAGGATGCATTAAGAATGGCAAAGCTATTTCTCAAATACCAAAACAACTTCTGGGGCAACATAGTGTTGTACAATTGAAAAAGTAATCATTTCATTACCGCTGGAAAAACTAAGACTCCTCTCATTTACTATCTATGGCTACGGCTGGCAATCACGTCAAGCGAATGACATAAAACTTACACCCCATTTAACCCGCATTAATTTCACTGGGCATCTGTCATTCTGACTGTCGAAATGGCGACGTAAAAACTCGCCTGCCATATGGATACTACGAAAGAAACTTCCTCCAAACTTACGACTGGTCTCTTGTCAAACGCGGAATGTTCAATTTATATCCTTATACAACTTTAATTCATTCGTCCTTGGCTGATGGTTGTACAAGTACAACACTCTTTGGGTTGACTTTAGGCGGAAGGATTTTTTTTTCTTTTGTAATTACGATAATCAATTCCGATGAGAGAGACCAGTCACAGTAAAATCCTTTGACATCTTTCGTTCTTCTCCTTGTGTCAAGTGTTCCACTCCTACGATCGTTGTCGCGGCAAAATCCTATTTTCTTTATAATTGAAATCATTTTCACGTTAATTAACCCCTTACGTTGACTTTAGCTAGACATTTTAAGATCCGAAGCTTCCATTAACCAAGACTCGTCTTTGCTTGTTCCCATACTCTTCCTACCCACGCTTGACTCCATCTATTTAATATCGCGAAACACTGAATGCCACAAACTGTGCACAAGAGTTTACCAAGTATACCAACACAATCCACTATACGCATTGTTTGTTTGTGCGAATGAAGGATTCGTCGTCCTTATAAGAAAACTCTGCTGCGTGCTGTTTTGTTAAGTGGAAATTATTTTTGTACTATAGCGCGAAATTGAAAATCCTTTTTTTTTTTTTTTTTTTTTTGTATCTCCAACCTTATTGTAGCAGCAGGAGGGCGTTTGAATGTTCTCCTGCCATTTAATAAAAAAAAAACGAACGTGGTTGTCATTCGCCTCGCTGTGATATTTTTGTACCAAAAGTGAGGCCAATTTTGATCCCGAACGTCGACTTTTATCTGTGCTCTTCCAGATTCGCAAAGGGGATTAAATTTACGCAGCGACTTGGCAAATGATGGGTAAGTAAATTTTATTGACTTCTTCAATTTAACCGAGCAGGACAACGCGACATAAAAGGTTCAGCAATGAATATTCGGAACACAAAAACTTAAGTACTTTACTGCGAACTGATGGTCTTTGTTGACGAAAATAATATAAATAGGTTAGCTATTTCAAAAATAAATCGATAAGTGGGTTTTATATTTCTTTTCCTTTTTTGATGCAGTTTAATGTTGTTTTATTTTACTTCACGTATACCAGTGATATAAAAATATGTGTGTGTGTGTATTTTTTTAAGGAAACAATTTTGCATTTGTCATAAAGGTAGGTAAGAAAACATATACTTCCGCAGTAATCTATAGTTATCTTATAAAATTTGAAAACAATATAAATATTAATATTAAAAATATAGTTTCTAGAATTACACAATTTTTTTGAGTTTGGCGCCACGGAAAAGTGTTAGGTACCTACGAAACAAACGAAACAATAAATTACAGTTTGCAAAAAAAAACATTTTGAGGGTGAAAAAATTAATTAATAGACAAATTAGAGTTCCCTTATCATGGCGAGAAAAACGAAAGCCGATCAGCTATACAACACCAATATCCACTTAAAAATCTTGTTTATTAAAATTAATTTACTATTTTATTCCTTTGCTCAAAACAAATTAATATTTAAAAATCTGTTGAAGTTCATTAAAGCAATAATTTCTTTTTTATAAAAATAATAAAAAAGTTCATTTATTTGATGAACAAGGTTATTAAGTCAAATAACTCGATTTATTACACCGTTACTAAAATTTAATTTAAACAACTAAATATTAGGTTCATTGAAATCAATTAAATGATTTATTTTGCCTTTATAGATAAATATATCTGTAGACTATCAAACGAACGAGCTCCAGTCAAAAAATTAATAAAACAATAAAACTATTGCGATGTACAAGTTTTTTTTAACAACTAACTTATTTTATTAATAATTTAAAATAGCTAGAAACAGAGTTTCAACTTTAATCAGAAAGTCGAAACTGATCCATTGTACAAAAACTTTCAACTCAGATCGATCATCCAAGCATCTCTGGAAACAGATTCACAATTTGGGGATATCCAAAAAATCATCTACTGATGGCGACGATATCAACATTGAAGAGTTAAACCGAAAATGTACCTCTGTTATGTCCACTGAAGCTGATGACTCTTAACAATTTTCTGACAACAACTTTTTGAATATAGGGTTTTCGCTTTCTACTGTTGACAGCATTACAGTCAGTGAAGCAATTTTTTCGTTTAAATTTAATGTGGTGGACTAGACAATATTCATCCGGATTTCATAAAGATACTGCTTCCACTAATTCTTCCCCACATTACTCATATTTTCAATCTAATATTGATCTCTTCTACATATCCTTAAGAGTGGAAAAAGGCAAAAGTGATACCTATTCCCATAAAGTCATATACGCCTGAGTATAGACCTATTGCCATGTTTCCATACTTGGTTAAGGTCCTAGAGAATATTATAAATAAACAAAATAAGAAATCATGTCAATACAAATTATCTACTCTCCCCTTATCATTCTGGTTTCAGATCAAGAAACAGTTGCATTTCAGCACTACTCAAAGTTACTGATGATATTCGATTGGCTATCGACTTTGATCAAATGTCCATAATAACTCTATTAGATTTTTCAAACGCGTTTGACTCAGTGAATCCTGTATTATTATGTAACAAATTATCTATTGCTTTTTAATTTTTCCAAATCTGTTGTAAAACTTATTTATTCTTATCTTTCTAGTCGCGTCCAAACAGTGTCTCATAATGGTTGCCAGTCTGCTTTTCTTCTCACTCATAAGGGTGTTCCCCAAGGATCGATTCTTTGTCCTCTTTTGTTCTCCTTGTTCATAAATGACCTGCCGCAATGTGTTTCTTTTTATTATTTTCGTATTTATGCTTATGACGTGCAGCTTTACCACAATTTTTCAGCGAAAAACTTAGATGAAGCCTCTGTCCAAATTATTAATGCTGATTTGAGTAGAATACATGACTGGGCTACACAAAATGAACTTTTTTTTAAATCCAACCAAATCCAAAATAATTCCTATTTCCAAAAGACAACAAATTTAACTCTTTTTTCACCAAATTTTGCTTAAAAACGCTCCAATTCAATTTGTGCACAAAATTAAAAACTCAGAAATCATCTTCAATACTTCGCTTACATGAAACGACCACATAAACAGCGTGGTGGCAAAAATATATGCTAGTCTTCGTAGCCTATCTCTAACTAGAAGTTGCCTTCCTGTTCAAACAAAGTTAAGGCTTGTCAAAACACTAATTGTGCCTATTGTCACATTTGGCAGTGAACTGTTGCAGTTCACGCAACTGCAAGATATGTTTTCAATCTTAGTAGATACGATCGCGTTTCTGCCTTCACTAAACAAATTCTGGGGTGTGATCTTCAAAGCTTTCTTAACTATAGGGCTATCGTATTTCTTTCTAACCTCATCTATCACAAACAGCCTTTTTATTTAAATAAAAAAATATCGTTATCCAGTTGAAGTCTTGCCCTTATACCTCGTATTATATTGATGTGTAAATTCACGCAGACAATTTTTCGTTAATGCCGTTTCCCTTTAAAATAATTTACCCATTGATACAAGACGTAAAATCGATCAAAGAAAGAATTTCCTATCTCCTCTATTTTCTTTGTTGCTCATGATAATTGAAGTTTTTCATTAAGTTAAAGTATCTTAATTCTAAAATTGTTGTTAATTAATATTCTTATGTAATTCTTAATTTCATTTTTGCTATTGTTCTTTTTTCTGATGTTTTCAAACTCCTGTATATGCGTTTTAAAAGATGTAATTTCTTATTTATACAGAGAACAATTATATACTAAATAAATAAATAAATTACATGAACAAAAAAAGTTTAAGTATTAATAGGTACAACAAAATTATTTACATTAAAATAAAAAAAAAATATTTATTGTTTCAGAAAAGATTTTCATTAAAACAATTAACTCTGTCATCAAATTTATGTAAAAAGTTAGTTGTTTGTGCCAAGAGAGTTTAATAAATCACTTTTTTCTTTTTATTACTTCAACAAAAAAACATCAGAACAATAAAACTATTTAACACTTTTATTGTTTCGGTTTATAATTTCTTTCTGATTAATACCATTTTTATTTTTGACCTAGATATACAAATAACGGTACCTATCTACCATATAAGCGTAAACGATAATTCTATTTTTCTCGAAAAAATTCGATCAATTTCGATAAAACTTTATATGAGTTATTTGTTGCCAATTGAGATGTCCTATATCCAAAAATTATTTTCAGAAACAACTTATTAACGGTACCTGCCATATAACCGTTTTTTATTACTCCGACTATCTTTTGAACTGTTGCACCGATTTTGACGAAATTTTATACTCTTACAGGACGCTTAATATTGATTAATACTGCATTCAAACATTTTGGAAAAAAGTATTTTTTTAAAAGTCATTTTTTTAAATTTTTTTCAAAAAAAAATTTGACCTTTAAAAAATTTTTATGTGAGTGCTTTGTTGTTGACAGTGAAAAGTTGAAAATTTCAGACTTTTACAGGAAGGTTAATTGCCCCAAGAGCAAGTTTGTGCGACCCAGTCGTGCCCTTGATTTAATATTCCCACTATCTTTTGAACGGCATCAATGATTCCAAAGAAATTTAATTTTCTAAAACTTCTGAATAATACTGCGGACAAAAAATTTTGTAATTTTTGAAAAAAAAAATTTTTATTTTTTTTTTAAACCGATAATTCTAATTTTTCTCGACAAAATTACCATCAATATCGATAAGAATTTATATGAGGGATTTATTGCACATAATGATGTCTTTCATCTGAATTTTTTTTTTCGAATCATCTTTTAACGGTAAGTATCTGCCCTATAACTATTTTTTATTGCTCCGACTATCTTTTGAACGGCTGCACTGTTCTTGACCAAATTTAATATTCTAAAATTGCTAAACCTGAACAATACTGCAAGCCAAATTTTTGTAAAAAAGTGAAATAGTTTTTTTTTATTGAAAAACTGATAATTCTTATTTTCTCGAAGAAATACTATCAATTTCAATAAAATTTCATGTAATTGAATTTTACCGATAGTGATGGAAACAAAAAAATATTTCATAATATAAAACATTGATTTTTTTTATAAAAAAAAAACTGGTAAAATGAATTTTCCAGTTGTGAATACAAAAGTAACTTGCCCAAAAAGCAAAGTTTTTGTGACCCAGTCGTGCCCTTTATTAATAGTGGCATGTCAAATTTTCTGACAAGCCTAATGGTTTACATCCCCAGCCCGTGCTGATATTTGGTAGTGTCATGGCGTTACAGCTTTCCCTCTGTAAACATTATTATAGAATTTCTTCTGAGATTTCATATTGATAAAATCACTGTTAGTTTATCATTGTAATTAAAAGGTACCTACGCATCTAGTCATATATTGGGTTGCATGCGAAAAGCTTAATCCCACTCTCAAATCTCATTTTTCTGAGCTAATTTTCCATATAAAAGTAAGCAATATCTCGGACAAATGACAGCATAACCTCATAAAACTTATCATAGACTTATAAAATAACGACTTAATAAAAAATATTCGATCGACATGATTTTTTATTTATTCGAAAGATAATCTTGTGGCATTACATTTTAAATATGATTTCTGGCATATGACTGCCACGGCTGGCTCGGATGTAGTCTTAGCTGGACGCCCAATTTTCGATTACTTTTTCCAACATTTGTGGCCGTATATCGGCAATAACACGGCGAATGTTGTCTTCCAAATGGTCAAGCGTTTGTGGCTTATCCGCATAGACCAATGACTTTACATAAATAGTCTATCGGTGTTAAATCACAAGATCTTGGAGGCCAATTCACAGGTCCAAAACGTGAAATTAGGCGGTCACCAAAGGTGTCTTTCAATAAATCGATTGTGGCACGAGCTGTGTGACATGTTGCGCCGTCTTGTTGCAAGCGTTGTTCAGGCTTGAGTCTATTCATGATGAATTGCCAAACTAAACTGAGAATAAATCACTTGACAGCTGTTAAATTCGTCGCTGTCTTGAAAAGTAATGCCAACTTAAAGTTCTATACCTCGAAAAAAAACACCCTTTATTTGAGACTGAGATATAGCTTTTTGCATACGACCAATTGAGTATATCGGCAAATTTCTCGTAACAAAATATTCCTGTTAAGGGGTATAGCGATAAAAAAAAAACAAAAATTTTGTGATGAGCTTTTGTATCAGGAAAAATATGTTTTCGTTTGGTCATTTATAAGAAATTAAATTAAGTCTTCAGTTCTGATGGTCATCTCTTATGACATATTTGTATGGTCAACTATAATACCGAAAAGACGATCTATATACTGTGCTCCGTGGGATAGTGGTTATAGTGTGTCGTACTATCACCCCAGATCTCTGTTTTTTTCAGTGGAACTGCCTCTTGCGAGGCACGAGAAATCCTCCAAAAGGTATCATAGTCATGAAAAGTGCATCTCATCTAAGTCGTTCGGATTCGACGAAAAATTTTAGGTCCCCTCCAATCCCTTAGAACTAAAAACTCACACAAAATAATTGGTTGAGAGAGTGTTAGTCACTAGGTTGTGGTTCTTCGGAGTTGTCGGTGCCACTAAATTTATTTAATTTTTCAATATTTTTTTTTTTTATTTCAAAATAAAGCTGCTGCTATACCTACGTATATGATAAGTTCAATTTCGAATGGGGAATAAAGGACTGCGTGGAATTTAATGCTTCGAAAACTCAAAATTGCTTTCCTTGCGTTCTTCATTTAGCTTCTTAGACACATAAGATTTCTATTACCTAGTTTATATGCATGGTTGAAGCGAGCTTGAACTTAAGTTCACCCATTTGTAAACGGGGATGAGTTGGAACGAAATGGAATTCGACTCGATCGCACTCGAGCCGTGGTGTTGAGTCGAAAATTAAATGAAATACCTTGGTTGAAATGTTGAATACACAATTATTTCTGCATGTGATCAATTGCATATTAACGAATGAATATTTGTTGTTGAAAAGTATGCGCATAACTTTAAAAAGCAATACAAATATTTTTTTCTCGAAAATTCAATCTTTTGGTCTTAATGTCTACAAAGCAACGCAGGTATTCTTCTGTCATTTCAACTTTTTCGCACTTAACTCAACTCCTCAAGCATTCAACTAGTTGGCTGAAATACCTGAGTTGGAATTTCGTTTCAAATCAAACTCGATCTTTCGACCCTGCATATAAACTAGGTATATAATACCAAACCATCATAGGAGAAAATGGAGGCGGAACAAAACAGCATACTTAAAGGCGCTTAGAAAAATGTTGAAGCTCCAAATGCGTTTGAAAAACAAACAAACATAACATCTCGACCTGTGACGTGACGTCAATGGTCATAAGCGGTGGAATGCGTAGTGCATACGACTTCGAAGACTGAGCAATGCGTGGGTTCGAATCTCATGATGTGCATGTGAAAAATTTTTCATAATAAAATTGGATTAAAGCTCGACACTACTAATAAGGGGATGATAGGAATTGGTACTCCTTGCAATAGCTATATATCTCCAGCCAATAATAGAAAAAACGAATAATAAAATTCGTAAAAAAACAAGTAAATAAAATTCGTTTAAAAATTGGTGGTAGCACCTTTAAGTTGTTGTTGTTGTTCAAACATTCATTGAACTGAGTTTCTACATAAATATTTTAGCCAAAAACAAAAACAGATTACATCCTATAGAAATCTTATTTTAACTTATTAATTACCATTCTGTTAAGCTTATTTACGTAAGTGAATTTTGTTTCTAAATCTTAAGCTCACTATAACAATTCATTCATCAATCTCGTCCTTTTGGTTATTTGCATTCTATTTTTGTTCTTTTGAAGAATAATGTAAATTTGTTGCTTGAAATTTTTTATCAAAAGCATTGTTCTGATGACTAAACTCCTCATTCTAACATAAGGCCTTTTTGTATTCCAGAAACTTCCCCCGCGCTATGTCCAACAAAATGCATACAGATATTGTAAAATTTCTATTCACGTTCAGAAACAATTTATAGACCAGAAATCGAATGCTTGCATATAACTCTTCATTTCACACACACACACAGCACATAGGTTTCTACTCCATATTCATATAGTCAAGCCAATATTGTTGCTATGTTATATTCAAACAGCAAATCCCAATCCAGACCCTGATGCATGGTATGGTAGCAAATTCATTCAGAGAATCAAGCACCAACTTCAATGGCATCATCTAACATAAACTTAACAACTCAGAGTAGTGTTGTGCTCCTTGATGTTCATTATTGTTTGAAATCAACGAGCTACACATGTTTCCATAACTTTCTGTATAGTTATATATATCCTTTGAAAGAGAGATGATTTTGGTAGAGCTTTTTCAATCTCATCCTCCTCCCTCAATAAACCCCCACAAGAGAGACTATCATCCGGCAAGTGATCGAAGCTGAAGTCGTAATTAAACTTTATACATCTGGTGGATTTCATTTTAACTTGTGAAAATCTGATATTTTATGTTTTTCAATATGCATCTAGACATTGTAAATCCACTGAATCACCCTCTTTCCACAGAATTTCTATAAAAAAAAAATCCTTCAATATCGGACACTGTTAAGCGTGAAACATATATATTTATGCGGTCGAGAGATTCTTTTTCTCTAGGTCTTTAAAAACAAAGAATCGAAAGGAAAACGAATTTATTTCAATCCATAAATGACCAGCGATTTTCCAATGATTTCCATTTTATGTAGACTGTTATATGGAGTAGGTGCCGTTGCCGTTGTAGACCCACTGAGAGCTTTCCATTTTTCGTTCAAACTTGTGGGCAAAAATGCAGCGCACTGTTATACATTTTATAACAAAGTTTGTCCAAAGGATAAATTGTTTCTTTTGTTCGTTTTGGGCCTTGGTTTTGGTTTTCATTGCAGAATATTTGTTGTTGCGGAAAATAAAGAAAGAAATGAAAATAAACATAACGCAATATTGTTTGAACTTTTATCAATGTAACAGTAAAACTGGGCCACAGGGATTGAGAACAGGATTATGTGTCTGCTGGTATAATGTTGATGGGTTAAGGGATTACCAGCCAAGAGGGGTGTTAATCTTTGAAATATCGTTGTAATGATGCTTGAAGAGAACCGACAGAAAAATATTAAAAATTCGTTCAAGCTTAAGAAATAACGATATAAATATATGGTGTAGGTTGTTCATTGGGGGGGGGGACCTAAGTTTTGCATGTATTTTATGATTATTAAGGCCGTGTGCGAACAGCGTTAAAATTTTATCCTATGGCTAATTTTGGACGTTGAGGTGAATAAATGTTTAGCTTTTTGATGTGAGAACTGGATTAAATGGGATTTTTAACCCTAATATATTTTTTTAAATTTCCCTACAAGAATTGAAAAATTTCCTTTTCTTTTTGCTTGAATAGGTGGAAATATACCAAACTGTTTTAAGGTTGATTTATAAATATAAGTCTTCGACTAAAATTTTCGGTGTTTTAATTTGTATTTGTAAAAAAACGTTCAATTTTATAATACTATTGAATACTTTGTTGGTGAAACTAACTAAGCTTTTCGTACAAAACCAAGTTGGATAAATGCAAAGTTGTAATTTCGGAAATCAAAAGTTTCGCAGTGCTCAATATTTTATGTTTTAGCTATTATAAATTTTATTTTGGTAAGGAAAAAATTATAATTACTTTTAGCTGATGTAAAAATACAATTTCTACAACCACAACCTCTCTGCCCCTTTGCTATTAGGAAAAAAACTGCAAAAAATCGTCACTTTTTTGCTTATTTCGACTGTAATTTCTTTCTTGTACATTTTGTCGAAACAAAAAACTAATAACGAAAGTAGTAGAAAACGAAGTTTCCAACAAGTGAAGAAAGTTTATTTGTATGATCGATGATTCATCCAAAAGAACACAAAAGTTGGTATTTTCAAAATATTGAGTTTCTTTGACTTTTTAAGTGCAATAAGTTCGTGATGGTTGATTTTAGTGAGAAAGTTTTCATTATCAATCTCTTGGAGAATTCAATTTAACTATCCTATTCAACTTTTTTTTTCGGGAACGATATATTGATTAAAAAACGTACACAGGGTGATTGGTTTAAGGTGCACCAAAAAGCTTGAGCGTGTAGGTGGAGTTAAGACAAGAAAAAAATCGTATGGGTTTGTTAATAAATTGTTAACTGTTTTTAACCAGATTAACCAGATTTCACCTTTTTTTGAAAAAGTGCTTTTAGTATATTTTCTTAATTTCTCAAAAACTTAGATACATTTTGGCATCCGGTTTTCTGTTTTTGACTAAAAATTAATACACGTACATTTTATCGAAAAAAAAATGCTCTAAAAAGAAGTTATAGGTTGAATAAGCCGATTTTTAGCAGTTTTTTCCTGATAGCAAATTGGGCGGAGGGGGTGAGGTGTGGAAATTGTTTTTTTTTATCACCAAACATCCTATACAACATATCAAAAATTCAGAACTACCCGACCTTTTGTAGGTTAAATTCTCTTTATTTGATGTACTATAAAATTACCTAAAAATAAATAAAAACGCAAATTTAAAATTTCGAAAACAAATTTATCAATGATTTGCAATTTCATAATTTTGGCTATTCTAAATTGTGTTTTGTTAAAGAAATAAAATAGAACTACTCTGTAAAATAATTAAAATTATGGGAAGTTTTAACGCGGTACAAAACACTGGTTTGGCAGCTGAACTCCAAAAAAAAAAAAACAAATTTGGTTAATTTAAGTAATTGTTAGTGCATAACACAGTTATATTAAGCGGAATTCACAAAAACACAAACGGGAAATTCGACGTGAACATAAAAACAAACAAAAAACAAAACATAAATGCAAATAAAATGAATCCATTAAAACACACGTCACACTGGTTTTTGGTAGCGGAACTTCCAAAATAAAAATAAAAAATCTGTTTCACAGAATAGATGTGTTAAAACATCGGTTGGTTATTATTTGTTCGTTAAATATTAGAGTTATATAAAACATAAACGAAAAATTCGATATTAGTCGAACAAACAAAAATAAATGCAAATGAAAGCAATGGAACAATCAAAACAAACACTTTACGCCGACTATCTCTCTCACTCCTTCATAGGCATAGGAAATTATCCACTGGCTAAAATTATATAGTCTGCTCCAGAGCAGGCTAAATTTTTGAAGTTTATATTCACCACACTAGTGTCATAATTTAGCCAATGGATAAAATTTTAACGCTGTTCGCACACGGCCTAAGTTCATTAAAAACGATATGATGAAAATTTTAGCCTTTCAGGCGGACGGGGTATCTAAAAAATGATGGATAATTTCCATTAAAAAAAATGACTGGGTGTGGCATAAACTTTCTCTTTTGGCAAGTTACCTTAGAGCCTAAAAATGCATTTAACGAAATTATTTGAAATAATTTCCTAAATTCCTTACATAACATAAAATAATAAAAAAAATGTTCTAAAACAACCCAGAGATTTCCTAGAAAATCGTGGAAAACCATTGCTTTTGATGTTTTACAGTTTTTTTTTTACCAAAATCGCACATCCGTTTTTTTAAAATTCGATTTTTTTAACAACTTTTCAAAAAAATCAAAAACAAAAATCATCAACAAAAAAACGTATCTTGTGCTAAATGTCTAAAATGTACCAAATTTTAATGAAATCTGTTAAGCCGTTATCAAGTTATGGTCAAATTTGTTAAAACGGTTATCTCTGAATCACCGTTATGTGCATTTTTAACCAAAAACCTGAAAAGCAGTTATACCAACAGTGCTCCAAATATAACGAAGATACACTAAAATTTATCAAAATCGTTAGAACCGTTTTCGAGAAAATTTACAAAAACTAAAGCCGTTATAAGGCATAGCCGGGCTAAAACAAAAAATTAAATTATTGTCTTTTAGGGAATCACCAAAAAGTGCTATAAACTAAGTTTGAAAAAAATCAATTAAACAAGTTAAGATGTAGCTCGACAAACAGACAACCGCACATCCGTTCAGACGGACGGCATGACGAAACCTAATTTTTTTGGGTTATTTTATCATCGTTTTGTCAATTTTGATTAAAATCTCTATTTTGTTTTACACGAAATTAATACTTGCCCTATATTGAGCAAGTAAAAATACAATGCCATTTTCATATATTAAATATTTTAGAAAAGTTATAAAAAAATTATGTAGGCCATTATCATTCTGCTATCTATATACCTTAACATATTTTTTCTAGTTTTTTTTTATTGTTAAGATATCTGTCTAGTCGTTCACGAGAAAGTCAACATTAAAAAACGCGTTATATAAGGTACCGTTAGAACTATATTCTTAAAAATAATTAAAAACAATTTAATTTTCATAGTGGCCAATAGAAGCTATTTTCTTATTTCTATAACAACTGTATTCAATCTTATAAAAACCTATTTGACGCACGTAAGCGAAGTAATAACTCTTCATAAACAGTTTGGATAAGGCCTTGTGAAGGCTTCGCAAAGGAAATAATACTTTGCTACGAAAGGCTTTTTGTTTCGTAAAAAAGTTGAAACAAGACTTTCTTAAGAAGGCAATAGTTTCTTTTTAAGTGTTTCGCTAAGGACTTACAGAAGTCATTACGGAAATCTTACCGAAATAAAAAAATTCAAACAAAATTTAAATAAATTTTTTTAACGCCTATTTTCTTTAAATTTTTTCTTTTCTTTTATTTAGATTTATTTTATTTGAGACCATATTTATTTCGTTTAAGTGCTGAGTTTCTTCAATGCCTTTTCTGAAAACTAGATATTTAATTTTATTATTATTGAAAAAACTTACTTGCAACATTTTCTTGATATAATGCCAATTTTAGCAAAATAACAAATTAAAGAGACCATTTTACTCCTTAAGTTTGTAAATGACATTTAAACGAAGAGATACTTTTCTTATGCGAGCAACAGCTGTCATCAGCAAGCCCATTTGGCGCATGATATCCAATTGATAATATTTTTATTCGAGCAGTTGTGTTCATAAGGAAATTAGTTTTCTTTAGTTTGTCATCAACAACTAGTAGAAGAGATAATTTTTTTTATGTGAGCTATAGCTGTCATTAACAAACACACCACGTAGCATATTTTCCAATCTTTCTTAAGGGAACTATTGTTTTCTTTAGTTTGTTGTTAACTACTAAGAGAAGAGATACTTTGTTTATGTGAGCAATAGCTGTTATCAAGAAACAAATCAATGTAGGGACATTTCAAAGTGTATCTATATACTTTTATGCGAGCAATAGTTATCGTAAGGAACTTTTGTGCAAAATAAAGTGGTTGTGTTATTGTGTATCTTTAAATAGTAAAATTTAATAAATGGTGAAAACTAAACGTGTCTGTACTAATAAAGACATTTTGACGACACTTAAAACCAATATAAAAAACTACTACCTGGCGCGGGGAATGAAACAACGACTGCATATAGGTAGCCGCATTCAATGTTTAGCAAACTTAAAGAAGTCTTGTGATAACTCTTTACAAGTCATATGGGTTATCGTACATTTATATATAATACATTCGAAGTATCAATCTTTAAAGCTTTTATATTTCTGTTGTTTTAAATATTCAATAAAACGTTTTAAAAATTATTATTGTATATAATTCATAGTAAGATTTTATAAAATAGTGATGGACTTAAATAAAAAGAATTCTGAATCGCATGCTTTAATTTGTAAGAAATTATTTTGACTGTTTGAATGGCTTCGGTTTTATACAAGCCTTTATACAAGCCTTCACATTTAGATTTCATTTGTTAATTCCTAATGCGTATAGAAAATCGTTTGCGACTAGCTAAATTTGTTTGTGACACCCTATTTTACACAAACAAATGTTGGCTGCTTCATATTTACATTCAATGGATAGGTAAATTCTGTTATAATTCTGAATAAAGTATGTTATGGAGTTTTACTGATAAATGATATTGAAGATATCTTTAAATTTGTTGCTTAACAAATATCCCTTAAACAAAACATTGGATCACCCTGTAACTAACATAACATTCAATAATCAGTCAATAATTACTTTATTCTATAAAGTCATGGATAAAGCGAGAAATACCTTTATTACTTGGTCTGAACAAGAAGAATAGAGAATAAATTATTAACTAAAGCAAAGTTTCTATAAATAAGCAAAATGGTTTCAAAAAGTTTTTCCAAAAGTGTGAATTATTGAAGAAAACACTTTGATCTGAAGTTTGATTCAGGATTTTTCTTATATTCA
The DNA here is from genome assembly GCA_951217065.1 of Baccha elongata. Lineage (NCBI taxonomy): Eukaryota > Metazoa > Arthropoda > Insecta > Diptera > Syrphidae > Baccha > Baccha elongata. The sequence continues at coordinate 238,701,434 of OX578272.1, forward strand.
TTCTATAATACTTACCTATACTATAAACATTAAAAAAGGTTTGTTGTTCAACTTTTATTTAAGACAGAATTTAGTTTTTCTTGATTTTTTTTTCCCAAGAAAACAGTTAATTTTCTTCGATCAGCAATCCCAACTAATTTATAGAGTTACTCGTGTATAACGAGTATCTGTCTATCTGCCCAATGATTCTCACATCTCACCCCTTGCTATAGACAGTTGTTATAATTATTTCATTTGTTTTTACGCAATGTTTCTTTTTTGTATTGTTGCTTTACTTCTTCATTTTGTTTCTTGATTTTGTTCATATTAAGTTCTAGTTTCGTTGTTTTATTGAATTTGCTAACATTCTGGTTTGTGTTTTTTTTTTTAATATATTTTTCTTTTTCTATGGAAAATTTATTGCCACATTTTTGTGGCACTATAGCAAAGGAACTGGCTTACCCAAGCAATAATCATAAATTATATCGCTGATGCTTAGAATAGGTTTTGTGAAACCAACGAACGAACGATGGTTGGTATATACGTATATAGGGGTTGATGAAGACGACCCATGATGATGATCATCGCAATGGGGGTTGGGGTTTTGGTTGGTGGAATGGGCAAAATATTCACTTGTCAATTGTTTCCAAGAATTGAATTTATCGACTTTGTCGTAAGGCAAATGCGTGTATAGAAGTGTCGGATATGGGCTACTAGAGGGAAGCTCGGGTCTTCTGACATCGACATCCACATCTCCAGTTCCAGTCTAGCTCCCTTGTCATAGAGAAAATGGAAATAACTTACGTCGGCAGTATATCAAGATACAAGACAACTAATAGCAAAATGTTTTTGCTTTTATCCTTTTGGACGGTGGTGGTTCGTTGGGGCCCATATAAGGGTTGAGGGAATAAAATACACAATAATACAGGTGCTTGAATCCTTTTCTTGTCCTTTTTCTTTGGGATATTTGTATCTTGGTATATTGATAATGAATGAGTATATTATGTATAAGAAACGTGTTATTTGCTTATCTCAAAATGACCACTTCTCAATTCATTCGAATCTAATGGAACGATTATTTGATTTGTCTATTTGTCTAAGAAATTTATCAGAATAATGTGTGTAGTAAAATTAATTAAGTAAGCCAGAGTGTAATTTGATGTTCAACTAATGTTTCAATACCGTATATGTACCTATAACTATTTGTACGAAATATATATCATTCAGGCAAGAGTAAAAGCGTTTAGGGTTTCGAATTTGTGAGGTTTTTTCAATTTTCGAAAACATTGACTTAAATCAGAAAAAAATTATTTAAAAACAACGGTGAATGATACAAAGCCTTGTTAGATTTTTTTGAAAAGCCAGAAAACTACTCTTTTATTTAATTATGAAATTAAGTTGTTTAAGTGAACAGTTTTAAAAAAATTAATTTTCAAACTCAAAATAAAAAAAAAAAACTAAAAAAAAAATTTTTAAACTGATTTTTTTCAAAGTTTTATGTAATTAACTATTATTTTTATTTTCAAAATGGTTTGGGGCAGCCTTGTTTAAAGGCATTCATTTCGTCGTTTATACGCTGCTGTTTCGTTTAAAGTTTTAGAACACACAGACATCACCATTTTGATGTAAATTCTGGCACATGATATTTTAATAATTTTTTTAAATTGTTTACTTATATTTCTTTTAATTTTTAAATTAGGATTTCATTTATTTGATAAAAAAATACACAATATCATCACTATTTCACAATAATTCACGATTTATTTTATTTTCACAAAAATAATTTGACATTTCAAAACAAATTTCATAACATAGAGCTTCGCCAACTGTTTTAAGCTAACTGGAGTTTAAGTCTTCGATGTCAAAACAAACGAATTAAACGAAAAGTTTAAAGTTTCGTTTAGGTTAAATTAAACTACAGTTTAAACTCTCACTGCAAAACTGGGCATAGACATTTTGTTTAATAACTCAAAATCAAAAAATTCCATTTCCATTTGTATGACTTAAAAGTAAAATCTATTGAGCTTCAATCGGATTGATTCATCGCTGGAGTAAAGACCTCTGCCTTATTCAATTCATAGAGAGTATTAGGCATGAAGAAGCTTCTTTCGAACGTCGGTTCCTCGATGAGGAGTGGACGTGTCTCCAGCTGGAATAAAAAACTTTCAAATTGTGCGAAAGAAGCAAAAATTTGTAAAAGTTTTCTTGCCAGATTTAATTAGCCAGAATTGCGTGTTGCATTGCAGGCCTGTTCCAGGAAACTATACATATAGGTTTTAATATTAGGAACTGTACTTATTTGCAATTTGACAAAGGTGACGTTTGTCAGATATTGTTTACGTTGTCTACACATTATTTACATTGTCTACACATCGTTGAAATTGTTGACATTGCTGACATTGTCGATACAATTATTGTCTACGTTGAAATGTAGACAATTAAAGTCGACACGTAGAGGAACAACACTGTTGAATATTAACAAAAAAATGGACTATAAAAAGCCTACTTAACATTTAATGGAAAAATATCTTTTCGAATCAACGTAGGTATTGTACTGTCAGCAAAGTACATGGTTTATAATGCTATTGTAAAAACTTCTTTATTTTACGTTTCGCATGTTTGGGGATAAGTTCGAGGCAATACAAAAATTCCAAAAGTGCTTTCTAAAGAAACTATTCAATCTTCCGTTACAAACTCCAAACTATATGCCCGTTATCTCGAGACGGGTCTAGCGAGGTGGAAAGATTTAGAAAATTCTTGCGGAGAAACTTTGGAACTAGACCCTAGTAATTTAATGCACTTTAAAGAACGGTTCTATAAAATAATCCAATCTCACGAAGATATTGTAAGAATTGAATTCATTTAAGAAGCTCAGGAATCTCAAAGCGGAATTCTGTATTCCCAATTGAAGCTGAACTTAATGGAAGCAAATTATTTTAACGATACGCTTATTTATAAAGAAATATCTCTTATTTTCAAGGCAAGATGTGAAGTCCGTGGACTAATTGGTATACCATATAACAACTGCTTCCACCAGTTTTGCTCACTGTGTAATCTAAAAGCCAAAGGAGAATGTTTCCATCTCATTAAGTGTACCTATGTCCCATATTAGCCCAACATCAAATTTCATACTTTGGGAAAAAATCGCTTACGCTACAAGAAACAATAACACTACTGTGCTTGGAAAAAACTCTATTTATTTTTGAAAGACATATTAAAATACAAAATGGTAATTTTAACTGAATTTGAATAGATAACTTATTTTTCTTTTTATATATTTTTTTTATATTAATCTTGCTATTGTAAATATTTATTCTTTTTTTTCAAACGAGCTGACGGCAAAGCCATGGCTTTAAATTCATTATAAATTATTACAAATGATGTATTTAGATACCAATAATGAAATGCTTACTTACTCGAAATACATTCATTTTCTAAAAAAATTAATTAATTTAAGACAAATGTTTGTTTTTGTTGGGTCAACTTTAAATTTAATTGTGTTTTGTTTTATAAAAAAAATCTTCTTATTTCCATATTCTTTTATTAAAATATGTTGATAGTTGGACAAAGAAGTTTTTTTCATGTTACAGATAAATCCTTTCCCTTTTGCTTTGTCCAGATGTTTCCTATTTTTAATTATTTCTCCATATATAAAGGGTGTTTTTTTTAGAGGTATAGAACTTTAAAATGCAATAAAACAACGATGGAATATTCGATTGACATGATTTTTATTCGAAAGATAATCTTGTGGCATTACATTTTAAATATGATTTCTGGCATATGACTGCTATGGCTTGTTTGGATGTAGTCCAATCTGGACGTCCAATTTTCGATGACTTTTTCCAACATTTGTGGCCGTATATCGGCAATAACACGGCGAATGTTGTCTTCCAAATGGTCAAGGGTTTATGGCTTATCCGCATATACCAATGACTTTACATAACTCCACAAAAAATAGTCAAGCGTAAAAGTTAGTAATCATGGCTCTATACCGATCACCATTGACTGTAATGTTGTGGCCATCATCGTTTTTGAAGAAGTACGGACCAATGATTCCACCAGCCCATAAAGCGCACCAAAAAGTCAGTTTTTCTGGATGTAACGGTGTTTCGACATACACTTGAGGATAAGCTTCACTCCAAATGTGGCAGTTTTGTTTGTTGACGTAGCCATTCAACCAGAAGTGCGCTTCATCGCTAAACAAAATTCGTTTATGAAAATCGGGAACGGCCATCTCGTTTCGAAATAAAATTGCACAATTTTTGTTTCAGGCGTGAGTCTATTCATGATGAATTGCCAAACAAAACTGAGAATAAATCACTTGACAGCTGTTAAATCGGTCGCCGTCTTGAAAAGTAATGCCAACTTAAAGTTCTATACCTCGAAAAAAAAACACCCTTTAGTTTCAATTATTTTATTTTGTCATTTAACAAATATTTATTTATACAAAAAATCAATATACATAGCTTGAGTTTCAGTATCTTAAGAACGTTAAGAGTGTTCTTACAATGTTGATTTCATATTTTCCCAAGACCAAAGTAAGAACAAGTTAGTGAGTCCTAGTGGTACATATAAGTTGTTCTTTTTTTAATAAATGTGGATGTGTTCAAAAGAAACGTTAATTTTAAAATGAAAAATATTGAATAATAACAATTTGGCCTATTCGGCGAAATCTGTAATTCTGTTATGAATTTTCTTTTATGAATGATAAAAGATTGTTACCATAAAAGATCTTTTATAATTGGTATTCAGGAGTTCGATCTGTTATAAAAATCTTCTATGGAACTTCGAAAAAGAAATTCTTTTATGAACAAAGCAAACAGAACTAAAATCTGTTATGAATAATCAGCTGTCATCAATAAAATATTCTAACTTTCAGAAAAGAAATAATTCATATTTTGTAAACTAATTGAAAATTACACAGGTTGGTGGTGAAATAATTTTATTTTTCGTAAAAAATGTGTATATATATTTCTTTACTTTCTTTTTAGTTGAAAAAAATGGCCTTATATCTCTGGAACCAAACGATGGGTGTTTCTTGTAACAGAGTTTGTCGATGATGATTTCTTCAAAGGATTGGAAGCAACAGTGTTGTCCTACTTGGCCCCAAGGAGTGTCTTCTACCAAACTTTCCAGAGGTAAGTCCAAAGGAAATATTATGCAACATATTAATCATTAATTTTCATACAGAATGGATAGTCATGGGATCACCACCAAGAAAATTTTTGGTGAGAAATCTGATGTTGTTCAGAATTGAAACAAACTTCTGAGGTTCACCAAACGAGAACAAGGGGCCGTGACAAAAGAAGATGTGCAATCATTGCAACTTTCTAAAAAAAACACTAGTGTTATGCTCCTTGGCTTGGATAGGTCAAAGAACCCAACAGATTCACTGCCATTCAATCAACCGAAAGTTACGTATGCATACAGAAAGCATATGTCTATTTCGGAAAATATGCAAGGAGCATATGAACATGAACAGCTTTGTAAAAATATGCAGTGATCAGTGCAAGTGCAAGTGCAGTTTTTATCCCAGAAGATGTCAAAAAAAAGGATAGATAGTGTACACTAGGAGGTTCCACTTGCTCATGGGTTGCGCTCAAAAACGGGTGCTAAGAACGACCATGTAATACCATAAGCTTGTGTGCCATCTCAGAAATCAACACCGGTGCCCGGTGATTGGTTTCACTTCATGTAGGATCAAACGAGAAGCATACGCAAAGACATCACTCAACACATACTTTATATATATGTTAAAGAGTTTAAGCGCTTAATAAATACGGAATTGATTTGGATTTATTGGCTTTTATTGAAAACACAGATGTTTCTATACTTTAGTTGTTCCTACTAATATTATGAATGTGAGTGGTTTTATGTTTCTTATGTTTCTATGTTTGATAAGTTTAATGAATGAAGACGGCTTTCACCCATTAGTAGAACGGATGTGAATGAATGGTAGGTAGATGAATGGGGCACTGGATTATAAGAGATTTTTTACTTATACCAAGCATTAATTCCGAAACTGTTTGCTGCATTTGCATTTCGAAAAAAATTCATTTCAAGTTTCCTGAAAATTCAAAAAAATAGAAAAATTACTTTTTTGTTTTTTTAGATGGTCGGATTTGAATTGGTTTACAGAACAAGTATGCGAACTTCAACTGGAACTGAGAACAGTTTCAATCATCCAAATGAAGCAATTTTATGAAAATTTAATTCAGTTCAATTGCAGATGACTTTATTAAGCTTCTTTAGACTTTGGAGGAAAAACACAAGTGCAATCTGAGTTTTTTCCACCTAAAAAAATTCGTTGTTCAATATATTTAATTTTTATATATTTATTTTAATATATTTGCTTACATTTGTCTCCTTTTAATCAATTTGTTGACGAAAAAAAGGGTAAATATCAAATTTTACTCCAGATATCTACATCTTTGTTGAAATCTTTTATGATAAAAGTCAGAAAAATCTTTCTTTTATTCTCTTATGATTTATAACAGATTTCATAACAGATTTTAACATGCTGAACACCAAATCTGTTATTCATAAAAGATTTTTTGACAACTTAAACTTTTGTATGGAAATTCATAACAGAATAACAGAATAAAAGAATCAAAGATCTCGCCGAATAGGCCCAAATGTTATTTAATACAAGCATATAGGTTAAACAAAATAAAATGAATTCATCAAAACATATAAAGGTGGCAAAACTATATCTCTATATATTTCTGTGTTCGTAGTTCATCCACAACTAGGTATAACTTAATAAAGACAGTAAGTAATTAAATAAATTAAAATTTCGAAACAAGTTCGTTTATGCACCTTAACATTGCGCATCCGATGCGTTATTGGTTTCTGCCAACAATGTCAGCCAAAAACCGATTATACCAACTTGTACATATTTATTTATTATTTAGAAATGTTCATTTCAAATTCCATTGCATATATTATACATGCAGTTTCGCATGGTGTACAACACAGACGTTGCTGGTACATAATTATGCGATTAGTTTGTCAGTGCACTGTTTACGTTAATATAAGTAGATATATAAACGTAGGTCTATATCTACACTGCAGAAATTTCATATACAAACACATAATGCGCTGTTCTGAACCTATTTGTGCTAAATTCATTTTTAATTAATTTATTTAGGTATAATTAAACATGATTCCAACGTTTTGTTTGGTTGCTGTAGCAGCATCGCTACTATATATAATTACCATCCAGCCGATCGGTGGTCCTTTCTCTACAGTTGCGACATTGACTTAACTACATGTGATTCCTGTGTTTACTGCCAATTTTCAAAACACCAATTACAAGCTATTAGCTTCTCAATGTAATAATGTTACCTATCGGGTAATTTCTATCTTTTATAGAGTAGTGTAGGTATATATACGGTTTATATTATTCAGTTGTAGGTAGAAATTGTTCTTTTTGTATAGGTGCATGTCCTGGTCCTTTTCCACAAAGCGTAAGGTGTTTCATTTGATTAGATTTAATGAAAATTGAATGGCATTCACTTGAATGGCAACAAATAGAGGTAGGCAGGTATTAATCGCTGTGATAAAAATTAAATCTTTGCACAAATTATAAGGATTCACATTAATTTATTTGTAAATGATCTTATAGGGTTGGGGTCGAAATTCCGAAAACAAAAAGACCGAAAACCCAAAAGACCCAAAACCCAGAAGACTGGGATTTCGGGAAAATTTTTTCGGGCCTTTGGGTTTTTGTTACTTTCGAGGGAAAACATTTAAAAAAGTTCTTTAACTTAACCCACATGAGCGAAATAATTTCCCATAAGTTATTTACCACTCAAAGTGCTTATTTCCGAATAATCTCATGTAACGTTATTTCCCAGTAAAGTTATTACCCATGAACCTATGATTTTAACATAGAATTTTATGTTCAATAAATTTACATATAAAAAAAAATCAATCTTAATTTTGGAATTTTGGCCTTTCGATTTTTTGGGTTTTCGGTCTTTTTTGTTTTCATAATCTTTAGGGTTTTCGGTCTTTTGGGTTTTCGTTCTTTTGGGTTTTCGGAATTTTGGATTTCGGTATTATGTCTGGCTCCTGATTTTATATTCTCCTTGATATACCTACTTGAATTTGAATTTTCTGCAAATGCAAGTTTCTGAAATAAAAATGCTTCTGAAATGACCAACGCAAAATCCACACAGATTTCCATGAGTCTGTTTTTGTAATTCCAAATAATTCAGATTAATAATTAGTATCTAGTTGAAGTTTTAAGTGTTTGTTACCTAATATATTATTTTGTCGAATAAGTTCTGAACAGCTTGACTGAAACTTACCTATAGAGACTGTGAAACAAAAACTAATGCCAACAAAAGAAAACCTATTTCGTGCACTTCCTTAGCGAAATTCATTTATGTATGAAAGAATTAATAATTTCCTACGAATGGATTAAAGCTTTCTGCTATAAAAGTTGGAAGCGAAGTTAAATTTTCTTGAAGGAGTTATGCTAAGGAATAACAGTCATTTCATTACTGAAATCTTAACAAAATTTTGTTGTTTTTTTTTTTAATAATAAAATTTTTTTAAATTATTTTCGTTATTATTTTATCACAATAATTATTTATATTATTTCCCGATTGTGTTTCTAGTTGAGTTCCGGCAATTTTTTCTGAAAAAGTTTTTAGTTTGACTTTATATAGGAAGATATATTTTATTTTTTCTAATTTATTTACTACCTTGGAAGCAAATTTGATACCCTCAGTCTGTCCAGTAATCATCTCCATTATATGCCCTCAAACTATTATCAAAAAACACATCATGCAAATATTTTCACATCTTAGTATTTTTATGCAAGCTGTAGCTGTAGCTTTTATAAGGAATTTCCTCCAAAATAAAGTACTTACCTAAGTGCGGTAGTATTTTTCTACAATGTTTAATTCTACCAAATCTACCAAATCACCAAAACGGTGGTTGGCGCCACCAGGAAACGGTTCCGTCAAAATAACAATTTCCCAACTAACAATTTAACTTGTATTAGGTTCAACACAAGCTATTTTCAGACTGCTATAGAAATAGTAAAAGACTTTATACAAGTTATTTTGGCGTACATTGCGCAAGCTATATAGCTCCTATAAGACTTTTGGTGGCAGGTTCTATATCAGGAAATAGCTTTTCAAGAAATGCAATTGGCTTGCCTCTGCCAGCTATTCTGTGACAGCTAATGCCAATAGCTTGCTTTGGATGTTATAAAACGGCTCTATACAACCCATTTAATGACAGTTTATATACCTAATAGCTTGTCTTGGATGTTGTAAAAAGGCCTTACCCTAACATTTTATTGCCGCCTTTGCTAATAGCTTGCGTTGGACGTTGTAGAAAAGCCTTACCCAATCCATTTTATTAATGACAGCTTGCCGTAAATGTTTATATAATGCCTTATAAAGGCCATATTAAGAAATTAATAAAAAATGTAGGTATTAGTACATTAAGCAATTTTTTTATTTTTGTATTTGTATTTTTAGATATTTCCTCCTTCGCAGTCAGGCCCAAAAATATTTTGACTGTATTCTGTAAAGATTGAAATTATATTTTTAATAAAAAAGAAAAGTGTTTATTTACCTGGATTTTGAACTCAGAATCGAGAACTTCCACGCACCACTCCAGCACTCTACCTCTACGCCACATTGTTGTTGAGAAAAATATGATACGAAGAAAATGATATGAAGAATATGTTAACGGTGAAGGGAGAGAAATAATTATCTTTATTAGTTTTTTCGTATTTTCATATTAATAAATTATTTTTGTAAACACTTCTTTTCGGTTTAAAAATTTTTGATACTTACCTCCTTATTTTCTTTAGAACTGTAATGTTACTAAGAGGTTATTTATAAGATTGACAATAGACATATATTATAATCAGAATAATTAAATTCGTATTAAGCATTTATAGGCAAGCCTTTCACAAGTTGTTTGCATTGACTTGTCGTGGTGAGCCTTATAGCAGCTATTTTCTTTTAAATTATCAGTAAACAACTTCGGAAGGCCTAATAAACCTATTTTGAACCTTTATCTACAAGCCTTGTATAGAGCTTGTCAAACTTCCTTTTAAAGGCCTTATAGCTGCTTTTTTTTAATTTTCAAAGTTTGAAATGTGTGGCTTGCGAAAATTTGGCTTATAAGCTATTGCTTGCCAAATTCTAAAGTTTGAACCTTATAAAAGCTAAATTGTTAGTTGGGCTTTTTCTACAAGCCTTGTATAGAGCTTGCCAAACCTACTTTTAAAAGCCTTTAGCTGCTTTTTTTTTAATTGTCAAAGTTCGAAATATATGGCTTGCGAAAATTTGACTTAAAGGAGCTCTATACTAGCTATTTTCTTGCCAAATTCTGAAGTTTGGACCTTATACAAGCTAAATTGTTAGTTGGGTGTGGCTTGTGCTGAATGTGTGCGGTTACAACGTATTTTTGAAATCACATGAGCCCCGCTTGTCCAATTCTGGTAGTAATAAGTATTTTACCATGGCCCGTGGCCCGTCATTCGTTTGATGTTTCTTCGTCCTTAATGACATCGGCAGCCACAGCCGCGATGGACTCGACCGAAGGACCTTTAGGGCGTTATTGCCACCACAGGACTGGTTTCTAGGCCGAGAATATTGCGGATGTAACTGCCGAAGTCGCTAAAAAACAAAGAAAAATCAACCGGATGACCGGCCACGTGGTTCCAGTCTATTACAGCTATTCGCCGTGCCGAAATGTTTGCACGTTTGGCGAAACACGATTAGAAAATCGAAGTCGAAATTCACGCTGCGCTAACATCACCGGTCGATTTATTGGTCATAAAAATTAACACATTTATTCCACGCTATTGCCAAGTGTTATAACCACTCATTTGCTTATCGGTTTGTATTCTGCAACTGGTCTAGTTTGAAAATGTTAAATATAATTATCGTAGGTATACGATGCCATTCGCAAAGAATAAGTATAACAACTTCCGATACGATGATTAGTTGAACTGTGTCATTAATTTTAAAAGGAATTAATCAACTATGCTGTTCGGATATGTTTACTTTTAAATATATACATATATGTACCTATGTATGACTTTTTTCAAAACATCATTTGCTTGGCCGCATCAGTCAATATAAATATCATATCGTTTTCAACTCCCTCATGTTTCAAATTTTGATATTTATCATTTGGTTCTTACATTATATGAAGTACCAACTTTCTTTCTCTACATTATGCATATAAACAAACCACTTCCGAATATTTATTGAATTTAAATTAACTCGCTTCAAGAGAAAAAAAAAAGATTTACCTACCTTCTTTTTTTTATGTTTTTAGAAATATAAAAAAAAAAAGTTTGGCTCATCTTGACAGATCCCTAAAGAGAAAAGTTTTGATAAACAACAAAATTCACTCAAGCCGCACTGCTGCGTGTAAATTCATCAAAATTATTATCAAATCGTTCCTATACGCCTCATAATTCATCGTCCTGGGTGAGAAAACACCCAGACACACACACAAGACAACCACAAAATTCCAAGAAAGTTAGTAGGTATAGATTGTCGGTTCTTTTGTTTGAACAATATATATATGTAGATACTGTCGAGTTATCTTTTTTTTTTTTTTTAAATATTGCTTCCCTCACAAACGATGTTTACCATCAAAAAGAAATTGATGCGGGTCGTGTTTTTACTTCCCAGTGTCTTTTATGTTCCTGAAAAAAGTTTTAGGTAGCTACTACCCTTTTGACGAACTCATTATTGGACCGAATTCTGACTATACTTAGGTATATACCTAATGCGTTATACGAACACAAAAGCGAAACACATACCTCCTGTAAATCTGTGAAATTCTTTTGCTGACTAATTTTTTTCTTTTTTGAAAGTTTTCATTTCGTTTCATTCTTTTTTTTTTTATTTTAACTTTCAAAAGCTTGATAATGCTAGAGTTTCAATTTGATTTGATTATGTACGCCCTCAGCTAACTGCTTCTTCTTTTATAAGATTCTTCCCACTATTCCGAATCCAATGCTACAAACATAACACTATACTCTTACTTTAACGAGAACGCACTGCCTTGCCTTTGCCAGAAGCAGTAACACACATATCCTCAAAAATAAAACTGCTCAAGGATTTGAACAAGAAGGTTTTTCGAAATAAGAAAGTTATTTCCAAAAAAAAAAAAAAACTCAGGAAACAAAATGAAGATGAAACTTTTTTACTTTTATTTTTTTCGTATAAAATGTAAATCAAATCTTCAACTGTGAAGAAAATGGGAAAATCTTAATACTTATGTGAAGTAGAAGCAGCTCACATATTATAGCTGCTCCTCCATGAGGATATGGTAGTATGCATATTTTTTGGAATATACGGGTAACACGTACAGACACGCATATACACAAACAGAAAGTAAGACAACTTGAACTAAGTTGAAGTTCATTATTTAAATGTAATTCGCATAAATTTTCAGAATCAGTTTTGAAATAAAATGTGAATGCTTACGTAAATAAATATATGTAATGTATATATGCCATATACTTGTATGTGTGGAGAATCAACCAAAACTATAATGGCAGCAGTTCTACGTGATTAAATTTAATTTTACAAACCTCTGTATTTAAATATGTATATATGATATTAAAAACAACAATTAGTTATACATAGGTCTCCTCTCCAGTTCTGTGACGAATTGGTAGACAGGGTAAATCACAAGGTCATGATTATTGTCATAAAAATGTATATATTATTTACTCATAATTTACCCGAAAAAATGCTGGATAGTGAACACATCTTGTGCATCCTAAAAAAATAAACAATAATATGGCAAGACCCTGACAACGCACAGTGGATCGACTCCATACAATTAGACGTGAAAAAGTCAATGACTTAAATTACAAAAAATTGTATTTCTTATCTATGAGGGATAAGTGTTTAGTCTGAAAACCACTTAAAAATTACATTTTTAAGTGAAATTGAAAAAAATAAAAAAATGGCGGATGATCGTGAAGGTATTTACTTTTATAAATCTGTGTTGAAATTATTTAAATGTTTGGTTATTGATTAAAAAATTTGTGTTTTTCAAAGAATACAAAATAATTGTTTTTACCGTTTTTGTTTTGGAAAATCTATATAGGTATGTGCCTAAGGTTGCTTTAAAAATAAATAATGTGTTTTGGATAGCCGTGAACGTCTACTTTCTGAAAATAAATGTGATAAAACTCGCAAAGATTTGCGAAGGCCTTATTTTGCCCAATTTTTAGAAAAAGATTTCTCCGTCCCTATGAAGGAATTTTTTGAAACTTGGTGTTCTAATTCCTTCAAGTTTTATTCATCAGTGTTTAAACACTGCCAAGCTAAAGAAAATTATCAGTTCAAAATCAGCCAATTTTGATTTAAAATGAAAGTCGGCAAAGAAAATCGCACGGAACGGTTTATTCTAAAACATAAAAATTGGCTAGAGGAGTTCGAAATATTTGCAGACTTTAACAATACAATAGAAACTGAAAGTTACAACAAAAACTCAACCAGCCATTTAACGTCTAGAAAGCCAAAAAAAAGTTTTGAGCCCTGCGGAGAGTACTCAAAGCGTTCCAAAGTGCGTCATCTTGTAGAAAATAAGTCTCAATAAGTCTTATATGGACGAAATAAGTGCAACTATTGATGTTAATGTTATAATTAACCACATAAAAAAGATTGATTGTTCCAATTGGTCAATTTTCGGACGAGGCCCAGGAGGCCCGAAATAAATACTGCAGACGTTTTGGTCTGACAAACACTAGAAAAATATCAAGAGTCAGCACAAACAGGGACCTACTTAAAATGCTTCTCATAACATCGGACCCATTTTAAATTCTTTTCTAGAGGGCTCACACACAAAATTTAAATCTTTGTCTTCCGAAGTTAAAAAATTTTTGATTGAGCCACAACCCAGCCCCTCACTTGTATTGCCAGAAACATCTACGACATGCATACACATAATTCACCGTCTGAAAACGACTCTGACTCCAAAAGTCAGATTTCAAACTCAGATTAGATGAAATCTTAATTTTTATTGTATATTTACTTTTATTTACTATATTGTTTAAGTTAAAACATAGAATTTGTTTTTTTTTATTTAAATATTTATTAGTTTTCTCTAAATTGTAACCATATTTATCATTTATTTCCTTTTTACATTAAAATATTTCTGAAAAAAAAATACCCAAAGATTTTTTTTTTCGCGAAAAAGCTATCAGCTTTTTTTTCGTAAAATTATTTTACTTTTCTAGGTTTATGAACATTATAGATGAAAACAAATATTTTCAAAGTATATTAGAGTTTTTCACGTCTAAATGTATGGAGTCGATCCACTGTGCAACGTGGCCAATTTCTTGGAAGTTGAGTCTGAAGCATACCATTATATTGTAATTGGACAAGACAAAAATGGGATTCGTGCATTATCCTTGAGGAATAATTACTTGGTAAGATCTTGGTTATTTCAGAATGCAGTAACCATTTGACGTTTTTTAAACAAAATTCACCGCCATGGTTTTTATCAGCTTATAAAGATAACACATAATATGAGCATTGAAAACAGGTGCTGGTTATTATGGCCTTATCGTTATAAACAGATGCTATAAGGCGCAAACGCAGGGGGGTGGGGGCTTTGGGAGTTAAATCCCAAAAAAATGGAATGAAAAAAAACTAATATTCTGAAAAGTGTACGAGTTAACCCCATTAGCACAGTTTAATATAAATAACAAACATAGCAATAACCATTAAGCGTTACACATACCTACATAATATACCTATGTGAACTATTTACCTACTTATATTACAAAATGTAATAAAAGTGTATGATAATTTAATATTTGCCTTCTTTTTTGACGACACACTCTGTGCTACATTTGGAAACAGTTTTATTTTCGTATATTCTTTGTTTACTATAACATTTCTTATAGCCATCTATTTCTCATGTACTATTGTAAGAAATACCATAGCTGTAACCAAAAATAGAACACGTAGAGATTCATTGTATGTATTTACAGTCTGATGTGGAATTAGTGGTGGGTCCAAAATAACGGGAACTGCGACCGAAATATACGAAAATTCACTTCCATGCTTGCAAAAACTTCGTATCGGTCGCTCCAAAAATAACGGGGGTTGCCACAGAAATTTACGAAAATGTACAAAATGCAACATAGCTACGGTGACCATATATTATGTACACCAAATAATGAACAATCGACAAAAAAAAAACAATTTATAAACAATAACAAAAAACGAAACTTGTACTTGTAGTATATTTTTGTTTTTTTAATATTTTTAAAGCAAAAACGAGTCTCTTATTTATATAGGTATAGTGTTTGGAATGCACCGTAAATCCGTAAGGAACATCTTTAAATACAGACCTGTCCAATATTATAATGAACGGATGGTCACCATCATCATAGTAGGCGTGTTTTATTGGTAAGTGTTTAGTCACTTTAGCAAAATTTTGTATGGGATACGAAAAGTGGCGATAAATTGGTCAGTAATTAAAGTGAACATAAAAGTAAAGATAAAATCTTGGAATACCTGAAAATTTTTTGCCCCAAATTTAGTTGAAGTTGGAAATATAGTGGAAGGTGAGGTACAAGTTGACCAACTCGGCATATAAAAATAGCCATACTTTGCAGACACAACCATAAAAATATTTGAAACTTATAGTCGAGAATACCAACTTTTAAATAAAATAAAAAAGTGGATACAAAAGTGAATATAGCGTTTTTTTTGGTTCTTTCCAGTGCTGACTAACTAAAAATTACAAACAAAACACGACTAGTCTAAGAGCTAGCGACTAAAATACTTACGTCATTTGATAACGAAAATAATTAGTCGTATTATCATCTCCCAGCACGTGTGATAAATAATCCGGAAGTCTGCCAAGCCTCCAGTTGTGGGTGTGGCCACCACGCACCCTTAAATTTATTTAAACTTGTATGGGGCTTGTATGGAAAATTTTGTCGTTGCAAACTAATAATGGGATCTTATAAAGGGACAAAATACAAGCATATTTTCCTATAAAGAGGGGGGTCTATCTCCCCCGTTAAATAAGTAGGTGCAATTTTGTAACCATAAAATAAATTTTATTTTTTAGAAAATTTCCCCTCAGGGCGAAACTTTAACATTGCATGTTGGGCCACACCCACCACCGAAGGGTTGGCAGACTTCCTGATGACATATGACACTTGTTGGTAGATGATATTAGAGCTAATTATTTTCGTTATCAAATGACGTAAGTATTTTTGTCGCTAGCTCTCTACAACGAATCACAAATACTAAAAACCAGCCGCTCTCCATAAGAACAATCGAATTGACAAGGGCAACTAGGTACTATATGTAAAGGCAAACTAACGTATACATGTAAACAAAGATCGGGGCGACACTTCCGGTAGGTATCTGTGGCATCAAGCGAGCGATCTTTTTCATGTCTGCGCAGATTAAAAACTTATCTACGAAGTAAATTATTTTGTTGTTTTCTGTGTATTTTCCTTGTTATTAAGGTTGCTAGGGGACGATTCTGGTTCCATGAAAAAGTCAATCAAATAAATTTATACAAATTTCGAATTTCTTTCACTTAAACATTCATTTGCAAAAAAAAAACATTATTTAAATGAAAATTTTTGACGTATGGTTTAATTTTTTCTCGAAAAAAGGGTGAAAGCGTGAAAATATTTTCATTTCATTTTTCACAGAACCAGAATGGGCCCCCAAAAAACTAGGGAAATATTTTTGTATGGGCATGAAAAACTTCTTATTCTCCTTCTCCCTCTTTTTCTTCTTCCTCTTCTTCTTCTTCTTCTTCTTCTTCTTCTTCTTCTTCTTCTTCTTCTTCTTCTTCTTCTTCTTCTTCTTCTTCTTCTTCTTCTTCTTCTTCTTCTTCTTCTTCTTCTTCTTCTTCTTCTTCTTCTTCTTCTGCTTCTTCTTCTTCTTCTTCTTCTTCTTCTTCTTCTTCTTCTTCTTCTTCTTCTTCTTCTTCTCCTTCTTCTTCTTCTTCTTTATATTCTTCTTCTTTTTCTTCTTCTTCTTTCTCTTCTTCTTCTTCTTCTTCTTCTTCTTCTTCTTCTTCTTCTTCTTCTTCTTCTTCTTCTTCTTCTTCTTCTTCTTCTTCTTCTTCTTCTTCTTCTTCTTCTTCTTCTTCTTCTTCTTCTTCTTCCTCTTCTTCTTCTCTTCTTCTTCTTCTTCTACTTCTTCGTGTAAAGGTTCTTGGTTAAGGCGATCTTTTGACAATATTCAATTGGACCGTTCTTGTCGATTAAATTAATTATGTATATCTGTTGTGCTTTGTATGTTAACTGCGTTTCTTATGTATTTCTCACAAATATATGTATAGAGGTCAGTACAGCATATATATCTATCATCTAAGTTCATAACAGTTCTAAGAGATACCCATATACCTACATATTGCTGCCTTTGTGGCTTGTGCACAATAAAATGGTTAATTTATTTATTTTGATGGCACAGCAGCAGTAAGCATTTGCATAAAGTGCGACAGTGACCTTATATATGTACACCGTTCATGTTTGGCACAAAATGGCTTGAATGAAGAAAGAAGTATAGAACGTTGTGTTACGTACTATATAGAAATATTTTTTTTTTTTCACATTGACTGCCTGCTGCAATGTGCGGCCTGAGGCAGTATCTTGGATCTCTAAAAGCATTGTAAACACCATTAATGCATTTTTGCTTTTAATGTAAAAAGTCTGGTGGCAGAATTCATTCGAATTCGAGTTGTATTTTTTGTGTGACGTGTATCTTTACCTTTGCATTTAGGTATAGGTACTATATGAAGCACAGAGAGAGAATGAACAACCACGCCGATGGCAAACATTGTACCAATTGTGGCATTTGGCAACGTTTTCTGTATGATGATGATGTGCACAAAAGATGTGCATTGTGCAAAGCGTTTGGTTCCCGATCCAATGACACAAACAAACTCAAAGTTGTGCATATATAGGTATAGAAAAAAAGTAATGGAAAGTCATGTCATGTTTTATAGATTCGTGCATATATGTATATTCCTTTAAGGATTATATCATTCACTTCCATTGTAATCCTTTAGCTACCTTTTTGGAAAAGGTTTTCATTTTTACTATTTTTTTTTTCACCCAAATGCTTTAACAAGTATTTTTACTTTCTTGGACAGATGTTTAAAAACTAGAATATTGCATTTGTGAATAAAGATTTCTTTATTCGTACTTTGAGATAAAAAAAAAATGGTCTTGATAGTTAGTAGAGCATGAAGATCACTGATCACACATTAAATGACATACCTATGTTGAATATAAATGCAACCTTGTGGCTCGTAATAGAAATTTTGAACACAAAGTAAAGTTATTTTGAAACATGTAAAAAAGAATTGATTACTATAAGTCTAAACCTGAGAGTGGTTTCTTAAAATGATGGTTTCTATATACAGGTAAGCTACTAAATTTAAGTTATGAAGCGGCATATATGTGTTTATATGCATTGTGAAATCCCCCAATCTTAAACCTTTTAAAATGTATGACCTGATACCTAATAAGAAGGAAGTTTGGAATTAAAAAAACAAAGGAATTATGGGTGCTAGAGGTAATGGAATGTATGTCCATGACTCCAAAACATGGAAATCCATTCCATCAGAGAGATGCAGCAAAGTACATAGATGTAACCTTTGGGGGTCATTTTTACCACGGAACCCGTTGAAAGGTTGTCCATAAATTCTGGCTTTTACCTTTTGCCAGAATATTCTGCTGGTGGTGTAGCAAAATTCTGCAGCCTTTCTCGTCCATATTATATATACACTCTGGTCTGTTTTTGATCATTAGCTTTTCTAGGAGGATCTTCACCTTTTCAAAATGATCAGTGACGATGTGTTTATTTAACTTCTGCGCTCTTGCAGGGTTCATTATTTGAGCTTTCCGGACAGATATTTCAGGATGTCGACTCATAAACAATGTTAGCCATTTTCTTCCTGCAACATTTTTAGAACTGTTAAAGTTGTTGATAACGTTGTTCGTTCTGCAGAATGCGGCAGCTTGGTATCTGAGAATTTTTGTAATGAGTTGCTTACCAACTTGAGCCAGCCTCACGACTCTTCTGGATAAATCTTTCTCTCGTTCCGAAGTGAAAATTATTGGGCGGCCCAATTTTCTTTTCGTTGAACGACTTTTTATATGGTTCCGAAGAGTTCTCCGTGGAATTTGAAATCGTTTTGCAGCCGCATGCTGCGATATCTATAGATTTTAATGCATTCATCATGTCTACCTCGGTCCAATTAGCTCTTTTTGTTGACATTGTTTACTGAAATCCAACGAAAATCAAAATGAAATTTTTCATATACTTAATAAGGCCCAGTCAAATTTTCGATGGGCCTTGTTAGGAACATGAAAGACTTTTGTTTATAAAATTATAAACAAAAATCTAACGAATATAATGTAATACTTAAAATAAATAGTCTATGTTTAATATATTTTAAGATGAAAATAACAATTTTTGTACTTACTTTTTGAAGTAGTCGAAGAAAATGAAGTTTTCTAAACTGGTTTTTTTTATAAAAAGCACGTGCTGCTCCTTCAACAATTTTCGTTCGATTGCAAATTCGAACACGATCGAAACAGCTGGCTTTTTTTTTGTGTATGACTTCGAATGGAACCGGTTTACGAATACATGGAACAAAAAGTCCCGTTACTTGTTGCTTATGTGGTTTTTTAAGCGCTGGGCCTTATTAGGGTGCAGGCCTTAATTGGGTGACCTACCTTACCTCAACTTCAACGATTTAATGTTTTCGTCAAAATAAAGATATCTAGTATTTGACTCGTTCGAACATACTTTTCAAAAAACAATTACATAAGAAAAACAAATGCGTGTCTCTCTGTTTATTAAAAAAAAAAATTAGTATGAAAACACATTTGTTCTCGTATGACATATATGTAGGTACTTTACCTAAGTATGTAAATTATATGTCATATGAGTCACATTTATTTTGTTAGTCAGCAATCACATTTGATTTCACACTAAGGTGACAAAGGGTCAGAAACCCCTTTAAAGGTACATAAATTATTAGTGCTTGTAAAGTTGACTACACCATTAACTTGTACTTAATATTTCAAAAAAGGCAGACAAGGCACACAAAAAAAAACCACACGTGTGTTGTTTTCACACGAAAGGAGTTAAATGACAACACAAGGAAAGGGTTAAACTATTGATGAGTCACAGTAATAAAGCAGTGAGTGCAATTAGTACCTATTTTATTTTTATATTTTTATTAAGGGATGTATACTTTGCGCAATTGACAGGAGAAACATATGAAAAAAGAAACTATTCTCAACAATGATAGCTTGGTTATTGAATCTATGAATTCTTGAACGTCTTTTGAGAAAAAACAACATTAATTAAAATAAGGAAAACAACACAAAAAGTAAAATTAAAAAAAAACTAACTCAAAATGCAGTGTTTAATTTTACTTTCCAAACTTAGATTTCATATTAGTTTTTTTCTATTGCAATGGATTTGACACTTTTAATTACAAACAGTTATCTGTGCATATATTTGGGTATTTGGTATCTTAAAATTAATTTTCTAACTCAAAATTTTGAAAAAAAATTGTTTTAGCTATTTCTGGTCAAAATTAGAAAACCAGATACTTTAATGTCTTGTACTTTCTGAAAAAATTGAAATTAACAAAAAACAGCTTTTCTAAGAAAATTTTCTCAGAAAGCACAAAATACATTTTCTCAGAAAGTACAAGACCTTAAGGTATCTGGTTTAAAACATGAAAAAAAAATAGTCAAAACAATTTTTTTTAAAATTTTTTTTTAAAAATTTTGAGTTTGAAAATCATAATTTTTTAAAAACCGTTTACTGAAATAACTTTATTTAGGTGGATTTATGGGATACTTTGAGGCTGAATATCTCCTCAGTCAATCGACTTAGAACTTTGGTTTAGTAATATAAAATGTTTATTTTATTTAATACGGTCTATCAGAATATTGACTTTGTTTTCGGTGGCCGGCTAAAATAAAAAGGGCCCATATTTGTATGGAGAGTGGCGGATGTCCTTTATATCGATACCACTAAGCGCGCATTGGAAGTGAGGCTATACAAGAACATGAAGCTGACATAAGGAAGAAGAAAACAGCAACAGCTCTCTCACAGCATATGCTCGATCTTCATCACTGAACGAAAATCGATTTTTTGTACCAAGTGAATGGAAAAGGTGAAATCAATGATTGAAAGCGAATGTGAAGATTGTTTCGATTCACGTTTCGGCAGAACCAGAATAGAACCCCTGATGGTAATGATGCAATATTTTCAGGCATGAATATACAGTAGATGTCTCATTCTCATACAAAAATATGTCCCTAGTTTTTTCCCCATTGGGTGTTCACTCATTCACTGTTCACCCAATGGGGAAAAAAACTAGGAACATATTTTTGTATGAGAATGAGACATTTGCTGTATATTTATTATCTATGCTTAAAAGGCAAGTTATGACATTACGATGAGAGCGAATTAGAAAAATGTGTATCTAGAAATTCTGTCTTTTTGACCTATAAAAATAACGGTACCTACCGAGTCACCCATAATTCCAATTTTCTCGAAAAAAGTAAGATCGATTTTGATAAAATTTTATATGAGTGTTTTTTTGTCAATTATGATGTATTTTATCTAAAATTTATTTTCCTTATTAACGGTACATACCATAGAACGGTACTTTTTCTTAAAGCGATTATTTTTTAAACGGCTATCTAAACCGATTTTGACGAAATTTAATATTCTAAAAGTACTTTTAAATTTGATTATAACTGGAATCAAACATTTTGGATAAAAATATTTTCTCAAAAGTTAGTTTTTTTAATTCCATTGTTCTTGAAAAAAAATCAGTTTTACTAAAATTTTATATGAGTGCTTTTTTGTCAACGGTAAAAATTCGACGAATTTCTCAGGTAACTTGTCACAAGAGCAAGTTTGTGCGACCCAGTCGTGCCCTTTTTTTTTTTTTTTTTTGTAACATATATAATCATATTAAATAATTCGCCAGGATTCGGCATTTCGATGTCCCCCAACCACTCAGCCAGTGTATGCAGTAGTCTGCTTATTAAAAAGTTGACTGCATTTATCATTGCATTATTAATGAATGAAAACAACTTGTGTATATTATACTTAATGTTACAATAGTTTCTCATCACATTTCGTCATCAATTTTTCATTTTTCATAACGCTAATTGCCTTAATAATCAGGTATCTTTTATACTTTTATTTCACAAAGAATACGTCACGAACAATGTAGGGTATAGGTAGATAGGTACATCTCTTTTTGCATTTGTTGCTAATTATTTACATATATTATTTTCTCATAATCTGACGTGTTTTTGAAACAAAGAGATTCTTTCGAACTCGGTTTTTTAATGTTCGTAGAATTCATTAAAATAAATTCAAAGAAACATGAGAAATCCTATGTCAACAACATCAGGATTAAGGTATTTTCTTACCTACTTCTTATATATCTTTGACAAAACAAAAGTTAAAATATACATTGTGCGTTCTTCCTGTTTATATTTAAAGCATCGAATTGAAGATTATATTCCCACACGCTACTTAACATTCGTCAGGATACTCCGCGCTACCATATTTATATCTTATCAACGCTGTATTACAATTTCGTTTGATTCCTGAATTTGTTTCATTTTGTTGTCGGGTTTGTTTGTATTTATTTCCACACACGCAATTTCTTTGAATTTCTGGATGATTATATCATATGTGTCAAGTTTGATAGTTGTAAGACTTGCTTTATGGCGGCATATAGAAGACCTTTGATCTGACCAAGTTTCTTTGTGGAATAAAATGTACGATTCATATACGGGGGTCCTAGACTATTTTCATAGTGTTAGCTTTTGTATCTTTTAGGCTTGCAATTGTAGCATTTAATTTAACTGACAGTATGTCACCGGTCGAAATCGGTGGTTAAACATCACAAGCTGTTGTACTTATGTGAGGTGTGTCACTGCTCAATATGTTCGTTTTTCCATATAAACAATTTAACACAAAAGAATTGAGTGCGTTTAACTAAACAAGTTACCAACACCCCAAATTCACTCTTATACGAGAAACATGTTAACATTTTCACGCACTACAGTGGGCTCCCGAATTAAAAGGTACATCAGGATAGTTATTCTTATTCTTCATTGGGTGATTTAATTTTTACTTATACGATTATACGTAGCTACATACTAATAAGGCAAGTTATGCATAATGTAATAAAAAAAAGTTGGGGTAACAAGCAAGTTGGGAAGAGTGTAGGATACTCAAACAAAAAACAATATCTAACCAAAATATTCACAATGTAGCCATTTGTATAGATAGCCAAGCTGCAATTAAAGCTATTAACAGCTGCCTGGTGTCTTCAAAGATAGTTCATCAATGCAGAGCAGAGCTTTCAGGTTTCAGTGATAGTATAAAAATTTCTCTCGTATGGGTCCCAGGCCATAGCGACATCCAAGGCAACGAGCGAGCAGATGATCTTGCTAGTCAAGGATCAGCCCTTCTCGTCTCTCAGGCGGAATCAGTAGATCTTCCACTGGGCTTCGTGAAGGGCAGAATATACGACCATTTTCTTTCAGAATCAACAAAGTGGTGGCAAGGTTTGGCAACCTGTAAAATAACTAGAAAGATATGGCCAACCTATGACAAAAACAGATCGAATGATTTAATAAAACGAAACAGAATAGACACGGCCAGGGTCGTTGCAATCGTCACTGGCCATTGGCCAATAGGCGAACACGCAGCTAAACTGCGCATACCTTTTAACAGCTACTGCCGTAGTTGTAGAATTCCGCTAGAGAAGGAAACTATTGAGCATTTAATCTGCTACTGTCCGGCATTGGTTAGGTCTGGCCTCCAGGCATTCGGTAGCCTGTTTCTCGACAACCTAAACGTGCTGTCGAACAAAAGAATAAATGATTTTACCGCTTTTCTTAACAGCACCAGTTGGCTCTAACAAACCAATCAATATCTCTATTTCAACTTTCATCTTTTAAGTTTCTGGAACTTCCCTTTAAGACTGGCTTTTCGGACTAGCACTTACTTTTTTTTTTGGCGAAAGCATCAAAGCACGGATTAATACCTGGTAGGTGTGCCTTGCCTTTGAACGGGCCTAGCCTCAAAAGTGATCTAGTGTAAAGTTGATTAGTCGGCTCTCAGTCCAAATGGAACCACCAAGCGCACAGTGAACTAAGTTCTTCCCTTGGGACTGCAGGCACAGACCAAAAAAACTGATCTCCTTAGCTTAAAAGTCACTACCACTATATCACAAAAAATAAGGTCAAACGAGTCATGGTATCAAAACGGCGCTTTTCTGCTCTAATTGGGTTTCGCAGTTGTTCTGCGAAAATCGCCATCTTACCTACCTACCTGGGGTAACAATCAAACATGAAATTACGATGATTATAGAGAACGAAAAAAGTAGGTTCCACAATTTTGTCTCTCTCTCTCTCTCTTTGTCTGTCTAAATGTACACCTGCAGCCTTAACGGTAGGGCTGGTTGTCTTCAAACTTTGGTACAAACGAGAGAAATATCCTCGGACGTTTATTTTATTATTTTTTTTTTAACCTAGGTATAGTTATAAAAAATAATGATACCAACCATAAGCGTAACAATGTAATCACCTTCGAGCAAAAACGTTGATGCAGAACACGCATATTACATATACAGAACACAAATCCGGCAGTGCATGCAATCATGTCTTTCTTTACCAAACACAAACAATATCCGATGCCTCCGAAGATTCCTTGAAGTTAGGCAAAAGATCTTAAGCCAGAAATTATAGCGGCTTTGAAATATTTTTAGCCATAAAACTCTGCATACAAAAATGCATACAAAAACCAACCACAAATATTACAAACAGTTTTAAGGACACTAAAACTAATTAAAAATATAAAAAAAAAAAAATAAGTTAACTGTCCCTATTAATTTGGCTACCCACTGTATATAGAATTATCAAGGAGTCACCCTAACCGTGGCCTAACCCATACTATTACAGGAATCCCCATATTCATCCCATCTCCTGACAACAACGATGGTGTGCTGTCTGGCTGGTTGACAATTGTGTTTTTCGATGTTAAAAGGATTTTTGGTTTAATTTGGGAACACATGAATAGATGGACGACAGCGTTGACAGGTTATTAGGCCGGGGACATGTGTTTTGCGTGATATAGGTAGGTATAGTTTTTATTTTATAATTCCGGATACCTAACCTAAGGACTAGACTATAGTGAATGGAAGGAGATTGATGAAAAACATGACTACGTTTTTAAATTTCCTATAGAAAGTATATTCCGGTTAGTAGAAATTAAAAAAAAAAAAATAGAAAATGGCTGAAGAGTAGGTATATACATTACATTGTATGATAGTTAGATTAGGTTAGGTTTGAGGGTTATTGAAGAACCATATCAGCGCAACTCTAAACGGTTGCATAACGGAGTTTTTACGATATCTCTTGAGAGTGCTGAACCTATTCAAGGTCAAAATGATGGGCTTTTTCATTCGCTATCATGATCTTTATGTTAAAAATTTTATAGTCTCATTGTGCGACTCAGTGGTGCATTTAATTTTTTTTTTTTTTGGTTTTGCAGAACTGCATTTTAACGTATATACATTATTTCGGGTCGGATACGAAGTCTCGACTCTAAAATAATAAAATTACAAAATCCTGACTCTAAAATCTGAAATTACAAAATTTCGGATTACAAAACCCTTAATTCCAAAATTCCAAAATAAAAATCCTGATTCAAAAAATCCCGAGTACAAAAGCACAACATTTAATCACAAATTCCCGAACTACAAAAACAATTTACAAAATTAACTCATAAATCACGAATTCCAAAATCCGAAATGACAATATTCTAAAAAACCCGAAGCACAAAATTGAATAACAAAAACCCAAATTACAAAACTCCGACTTTAAAATTCCAAATTACAAAATCCAGAAATTCGAAGTAGATTTACGAAATCCCGAATTATAAAATACTGAATTAGAAAATCCAAAATCACGAAATACAAAGTCCCAAATAACAAAATTCCGAAACACAAAATTAAATTACAAAATTTACTCTTAAATCCCGAATTCCAAAATCCCAAATTACAAAATTCTAAAAAACCCGAAGCACAAAATTGAATTACAAAATCCCAAACTACAAAATCCCGAAACACAAAATTGAATTACGAAATCAACTCTAAAACCCCAAATTCAAAATCCTGATTTAAAAAATCCCGAAACACAAAATTGAACAACAAAATCCCGAATCACAAAATTAAATTACAAAATCAACTCTTAAGCCCCGAATTCCAAAATCCCAAATTACAAAATTCTGAAAATCCCGAAGCACAAAATTAAATTACAAAATCCCAAATTACAAAACTCCAACTTTAAAATCCCGAAACACAAAATTGAATTACGCAATCAACTCTAAAACCCCAAACAAAATTCCGAATCACAAAATTAAATTACAAAATCAACTCTTAAGCCCCGAATTCCAAAATCCAAAATTACAAAATTCTGAAAATCCCGAAGCACAAAATTGAATAACAAAATCACAAATTACAAAACTCCAACTTTAAAATCCCGAAACACAAAATTGAATTACGAAATCAACTCTAAAACCCCAAATAAAAATTCAAAAAATCCCGAAGCACAAAATTGAATAACAAAATCACAAATTACAAAACTCCAACTTTAAAATCCCGAAACACAAAATTGAATTACGAAATCAACTCTAAAACCCCAAATTAAAATTAAAAAAATCCCGAAGCACAATATTGAATAAAAAAATCCCAAATTACAAAACTCCGACTTTAAAATCCCGAATTACAAAATACAGAAATTCAAAATTGATTTACGAAATCCCGAATTATGAAATACTGAATTAGAAAATCCCAAATTACAAAGTCACGAAATACAAAATTCCGAATAACAAAACTCCGAATTACAAAATTTCGAAGGCAGATTATTACTTTCTTAGACCCTGTTTGTATTGCGATATTATTCCAGAGTTAGATTCACCTAAAATTAACTCTAATGGAAACACATTTTTTAGTCAGCTTGAAATCCCGAATTGACTCAGAGAGTTCAGAGATAACGCTCGCCAATTTAGCTGAGTTAGAACCAGTTGTACAATCTTGGTTCAACGGGGTTAAAACTTTTAAACCAATAATTTTCATAGCTAATCTGGCCAACATCAGTGGGTTAAAAACTTGAACCACGATTGTACAACTGGCCTTTAACTTTGAGTAGGTGAACTCGGGATCTACTGGAACGGGAACTGACTGAAAAACGTGTCTTCATCAGAGTAAACTCAAGGTTAATCTAACCCTGGAGTTATCTTGTACTGAAAAACTGGGCCTAAATTTCAGATTAAAAATTTACTTACCTTAAATAGTTCTTCGTTATGTTATTGCCATTAGTGTCAATGAAAATAAAGTTAAGCTTGTTTAAGTATATTCTATTTAATTCTTTGTTAATGTAGGTATTTTTTTCAGTTTTTGTTGATGACTATATTTCTGAATTAGAAGTTTAGGAACGAAACCAGAGAAAAATCGTAGATAATAAATGTGCTAACAGGAACATAATATATTAGAAATTTTGTCAAAAATAATGTTAGACATTTTTTTGCTGGAAATGCGTAAGTACTGTCTCGTCGCAGTATTTAATATATGTATTGTATAAGCATAAATATTAACACCTATACTAAGTTATATAGTTTGAAAATTTTCCTAATAATATATAAAATCTGGTCTGAGATGCTTCTTATCTTTTTTAAATCCAAATCTATTCTCCAATTATTTTTGGTAATCAAAACATAATTTAACTTTTAACATGAATTTCTTATCAAACCATATCAATTTTTAGCTCTAAAAGGTCACAACATTAAATATAAACCTTATTTGCGTCGCAAAAAATACTAATTTTTTTTTCAGAACTCCGCCACAGCTAGTGGGCTTTCTGTCGTTTATTTAAAATGCCTGATACTTCCCACGGATCAAATCGTTAGCCAAACAATATCTAATTAAATTGCCTTGCGATCACGAATACGACGACGGCTCTTGCACCCACCATTGTTTTTATTCCCAAAAGTTACACTCATTTCAAATTTTGTTGGGGCCAAATCGTGACACGAGTTTAAATTTATTTCTCAATTCGCGATTACTGTGTGGTTATACTTTGAAGAAGAAAATGTCCTTTTTTTCTCAAATAGAATAATTCTTCTTTAAACCAGAATCGCCAGAATCTATTTGCAATTTCCGTTCGGATGAAGAAGCCTTAAATCGGTCTTATCAGCAGAACCCCAAAACGTTTTTTCTGCAACCATTGCCGTCGCATTTTAAATCGCTTAACGCCTGGAGTCGTTTTTTCCTATTTTTGTGTATTTTTTTTTTGTTCGTCCTTATACAAAATAATTGTCCTACGTGATCAAAAATAAAGGAACAGCAAAAAAACCTTCGGACAGACAAATTGGAACAAAAAAATAATCCAATTTATTAAAAGATAACTGTAAAATCAGCTGCGACATAACCATAAAATTGGCCTCATTCTAAACAGCACCCCTGAGATGAATGTTTATTACCATATTAATGGTAGAACCGAACCACTGCCACTACTGTATACTCGAGCTTGTATTTCTCTGGCTCTTTGTCAGGACATGGAGTGGAGCTGCAGGACACTTGTGTGTCTGTTTCTGTTATGTCGTCCTGCTAAATGTCTATCGTCGGACGTCGTCGTTCATTGTTTATTTTTTTGTTGTGTTCCATGTATATTTATGGGTATGTAAGCTTACATTGTGTCCATATACAATTAGCTCGCGGCGTAAAATAGACATGAGAGTGAGGAGAACAACATCAGGCATTAATATGGATTCTAATTTGGGCCAAGATAAAATTACCAAGGCGCACCGCGTGCTGACGGCCCATAGAGAACGTATTTTATGTGGAATACGCTAAACAATGGCAGGAGCAGCCAATAATCCCAGATGGATATGGCGACGTTGTCAAATGCAATTAACTTATTTTTTTTTTTTTATTCATTTGTTCTCTTCATTATGCTGTTCTGGCCTGATGACTGCACCACATTCATTTATATCGACCTTTTGGGATTTTGCAGATAGGGACACACATTGCAAATCAGGATAATCGCTCTTCCATTATCATTGTTACTTTAATATGGGATAATGAAGGGTCGAACAATTATTTTCATTGAATATACTATGCTGTGAGGATGGGTCATATCATGAGTATAAATGAAGCTTTTATTTGACAAGTTTTGTAGTAGATTTTTCCAAACGGGGATGTTTGCGGAGCTTTTCTATCGAACTTGTTCCAAAGGGATGGGACTTTTATGTCCTGAAGAATCTATCATGATAGAAACAAAATTAAGCCAGCAAAAATTACAAAATATGAAGAATAGATAAATTTAAACTGTTGAATTAGTGATACTGCTTGGTATTGAAAAATTATGTTTCATTATGCTTATTCAATGCTGCTAAATATGTGGAGCCTTTTTTACATCCAAGAATCGTAATAACTTGCCATTGTTGCTAGCTAGGAATCCCAGAGGACGTACTTTGGTATTGTAGTAGTGGCGGTGGCACGCTTGTCATCGCACGGCTAGGCTCGACGCAAATAGCGTAGGTTCTTGCTTCTTCTACAAATACCTCCTGCTCCACAAACAAAAAAATATCGTGCCAGGAAGATAATAGATAGAAAGATACTGTAGAAAGCCAAAATTGAAAAGATAGAAAAATGACTGTACGTTAAATTATATTACGTTAATAGAAAAAAAAAACACAAACCTTAGGACCTTAATATCACCCAACGGAAAGGCAAGAAAATTGCTCAATAAAACAAATTTAAATCTAAACTAACTAACCTATCTATCAAAATAAATAATTATCCCATCACCAAATAAAAAAAGAAATAATAAAAAAAATAACTCCCACCACCAATTAATAAAAATAAATACCCACCACCAATGAGATTCAAAAATTAAACCAAAATGTATAAAAAAAATTAAAAAAGTAAGTATTTACTTTCGTATTTACCTTGAATATAACAAAAAAAAAAAAAATAAAGTAAAGCCTAAAATTAACGCACTCTTCTTTTCATCTCCCTTAGATGATATTCCACTGAACTTCGACTGCTCACCTGATGGTATTGACGAAGGTCAGGCCGACCACCCAAGTATCTTGAGATACTTCCTATTTAGCTTATTCCATGGCCATATACTTGGAAAAAGCCCCTGAAGTGACCTGCCAGTCACTAAAAGAAAAAAAGTCAGTAGAGAAAATGTCAGTCGGTCACGTCCTTAGAAAACCATTTTCGTCACCGGACGGCTTTGCCAAGCCTCCACACACCTTTAGCTTCGAAATTAGTACACCATATCTATTTTTGATTTTTGACTCATATAAAAAATTTTATTATTTAAAAAGATCATTTAAAATCGAGCTCTCCTGCTCGTTCTTTTTTTAGGAAAAAAAACTTCAAATAATCCTGATTAATTAAAAAAATTAAAATATAAATAAAAAAAATTCACTAGTTATTTGAATCTAGATAAAAGAAAATTATTGATATAAATGAAGGGATTGTTCTGACCTTAATATAGGTACCTAATATAATATAGGATTTTTAACCTTAAAAAAAATGACTTACAGTTTTCCTTGTCCTTCGATGTCCTGCCGGCAGCTTACTCTTTAAATCTTTAAAATTATTTCACTTAATATTAAAATTAGACACTACCTTACTATATTATCTCAATTCTCTTTTAAGAATATCAATAAAAAAATTTTAAAACCATATAATGCAAACAATTCAGGCCTGTAGGAACTGCATGGGCAACATAAACAAAAGTGCAACTATTTTCAAAATTGCATCACAAAGAAAGAGAAAAGCGCAAGATAGTTATTCACCAAATCTCATAAGCAATGCTCAAGGCCAACTCCTTGTGGGTGAAGATAAAATTCTTTATACATATATATGTGGTGACAGTATATTGTGAAAGATTTTAAAATGATAAACTGCCAGACTATATTCCAAATAAGGGAAATGCAATTGTGCCAAACGGGATCCTCTTCTTCTTTTCTTCTTCGCACGAATTTTTAATTTTCACACCCCGTTGATAATCCATTCGTAAAAAATTGTGTCCTACGCTTTTGTTTCTGGCCTTGCACCTTGAAAAGTTCGCGCGATTTTTTTAATTTTTAGACTCTAAATTGATCCTCCATTCGTCAAAACTGTTTCAGCTTCCTTTCTCACCGTACCCCATGAATTCGCTTCACACACCAAATTGATCCTACATTTTTCAATTGTTTTTCATCTACGCTTTTCGTTTCGTATCCGTTACCATAACTACATCCACCACTACTTTCCCCTGGAAGATTTTGATATTAACAAACTTTTCGATGAGCGCCGTTATATCAAAAACTTTGGATTTTTCAGTTTCTTGTGACAAGTAATAAAAAGCAATATTGAACAAATGACACTTTTGTAAAATGTCTGGCCATTTGACGCATTGTGAAAGTGTCAAATGGGCAATTTTGTAAATATGGCCATTTGACGCTTGGCTAAATGCATCATGTCACGGGTTGACATCAGAAAAGGTTATGGATTGTTCCGTGTCTGAGGCCAACAGTTTAAGTTTAAATATCTTGGATCTACCTATAGTTTAAACATCCATTTTTATAGTGGCAAATGATAGGTTCATCACTGGTAGCGACTTTATGAAAGAGCATGAAATAATCCAAGGTATCGATAACCCAAACTCTTACGAATCGAAAAGTAGAAATTGTAATAGTTAATCATAATCAAAATCAGCGTTGCCAGACTTTTGGCAAGTCGATTCCATTTTTTTACATGCAAAATAATTTTTTTCCCTTTTTCGAACTTAGTTTTTTCCGTTTTTATTCCCTTTTTTTTTGTTCACGAAAATAAAGAACAAATAAAGAAAAAAAATTTGTTTTTAATATAACAAAATTGGTACCTATTCAGCAATAAAAAAAAAATATCCAGTCGAATTTTATACTTTATACTTATATAAAATTATACTTATATAAAATATAAAACTAGCTCCAATAAATTTTTTTCACAAACAGGTGCCTATCTAATCCGTCAAAATTTATCTTCTTAACATAGCAACTGGTTGTAAATTGTGTTTTTTTAGAGGTATAGAACTTTAAATTGCAAAAAAACAACGATGGAATATTCGATTGACATGATTTTTTATTTATTTGAAAGATAATCTTGTGGTATTACATTTTAAATATGATTTGTGGCATATGACTTTTTCCAACATTTGTGGCCGTATATCGACAATAACACGGCGAATGTTGTCTTCCAAATGGTCAAGCGTTTGTGGCTTATCCGCATAGACCAATGACTTTACATAACACCAAAGAAAATAGTCTCGTGGTGTTAAATCACAAGATCTTGGAGGCGCTTCATCGCTAAACAAAATTCGCTTATGAAAGTCGGGAACAACGGCCATCTCGTTTTGGGTCCATTTGACGAATCTACGCCTTGCTTGATGATGGTTTGGCTTCAATTCTTGCACGAGTTGGATTTTGTAAGCACGCAAACCAAGATTCCCTAAATTCTTCCATAAAGTGTACTCAATATTGTTTCTAGCAAGTTCAAGAACCTTACATAAGGCGGACCGACAGTCAGTTTGAATTTGAAATCAGTCGTGTACAAGTCGGTAATTTGAAAGTGATAAAGTTTGAATTTAAAATAAAGAAAGTAAAAAGGAATTAAAGAGTGTTTTGAAATATTAAGTGGAATTAAAAGTAAAAACACGTGACACAGATCCAATTCCTGTGCTCAATGGCAGATGGATTCATTCGGGTCTTCCTCAATGCTACGCTCTAAAGTCGCAATACCTTCTTCTGTACGCACCGTACGGCGTCTCTGGGGATGCGAGTTATCAATTAGATTAAACGTGGTGCGAAAACGTTCCGTGGTTAATCGAATTAACTGCTCTGATGGACGATTTCGTCGACGATAAAATGGACGTAGTACGCGATACGTATTGCCCACAGAACCATTATTTTCCAAATAAAATTGCACAATTTGCAAGCATTGCCAAACCAAACTGAGAATAAATCACTTGACACTTGACAGCTGTTAAATCGGTCGCCGTCTTGAAAAGTAATGCCAACTTAAAGTTCTATACCTCCAAAAATAACAAACTTTATATGAAAATGTAAACATTCTTTTTCTATGTCTAATCCATACAATGCTGTTAACTCCACTGTATGAAAGACAAAAAGATCCATTTATAAATTCAAAGAGCTTAAAGACACAAATCGGATCACTTAAAAATGTCTTCACAAGCTATGGTTTGCAGAATTCAATGTATTATTAACATTTTGAAAAAAGTAAATATTTGTTTTTTCCACAGTAATAAATAATAAAAATTTATTTAATTGATTGACAAAATTAAAACTTTTCGTCTTCTTTAGAACTTAATGTATTATGATTAGCGGTTGTTAATATTAGTTTTGGTACTAAAACGTTTAATTTTTTGAGATAACTGTTTTACCCATTTTTCCGATTGGTATTCCCTTTTTCCCTTTAAGGTCGAAAAATCCCAAAAAAAAGGAAAAATTCCTCGATCTGGCAGCGCTGAATAAAACTCATTATTCATAAAAGCAGTCATTAGATAATATTATGTGCCTACCTCTTTCACGAAAGTCTTTATTTGGACCAACATCAAAAATGTTCTTGAGAGTCATCGATACTTCATGGTGGAAAAATTAGGGTGGATAAATCTAATTGCACCGCAATAGTGACCCATATAATTCTAACTACGCAATCTCATAAAGATTTTAAAAAACTTTAAATGCATCTTCTGATGTAAATATTATATGCATGGGATAAGAATATTCATTCGTGAAATAGTTTTGAGATAATAATCAAACATGTAATTTCTCATATAACTTGCAATCGTGCCCTTTAATTTGTGTAGCTTAAGGAGTTAATAAATTATTTGACACATTTAAGTTCAATGTGGTAAAAATCCTTTTTTAGATGGCTACGGCTGGGCGATTCCATTAACGCGGGTGCAACATTTAGAAACTTTGAGGTTTTCTTTTTAATATAATTAAAAACATTTTTAATGAAGTTAGTCATTGACGTACTAGATATGGACCGCCAGTCGGTTGAAATTTTCATACAAACAGCCAAGAAAAGTTGTTCCAGCTAAAAACAGCCTAAAAACGCCATAATCTTTTAGTGTTATATACAAAACACTTTTAATCGAATTTCATAATATACAACATTATCGTACATTTAGTCCATTTTGTATATTCTTGACATTAAAGTCCATAATCAAGTTAAAGATAAAATTTCTTTTATTTTAAGAAGATTGTAGAAATGTATTTACTTAATTGCGTTACCTGTTATACTTTATGATTTAAAATATTTTAAATTCGTATGAGTGTAATCAAGGCCTTATAATTAAAAAAAAAAAAACATTATTTTCAAAAAGTACCTATCTAAAGCCAAATTATTGCGGTAGAGCCACTAAAGTTTTTCCTACTAAATGCGATAACAGTTGTTTCAGATAAATTTTGTTTTATATTTAAACCACTATAACAGAAAACAAAAATTGAATTTTTGTTCAAGAAATAAAATTAATTGGCAACAAGATAATAATATGAAGTATATGTATATGATTTACAGCTTGAACAGAATGTTGTAGCATGTAGCTGTAGCTTGTAGCACTGTCAAAGTATAGAGACAAAGCCAATCCTATAATTCGCTCAGAATGTTTGGCTGTAGCCTGAAGCTGTAGATGTAGCTGTGGTACAAGTTCACTCAACTTCAACTTTCGCGTCCGCTGCTTGCTATTTTTTGACATTATTTTGATGAACAAAAAAAAAAAAAAAACAAAGCGAAATGCCTGAATAAAAATTGATGTTCTGTGCTACACCTTTCTGGACGAGCTTGCTTATTTTATGAGCTACATTTTGACAGTTTTAAATTAAAAATTGTATGTTAATATAAAAACTAAGTGATCCAGAAATATACCTATTTAAAGTTTTACTGGAATGCCTTTAGTTTTTTTATTTAAAAGAAATAATATTTGATATCATCAAGTTCAAATTGTGGAGCACTTATATTGAATTACTATACTATATAGGACCCCCCAATGAACCATCACATTAAAATGAAACACCCTCATGGAATCAACGTGAATTAACATAAAAACCACCTCTATACATTTCTTTTTTCAACAGCATAGGTACCTCTGAAATTATCAAGTATTTAACAAAACAAAAGAAGTCATGACAATATTAACGTAAATTCTTTTTGAATGGGTAAGTCAATAAATAATAGATACAAATAGACTTATAACTTTCAGCACCAAATTGGTATAAAAGTGATAAATGGTAATGTCCGAATCATGATTGCAACTAATAATACCTTTTTAATGAATAAGGGAAATCGATGTTTATATTTAACAAATCGTATACCAATATATCAAATTAGAAACGGAGAGAGAACTTGTAATACTGTTGAATTATGTAGCTATATAGATATAGGTTATTGGGCATGTCCATATTTGTTTGTTTAACTATACAAACCGAGCAATTTAGAAAATGTGGAGACTTGAGTGTAATTTTCTTAATAATTCATGGTGATGGTCACACTCTACGGGGGAAAAAAATTTTAAGTTCTTTTCAATTTTTTTTTTACAAGTTGGGGCTCGTTTTTAGGTAAATCCTACCTAGGGTTACCATCGACAAAAATTGAAAAGCCTGACATTCAAGACTAAAAAGCCTGATTTTTGAAAAAAAAACACTGACAAATTATTATTTTTTTAACTATATTTAACGGTTAATTATTTAAGTAAAAAGGATTTTGAATGGTCAAGTTATAAAACTGACATTCTAGTATGAATAGTGCATAAAAACAATAATAGATAATAACTTAAAATAGTCTGGTCTGTTACCGATCTTCGAACCTCTTCCCTTTTGATACGTACTACGAATAGTTGTCTATCGAAATAAGATAAAGGAGAAAAATGGAAGCGGAACAGCGTACTTAAAGGTGCTTAGAAATATGCTGATGCTCCAAATTCCAAATGCAACATCAAAAATCGACCTGTGAAGTCATAATCGTCATGACCATGAGCGGTCGAATGCATAGTGCATACGACTTCGAAGACTAAGTAACTCTGACATGCGTGATAGGTTCCAATCCTATATTATGATGTTCATGTACCTAGAAAATTTTTCATAATAAATTTGGATTGAAGCTCAGCACCACTTATAAGGAAACTGATAATAGGACTTGTTGTTGTTGTTCAACAAGAGACATTTTGTTATAGAACTGATTTGAAAATATATTTTTTGAGTGACTGTTGGTCAAAATGACCGGCAGTCGTGTACCTATTGTGTTTGGCTGTAACTTCTATACTAACCAACTAACAATTTAACTTGTATTAGGTTCAACACAAGCTATTTTCAGACTGCTATAGAAATAGTGTAAAGCTTTATACAAGTTATTTTGGAGCTCGCAAGCTATATAACTCCTATAAGGCTTTCGGTGGCAGGTGCTATATCAGCAAATAGCTTTTCATCAAATGCAATTGGCTTACCTCTGCCAGCCATTCTGTGACAGCTAATGCCAATAGCTTGCTTTGGATGTTATAAAACGGCTCTATACAAGCCATTTAATGACAGCTTACCTTATAGCTTCCCTTGGATTGAAAAAAGGCCATTCTGTGCTAATAGCTTGCGTTAGACTTTGTAGAAAGGCCTTACTCAAGCCTTTTAATTAATGACAGCTTGCTGTAAATGTTTATATAATGCCTTATAAAGGACATATTAAGAAATTAAAAAAAATTTAGGTATTAGTACATTAAGCAATATTTTTATTTATGTATTTGTATTTTTTTAATATTTTCTTCTTCGCAGGAAGGGCCCAAAAATATTTTGACTTTTGTATTCTGTAAAGATTGAAATTATATTTTAAATAAAAAAGAAAAGTGTTTAATGATTTTGGGCTCAGAATCGAGAACTTTCACGCACCACTCCAGCACTTTACCTCTACGCCACATTGTTGTTGAGAAAAATATAATACGAAGAAAATGATATGAAGAAAATGTTAACGAAAATTTTAAACCTTTATCTACAAGCCTTGTATATAGCTTGTCAAACTTCCTTTTAAAGGCCTTATAGCTGTTTTTTTTTAATTCTCAAAGTTTGAAGTGTGTGTCTTGCGAAAATGTGGTTTATACGAGCTCTATACTAGCAATAGCTTGCCTAATTCTAAAGTTTGGATCTTATAAAAGCTAAATTTGTTAGTTGGGTCACCACCCAATTTTCTCCGTTTTTATTGCAAAATGTTTGCTTAAAGGTAAACCAAATTTACAATTACTAACGAAACTCAAATAATATATAAATTTTATAGCTATAGTAAAAGATTTTTCGGTAAAAAA
This sequence comes from Baccha elongata, assembly GCA_951217065.1. NCBI lineage: Eukaryota > Metazoa > Arthropoda > Insecta > Diptera > Syrphidae > Baccha > Baccha elongata. The sequence goes on from OX578272.1 coordinate 238,738,881, forward strand.
CAAACCGAAAGTTATACCTGAGCTTATTTCTAGTAAAATTGTTACCCTTATTGGATTTTTATGAACTCGAGTTAAAATTTGGTTTCAAGCAAATAATTTTCTTTTTAAGTATTCAACCATATTACAATTATGTATCTATAAGTGTCTTTGTTTTGTAGAGAAAACCTTAAAAAAAAAGTTTGAATTACTAATTACTAATACAACTCACCAAACAAAGTTTGTGGATGACACAATAATAATTACAAAAGTATTTTTTTTTTTTGTATTTAAAATAAAAATCCCTTTTACAAAAAATCCCATTGAACATACGACATCATTCTTACTTAACACTTTCTTTAAAAAAAAACCATCTATCATGATATCCCTTCCAAACATGTATGACACTCCAACCAATATCCCCTCGAACTTAGGGGAAAATTTCCCTAGTAACAGTTATCCACCCACAATAACCTGCAGAATTTTCTCTCTTTCACGAAATAACCGATTCCTTAAAAGCTTTCTGTTTCGTCCTTTTTCTCCCTCTCTATAAAAAATACTCTTCCACTCTCATACACACAATAAAAAACAAACATTGAGTAAAACATATACAAAAAAAAAATCTTATAAAACTTTCGCCACTGACTTCTCCCAAAAAATACCAGAGGGCAGAACAAGTCATGCTAATCGGAAATTCCACGCAAAATTCCAACCCAGTTGGATATATGAAGAGAAAAGGACATATTGAATAAATGTTGGTTAAAGCACCCCAAAACTTATACACACACACACACATTATCATCGACATTCATGCAAACTTTATTCCCAATACATGAATGTAACGGTTCTTAGTCGAAATTTGTACGCCTAACTGTTCGTACGCGCAAAACGTTTGTTATTTGATTACTAATTTTTATCGTTTATTTCGAAAATTTTCGGTTTACAAAAATACAAAAAAAAAAAAAAAGAACAAGGATGAACACAAAAAAAAAATAAAAATCCTTTCTAACACCGAAATAATTAAAAACAAACCGGATATGAATTCATAAATTTAAAATAAAAAAAAAAAAACATTTAGAGATTATGAATGTCCTTTCAATTATAAATGACTTATGTCCTTGTGTTATCGGATATCTGGCAATTTTTATCGAGATCCTTGTAGTTTCCGGTCGGTTAGGTACACATTTTATTTAATTAATAATAGTTGTGTTGATTAAAATATGAATTCATTTGTTAATGTGCAAATGCAATGTGAGTGATGATAAAGTGAAAAAAAATAAAATAAAAAAAAGGAAAAAAAAGAAAAATTCAAATTAGAATAAATTAAAGAAAATAATGTGCAAACAAAATGAAAGGATAATAAGAAAAAAATATCCTCATTCTAATGAATTCTTTCTCCACATATCTTCATACTTAAAAACAAAAACGGATAAAAAATTCTCTTCCAACACGTCCAGTCATCATCATCACCACCATCATCCTAACAACCACCTACTCTACCAATCAAGAGAAACGGCACGGCCACCACATCATCATCAGCAGTCCTCCTGTTCCAGCTCATCATCGTCGTCATCATTTCACTATCACAGCACATATCATAAAATTATGGGCTGTGACCACTGGCATATCATCCACTTGATTATCCTTTTAATTGGTAAGTGATATTCTTTTAAGTGCAAGCACAAGGATAATAACATACACAAGAGTAGATTAGATAAATGAAAGGACAAAATAAAAGCGGGCAGATTTTCTTCAATGAAAATATAACATTTTATTATTGTTATAAGTACACTCGTACATTAGTATGGACATTTAGTTCTTTGCAATATCCTTTTTGTCCTTTATATTCTTGGATTCAAAGAGGAATAGAGAGAAAATATAGAGTGCAATGATATGGAAGTTATTAATTTGGTAATTTGTATTCAATGGAAGTGCTCAATGAATTATTATTATTGTAATGTGAGGGAGTATAATATCCTTAGATGGCTTCTATACACCACGTCCTTATAGTATATCGTCTTACTGATGATGAGTATCTTTTCTCGGCAGGACAAAGTTTCAGTACTGCATTATAATTTCATTAATTATTTATAATGATAAAAAATGAGTAAAATGTATCGAAAGGAAGATTATGTATATGTATGGAATGTGTCACATTTCACTTCAAGGATATACAATATTTGTGTGTGGATAATATGGCAAAGTTTTTTTTGAAACGTGTCTGTCATTTGAAATGAAAGTTTTCACTTCATGGAAATTGGATGCATAATATTGTTCGTAAATTTATTCATTCAAGTAAAAATGATTCATTAGACTAATATGATAGTTGGTTGGTTTTTGAATGTAATACATTTTTTTTTTTTGAAATTTCGTTGATTATTCGTCATGGATAATAGTTACAAATTCTTTATTTTTTAAAAAGGATTGGATAATTGAAATTCATAAAAAAGTCATAACCACGCGCAGGCCGTAGTCGTCTTAAAAAAATATTAATGATTTGCATTTGGTTGGCTTATATTCGAATTTTCGTTTGGTTTTGAATCAATAATGAAAAGAACGAAGGGATGTAATTCTTATAATTTTAGATATTTGTATACTTGTATCAAATTATTGCTATGGCTTTTATATAACGGGTTTATTATGTGTTAATGATATTAATAAGTTGCAAATTGCTCAAAAGGCTATTTTCAGTATTTTGTAGGATTTCGTCAGTAAGAACACACAATGTATTTAAGGATCTGACTCAATGAATACCTTATCTCATTATAAATTACTTTTTTTATAAATTGTTTTAATAACAAGTTTATATTTTCATCATTTGTTTAACCTTTGCGACGTATAAATTTAATAATTTTCAGAACAACGCAATAGAAACATTGGAGAATTAATAATAAGTTGTGTTCATTTATAATACCGACAGTTTTAATTGGATTTAAACGGATAATTTTTAAATCAGACAATGTCTGAATATGTTGTAAATATTTATTTTCACTAGCTTTCCAATTTTCAATTTTAGAGACATATATTTTTATCAGCCATTAGGTATAACAAACAAACCAGGCAGTAAACAAATAGATTATAAAAATTAATTCTAAATACGAAAAATAGAAGAGTACTGAACAGTGAACCTTGTGGAACACCTGTATCTTATCATGAATTTTCTGATAATCATTTTAAGGCTTATCATGCATTTATCAAGACTTTTGTGAAGAAAGAGAAATAAAATTGATGGAGATATGCTCTGAAGCAGTTTATTTATTTATTTATTTACCATCTATCGAGTACATAGCTCTCTTAGACTAAACACTTATATAAAACTATAACATGAGTTATATTATAATATTTGAGTATAAATAATAACAAAATAAAATTAACAAAAACAAGGTTAATTAAATTATTAAATATCAGTAATAAATATAATAATACAAATCTTACTATAATCTTAACACAGAAGTTTTAAAAACTTCTCTACTTAGATAAAGGTCAATATTTGGGCAAATTGCATTAAACTCAGTACTGGATCTCGAAATTGTTTTTTCATTTTTTTCAGAAGTTAGTATATGAATGTTTATCTCATTCTTAAAACCCTTGAAGGAGCATACAGAGAAAGCAGTTTAGGGCAATCAAAATGATGACACATTGTGTCCCTTGCTAACATTATAAGATGTTACTTTTGTAGGTTTAGTATTTTTGAGTTTTGTAATGAACGAGTACTCTCACCAGTGTCTAAGGGAGTTGACTGCTGTTATGCAATATTAAAAAATGTTTCGAGTCAAAAATGTTTTGAGGACAAGTAAGGGATTAAGAAATTGTGGAAGCATTTTAATCGAGAAAAAATTAAGTAATGATATATTATAATGGTTACCTAGTTCTCTATATCATATCATGAAAGGTCCAAGTTCTTTGAGAAGGAGAATTAAGTGCTTATTAAAAAAAATAATATTTAAAAATATGTGTGACTTACAATTCGATGCAATAATAAAGAACTCTTCCAAATAAATGTGGCAAGAGAGAACATCATAAAACCCATATATTTTTTTGTTTGGATTTACAATAGGGTGGAGCAGTGTTGTCACTTTACACCTATCGTGGTAGATCTACCACATATTTTTAAGGTTTCCAGAATCTACCACATCTACCCCGTTAGTGGAAAAATCTACCACTATTTTTTACGTTTATTGTATAATTATTTCAAGTTTTTTATTGAATAATTATTTCAAGTTTTTTAAATCTTACTCAAACTGTAAACATCTACTGAAACAACAGTTGAGCAAAAAAAAATTAGACAAAAAGGCAAAATTACGAAAAAAAAAATCCGGCAAAGTTTTGGTTTTGGCTTAAACATTAATTTTGATGTCTAAAATAAATGATATAAAGTTCCCTAAATTTTAACCGGGAATTAATTTTAGGGAGAAAATTGTAGCTAAACAATCCACAAAAAAGAACTTCAAAATTTTTATCGTACCATCAATCAATTTCGAGAAAAAACTCATTAAATTGTTACAAAATCTATTTTTCGGGCTTTTCCATCGTATTTTAGTTTTTTTTTTATGGTTTTACCTTAAAACTATAAAAAATATGGAAATATAGAATAATCAACGCTCCTGTTAAATTATAGTCAAATGCCGAAAACCAGACGTTAAAAATGTTTGAAAAATTAACAAAAATGAAAGTTAGTTTTCCTCCAGTAAATAATTAATTTTGGTTTGTCTGTACCTACTTATGTTTGGACTTTTAAGGGCTTGTTTCAAAATTAATAAAAATAAATTACTCTGAAAATCACTTCATTACAACCCAGAGTTTTCCGAAAAATTCGGGGTAAGCGAAAGTGAGTAATTTTAGTATATTACAATATATTTTACAATTTTTTTTATCAAAATCGTACTTCCAGTTTAAAATAAAATCGTTTTTTTTTTAAACAACTTTTTAAAAATATTTTCAAGACAAACTTTGAGTAGATTTGGCAAATTAAGAAAATCAATAATTTTCACGCAAAACCCAAATTTGAAAAAAATCATCAATTGGTTTTCAAACTATTGAATATTAAAAAATAAATAGTTTAATGAACATAATATTTTTTTAGAAATACAATTTGGTTAAGATTCAGTCACTTGGTAAAGAGAAGTCAAAATATAAGAAAAATTATGTGGCAGGTACCGTTAGAAATAAAAATTTAAGTTTAAAATTCTGTAGGTTTGTATCAGAATCTACAGTCTAAACGGCTAAAACCGATTTGCTTCTGTAGTATTCACTAGCCGGATGTTTACAATTATTAAATAATTATATTTAATTATTTTGACAATGAATATTTATTCATTGTCGACTTTTCTTAATACAATACTGTAAGATTTATATCGTACAGTGTACGATACTACAGCTTCAAATTTGATATGTAGGGTATATAGATCACGAGTTTTTTAAGCTAACAAAACTTAAAGGTGCCTTCAATAAAGCTGTTGTGAAGAAGAGTATTTGTAAAATTGTATATAGTTTTTTTGGTGGCATTTATTGTGATTGAAACAAAAATTTGTCAATCATATTAACAATAACTGCCTCACAATATTTTTTCTTGTCTTGACCTAAGTAACTCGCTGTAGCCTCTTGTTGCAACTTGTGCAAATTAACTTTTAACTATATAAATAAATATTTATTGGCTCATTTGTTTATATAATATGTACAAATTTACATAATTACTTACTTTTACTTTTCTTAAATTAACAAATAAAATCGAAAAAGTTGTTTGGAATTATTAAGGGACTTTTCAATCTACCCCCAAAAATCTGAATCTACCACCATTTTTCTACCACGTTTTTCAAAATGGAAGTGACAACACTGGGGTGGAGTGAACATTTTATTTTGTATAGGCAGAATGGGTGCCAAATCCAACCTTAATATAGTGGAGAAAAAATTTCAGATCGATCGAAAATGTTTTAGAGGGTTCCAACACAAACTTAAAAAATTGCAAATTTATCTTAGCTTGCTTCATATGAAATTTTTTTTTAAATTGCGAGAAATTTTTTTTATTTAGATTTTTAAACATTATGAAATATTATATATTTATAAATATATATTTTAAATAAATAAAACACTTTAAAAAATATATTAAATATAAAAACAAATAATAATAATACATAATAATTATAAATAAAATTTACTAGCGACTATCCACAAAAAAATGTGTCTCGTGAGCAAAAAATTAAAAGAAATTTAAAATTAAAAATACATAAGATTCTTAAAATATTGACTTTTTCTGGAAAATTCTAATGTTGGCTTATCTACCTCTAGACGGAAAGTCAATGACTTTATTTTTGGGACGCCAGAACCATTGAAAGACATTTGCTTATCAACATTTAAAGATGTCATAAAAGACTATTTAAATAATGTATTGTCACTTAAAAATACGAAGAAAAAAGAACCAACCGTTTCAGAGGTATCGGAATTAGTGGCCTTAAATGTGATTAAGATTTGGAATAAGGCCTACTATTTTTTCTTATTCGGTTGTTCGAAAAATTCGTCAATATCACGAGAAATATAAAAAGCACCTAAAAAACTATAAAATTAATGAGAAAAGAAATCAGTTCGAAAATTTCTAATTAAATTTGCATCCATTTTGATTCAATCTGATGCACTTTTTGACATATGCTCCTGCCAGTGTAATTTGATCCAAAATTTTAGCCGATATTAACAACAAAGACGACCTAAGCTGTGACAAAAAATACCTTTATAATATATGCCAAGCTATAGCTACGGGAAACTGCTCAAAATCTCTGTTGTCGAGAAATCCCTGGAAGCTATCACATGCTCGTTGGCTCACTGCTGCAAACAGAATAATGAGGCTTTATATAGTAACTAAAAATCCTTCGGAGAATTCGGTTATATTGGTGGGTATATGTTCCAGTATGGTTTTCAATCAAGACTCATCCTTCCTGCAAAGCTGGTGCTCGCCACTTATGGAAAATGATTTCGTTATCTCGATATTTGGATTCAAAACTGAAAAAAATTATTGACCCTGTTATACAACGAAATTTATCCAGAAAACTTGCTCCTATCTATGATGACAGACCCTAAAAAATCGATACGTGATGATTGATGAAAGCGCGAACAGAAAAAAAAACTGGGAACCGTTTGGAAGTTTTCGGTTCCCAAAATAAAATTTGAAGCCACTGAATATGTCGACTTAATTGACTGTCAGAACATAAGCGTAACTGAGCCTCCTGCAACAAAATTTCTTACCGATGAGATAATTTTGAAGTTTGTGAAAAGCGGAGACATTCCCATGCCACACTTAAAGCGTAAAGCGATGTGTTAAGCTGGTAACCGAAGCTTCCGCTGAGGTTTTTTGGTTACCAGAATAGGGATGGGCTAGTAAGAGCTAGAATCACCTCTCGAAAATAATGCCTGATTTCAGCACAAAAAAAAAATTTAGTTGTGGAAACAGCCATTGAATAAAATAACACCTTAATGGTTGGTTGGTTGGGAAGGGTGCTGGGTGAAACTCAAAAGTAGCTTTCTCCACGTGGTGAGTTCTGGGTGGTTTTATAAGAAAAGTCAGTGAAACGTTGCTGAATTGTCTTTTATATTTCCAGGTTTGTTGTGAACCCTCAAGATATTTTTTGTTCGAGCTGAAATAAAGTGTGTCCTCTTTTGGCGTCAAATAGCACCTATCCCTGCTATATGTATAAAAAAAAAATCAAAAGTCTAGTTTCACTCCACCTTAATGTACAACACTTAGGCCCACTTGCATGAAACTTTTTTGACGTTAGTAAATACTGATTTATCCATGCATAGGCACTAGCCATCGATAAAAATATAAACTCGTTGCAAATCTTAAATATTTATCCATTAATTTTTCCTGGATAACTTTTTACATCTGTCAAATAGAATTTGACAAGAAGTTGCTATCTGTGAGGTTCACATTAGTGTGTGTAGAAAATGTTGTTGTTGTTTTGTGGAGATTTCCTGTTTCGTTCCTATTTTTATTTTTTTTTATTTTTGGTTAGCTGTTTTCATTCGTTCAACGCAAAATAGACAAATACACATTTAACTATTTAATCCTGGGTAGCTAACTGCGATTTTAAAAATTTATCATTTGTTTTTGTGCAAGTGGCCTTTAAAGAGTTATACTGTATAACAGTATTGAAATATTGACTTAGAGTAGTTTTGAATTGTTCTAACGACGAATTTTTCAAAAATGTTTACTTATAGTTAAAAGGCATACATTCAATCCAACAAAAAGCATAATAATATCGTATGCATGAAATAGCTTGAAATTTTTTTTAACCCAGACATAATTATAAGGAATTTCTGAATCTGACAAAGCTATTTCTAAGAACAATTACTTCCTGTTAAAGCTATATAATAATCTGTCCATCCCAGCAGGTGCGCTGAGTGCTTTTTTTTTAAAGATACCAAACTGAAGATTATATTAGCTATAAGAAATTAAACTTGAACATTCTTCCAAGAAAATGTCAGTGTAATCGACAGATACTTATTTTATAAAAAAAAATTACAATCCTACACTTCCATTTTTGCATTCACGGGAATTTTTTCAATCTGCCTAGAAAAGTGTTTAGATTAGTGCTTTTAAAAAGTTTTTTTTATTATTAAATGAGATTCAACCTACAATAATATAAACATTTCAAAATTTTGCGAGCAATCAATGACCTGGTCAAATAAATTGTGTGTGAAAATAGAATGGAAACTTGAACCGAAGCTGAGTACCACAAAACAGAAAGAAGAACGGAAAATTTCGTTTATGATTTCGTTGTGACATTTAAGGCTTAATGCGAAACAAAGAAATGCCAAAAGAATTTTATTAAACAATGCGGTGACCCCAGAATCATAGTAGGTATCAGACTAGCTATCCGCTTGTAGAGTTCGCCAGTTTGTCCACTATATATTGACAAAACCTTCAATTTCGTATTGATTGTGTTTGATATCAACATGACTGCTGATGAAGTTTCTTACGTTTGTGAAAAAGCTTTAAGATTTTTTTTTATGAAAACATGATAAGAAATGGTTACACCGCGTTTTCCGGGATAAAAAAAAACTGTGATCAATCGTAGAAAAATAGTGACATGCACATTGCACATTCCTATACGTCTGGACATTTTAGAAAAAAAATAATGGTTAGATATTAAACCCACTGATTCTATAAACAACATTTCAATTAACTTTAAATGAATCAATTAAAAAGAAATTTAAACATTTATCAAACCTGCATTTCAGGTTTTTAGCTAAAAATCCACATAACGGAGATTTGGTGTTAACGGTTTTTTACAAAATTGACCATAACTTGATAATAAGGGCTGCTCCGATTCCTTCGATTCCACAAGATGACACTCACAGTTTTTGCTTAACAACCGTTTATAGATAGCTGCCATACAACTTGATCTCACGTTTAGGCCATTTTTTTGATATTTTTCAAACTTTCTTCAGAATTTAATAAATTAAAATTTTTGTAGTTCCATAGTTTCGTACAAGAGCAAGTTCGTGCGACCCAGTCGTGCATTTTATTTACTAAAACAACAGCCCACGAATTTTTTTGCAGGGTTGTAGAACAAGTTGAGGATAGCATTTAGAAAGAAGTCCCCACCTCTCAGTGTTGAGCAATCCCTACAATCAGGGTTGCCAACTACAGTTTTAGTACCTATACAAAATTAAAAGCAATTAACAATTAAAACTAGAAACTATTTTAAGTGGAACGGAAATAAATTTGGCAATGTTCAGCATAAATACCGATAAATTGGTAAAATTTTGGATTTAAGTTATTAAGGTGTAATTTTTTAAGCAACAGTTAGAAAAACTGAATGATAAAGTGTTATGCAATTTTATACACATCTATATTCTGCGTCATTTGACCCCTTTTGCCATATTGTGCTGCAATCCGTTGCGAAAAAAATAACTTTTATTAAAAACAAATCTTAAAAATTATGCTTGCTTTTAAAAATGTTTTTTTTATATATTTAATTAACGGTACATTGTACAAACCTTAAAAGTATTTCAATTGATGTAGCATATCTGAAATATGAAAATATTTTTTTTTTATATCTTAAGTTTTAAAAATAAAATTTTTTGGTCAAAATTAAAAATGTGTAATTTTTTTATGTTTCTATTATATCTAATAATTATGTAAAAAAAGTAAATTTAATTTTTTTAATAGTTAAATTTTATGAAAATTTTTATTAAATGTCGTTAAATAAATAAAATTTTAACTCAAACTTAAAAGAAATTAATATAATGTTCTTTTGAAAACGAAACAGGAAAAATGTCTGTATCGATAATTTAATATGTTTTCATCCGTTTAAAAACAAAAGTGTTTCACTTATCGATGGCAAATAACTCAAAGAATTTTTTGTGATGATAAAATTTTGAGTTGAACAAATACATATTATTAATATTTATTAAAAAAAAAAAATACGTGCGTAATTGAAATTTTATCATCAGAAAAAAATTTGTGAGTTATTTGCCTTCGATAAATATAGCATTTGTGTTTCAAATAAAAACAGAACATATTTAATTATCGGTTTGAAAAGTTTTTCCTGATTCGCTTTCCTGATCGCAATAACCGACCAATAAGAGAGTTAAATACATTTTTTTCTTACTTACATTTTTTCTCTCCGTAATTTGAGCACTTTTGGAAGTTTGTGCATATTTTTTTTTTGTGAAATTTAATAAAATTGTGTTTTCTTAAGAAATAATTTTTTTTATTCTAAATTCTAAAATCTACATTCTAATTTTTGTTTTTAATTGTTAAAACTTATGAAATAATTTTTTTTATAATAGTATACAAATTTTTAATTATTTTTTATTTTGTAAATATGTTTTATAATATTTTATTTTAGTTTTTTTCGAATTAAAGATCAAACAAATTTCTATTATTTTGATGTATCAAACTTGTTTCTGCATAAATATTTTGTATTAAGTTATATAGCCATATAAGATACCGACAAATTACAAAAAAAAAAATTAACACTAAAGGACCGTTTTTTTTTTTGTTTTTTTTTTTTGCTTAACACTTACATGTGTGGATTTTTCTGAAAAGCTGTGTCGTAACGTAGCATAAGGTATATTAATTATATACATAATAGTATCAAAACTATAAAATTTATTTAGTATGCGGAGCGATGTTTTTGTTTCCTGGGCTATAAGGACTAAAATTTCCAATAATCTTTTATAAAATAATTAGAAATGCATTCAATGATTTCTTTAATTTATTAATTTAGAAAAAAATTAATAAGAACAATAAAAAATAAGTTATATAAAAGGCAAAAAATAATAAAAAAAAAGTGAACATTAAATTGAATTTCTACTTATGTTAGGGGATTTTCCATACAAAAACCTGCGAGTGATCCATATAAGTGGTTTTTTACTTTTTGTTTATTTAAATTTTTTTTTATTTAAAATTTGTTTGGTTATGTTTTTCTTTGTAGTATTTTCTTCAATGCCTAATTAAGAGACCGAATACATTTTTTGTTTTTAGTTTTAAAAATGAGTTCATATTTTGGTATTACATAATTGGTATAACAAAGAAATAAAATAAATAATGATACAAATTCTATATACTTATATGAAAATTAATTTAAAAAGTTTATTTTTAATATTAAGAATATTCAACCAAGTAGAAGACTTAGCATCAGTTTATTTTAAGTGGACCTTTCTGAATTATTATTCAAAATTAATGCGTTTAGCGGCCTATAGTCCAAGAAAACATTGCGTTTCGCCCGGTGCTAGCTTTGTGGGCTCGTCAGATGACGTCCAGCAAAAAGCACCTTGTCATTACGCAATTTAAAGCTAGAAAAATCTTTAAATTGTGTAATGACAAGGTGCTTTTTGCTGGACTTCATCTGACGAGCCCACAAAGCTAGCACCGGGCGAAACGCAATGTTTTCTTGGACTATAGGCCGCTAATTGGTATAACTACACTTCCCCTTATTTACAATTATGTAGAATTCGATGACTGGAACAAAACAACAAAGGACTTAAGAATGTAATTATGTATGTCATTTTAAGGTACCTATATGATATTTTAGGCTTTTGGAAAAATAGAACAACTATACTTTATTTCTGCAGAACAAACAACCCAAGGTCTACACCATTTTATGTAAACTCATCTTTATAGTGCCACGTTTTCAAGGCGAGTGGACCACCTATCTAAGATTTAAAAAAAAAAAATACCTTCATTCCAAATGAAGTCACTTCAATTTCAAAGTAATATTACAATTTCATGGAGGCAAATCAGTACTCAATCTAAATTAACATTTCTTCGTGTGTTTCGTTATGGTCTTGTGTTACTATACTTGGTTTATTTTTCCGATTTTCAATTCAGGAAACACACGATTTCCAGTAAGAAGAACATCGTATAATCTTTTCAGAACCCCCATCCCTTGGGCCTATACCTATATACGTTCTCCCTTAGTTTTGTACCCTTTAAGTGTGCACGTAGAAGAGGATATGTTTTTAATACCCTCATACGCAGTCAAAATAGATAAGGTTATAATCGAAGTGGAAACATCAAGGATTCAGTTGGCTGTTAGACAATTTTTTTTTTTCTTGTTCGTATTCATTTTCTGCTTTGCTTACTTTATGCCTTCTGACATCAGGCGTCAGGGTACCATTTCTGAGTGATTTTTTTCTTTTTCTTCTTGTTTTTAAAGGAAAGATAAAAGAATAATTAGAAAATATCAGCATCGTATAATGTGTATCCGACATAGAGTTGCACGGATATCAGCTAGACAAAATACTAAGGAAAAATGTAGCTTTAGGATTTTGAATTTTCACAGAAAATACATTCTGATCTCATTTTTTTTTTTGTATTTTTAAGACGTTATAATGAAGAATTAGTATGAGTAAATATGGTAAAAAATTATGCATGAACTTTCATTTATTGAAGAAAGGTTCTTTCAAATTTTTCGTTTTTAATTTTTTCGTAACGAAAAATTTTAAGAGACATTTCTTCAATAAGAAAAATCGTTATCGATCTTTGAGGTTTGCATCAGATTATTTGATGTGAGTGATTGTTTTTTCGGGTAACTTTTAATAAATGTTGAGCTACATAGTTAAATAAATTTTGTATCAAATTTATTAATAAAGTCTTTGTTGTTATTTGACACACTCTAGAGGGTACCTCTCTCTTGAAAAAATGTTTACTTGTGATTTAAGATATAAGGTACTATAATAACATTAAAAATATTACATTGTGATGACAGAAAAAGCGAATCATATGGGTTCAGAAATTCTGTCTTTCTGTCTGATAGTCTGATTGTATATCAGCAGTCAGCACCCATGTTGATAAAAATAATTTTTTAGAAGGGTCTATTTGACTCAATCAACTTTTAATTTTAAAAAAAAATTGCAAAAGTGCTTAATTTTAGTTTTAGTTTTTTTTTTTTTTTGTAAATTCAATATATGGAAAACAACTTAAAAATGTGTTTTATTTTATTCTGTTTTTTTTTTTCAAAATTCTGCGTCTATTAAGAAAAGAATTCTGATTCATTGCGACCATTATAGATAGGAACAACAAAATTTTTTTTTGGTTCAAACTCTTACCGAAGTAAAAGTGAGGTTTGATTATCGAAATTCTGCAAATAATAGAAAAAAAAGGTTTGGAAACTGTTAAAACGCAAGCATTTTGATAGTATAAATAAAGATTACGACTGGGTAACACAAACTTGCTCTTATGGCAATTCGACTGCGGCCTTAAAAAAATTTAAAACAAATTAAAACATATAAACGAAAATACGGAAAATATCATTAAAAGTTTTATTAAAGATGATAAAACTACTTTTTATAAATATTCAAGCAAAAATCAAAGTCAACAGTAAATTTTGTTGGATAAATATGAAAAAAAAAAAAAAAATATAGCGTTAAATAAATTAATTTCATTCAACAATATTTAAAAAAAAAGTTTTTTTTTTTAATTTGAAAAGCGCCAATACTAATTGTTAAATAGTTGAAAGCTTAAAAGTTAAAAGTATCTACGTAAAATAAATATTTAAGCCGTTTTCTGAATATTAAATTTATACAAAAATAAATTAAAAGAATAATAAAATTATATTAAAATTAAGCTAGTTGGGCCGATTTCCTTCAAACTGTTTTTTTTTACCAGGTATAAAAATAACGGTACCTTAATTCAATTTTTCTCGAAAAAAAACCATCGATTTCGATAAAATTTTCAGCTCATTAACGGTATCTCCCATACGACCGTTTTTTATTTAACTGACTATCTATTAAACGACCGCACTGATTTTAACGAATTTCAATATTCTACATTTTATGTACCCTATTTGTATATGTTTCTCTTTAAAATACCCTATCATAATATGTTTCAATGATTAATTCCTATATTTAAAATGGTCATTATAATGTTTCAATTCAATTGCATTTTCTTCTTTATTCGCCATCTTTATCTCAAATTCTGTCTTATATTTTGCAAACAAAAAAATAAAAAAAAAAAACAAAATTCAAGTGAACATCTTATCAGTATATGAACAACCATATTATGCCCTCAAACTAATCCTAAGAGTTCAAAAAGAAATCGTTACCAATTCAGTAAAGCTACATCTCTATGTAATTTAATTGGTACACATTCGTTTGTTTTCAATTCAATCGATTTCCATCAATATCCCCATCGAAAAAAAGAACAAAAAAGAATAAAGAAAAAGAAATAAGATGAACAGCGAGCATCAACATCTAACTATTCACTGATAACTCCAATCTAATTATATCCATTGATTTCATCTAAAATCCTCCAATTTGATCTTAGTGCTGCTGCACTTCATCCATTTACTTAAACTTTTATTTTATACAAAAACAATCAGGAAGGAAAAGTGAAAAAAGAATGTACAATAATTCTTAAAGAAAATCCCTTGAATTTGAAAAGTATCTTTAGGGAGAAGAAAAAAAAGACCTGCATTATCTTTCCCCAACATCACAAAGATGCCCACAAATACCATTGATATAGCAAAGTAAACAAAATCACTACCACAATCTTTGTTATTCACACCTTGCGGAGGGGTTTCAAAAACATCTCTCAAGGTGTGTAAATGACCATGAGTTGAATGCAAATTTAAAGGGACAAAATGTGTTGTGCAAATATGCTCGTCCAAGGTTATCCAATTCTGATGAAAGTGAAATTATTCCTTAATAAATTTTCATTTTTTTTTTGAAACTATGGTTTCAGATTCTGTTTTTCGTACCTGGCATTACCAGTTGAGGAAATCGTGCGGTGTATATTATACACAAAAATGGTATTTTTAAATTGGAGATATAAATATTCAAAAACAATTGTTTTCTGATAAAGTTATGTTAAGGTTGGTTTAGTCTATACGTTAACAATATTCCTTATGAAAAAAGAGAAAAATCATTAACTTGACAGAATTTTTTCAATATAAATTCCATAATTTACATCAAATCAAGTGAAAAACTTAGAAATAAACCATTAATAAAAATAAAGTTACTGGGTTGCACAAAATTGTTCTTGGGCCAAGTTTCTTTCGTGTTTACAACTGAAAAACTCATTTGACTGGTTTTTTTTATATATAAAAAAAAAGATTTTCAGTAGGTACATACATATTATGCAGGTAGGGGAGAGGTTGGAACAGTGATACATTAAAATTTTTCTGCTTTCATAACACACACAGATATTTCGATGCCAGCAATATATAAGTTCTTTTTTATGGTTTAAGTTTTGTTTCTATTCCGAACAACATCGGAAAGAAAGAGCAAAAGCATTTTTTTTTTCTGTGTTGCGAAAAATTTTACAACAACTTGCTTTTTCCAGGTAGATGAAATTTTTTTTTCTGTATGCTATTTATTATGTGTTTTTTTTTTCTACAAAAAAAAAATTACCAGTTTTTCGTGCAATTTTTTTTTTTTTCTTGGAAATAACAAAAAACTGAACATGAACACTGACAGATGCAAAGAACGAACAGTGAGTCATATATTCATATATATGTATTAGATATACAGGGTGATTGGTTTAAGGTGCACCAAAAAGCTTGAGCGTGTAGGTGGGGTTAAAAACAGAAAACCGGATGCCGAAATGTATCTTTTTTTTGGTTTTCCCAAATTTGACCTGCTCAGGTCAATTATTAATTAGGGAATTATCCCTTTTTTATTTTTTATTACATACCATCCGATTTTAATCAAATAATAAAAAAAAAACGAATTAACTTATTACTTTACTTACTAGTTTTACTTTTATTTTTTTTAATTTCTCAAAAACTAAGATACATTTTGGCATCCGGTTTTCTGTTTTTGACTAAAAATTAATAAGAGCATTGAATTTTGAAAATAAATATAATAGTTAATTACATAAAATTTTGAAAAAAATTAGTTTAAAAATGTTTTTCTTGTCTTAACTCCACCTACACGCTCAAGCTTTTTGGTGCACCTTAAACCAATCACCCTGTATAAATCCGATTCTTTTATTTATTTTATTAATTTATCATTTTTTAGAAGAAACACGTTATTTTTTGTGTTTTGTTGTTTTTTATTATTTAAATTAATAGATTAAAAATACTTTAATAGATGTGGAATTCATGTAATTTTTTTAAAAACTTTTTTTTTTATTTATTTATTTCATAAGTATGATTAACAGTATACAACAAGATTTAAATCTTTTATAGTATTTACAGGCTTGAATTACCATACATTTTAACAAAAAAAAATTACAATAAAAATCATTAATAAACAAAAAGTATAATTATTAAATTCTTAATATTAAAAGTAAAATGTCAATTATTTACAATTAAACAAAAAACAACAATTTAATTTTGAAATTTATAAGAAGAAAAGAAGCACAATATCTAAATTTGAGTTGAGTATAGTTAATGTAATGTACTGTCCCCATCTGTTTGATCGAAGCTGTCTCATTCTTCGGACCACCAACGAACTAGTGAGACAGTTTGACCATCTGCAATAATTTTACTCATAAGTAAAGTTTTTTTTTGTTTTGTATGCAGAGGGCTTGTATAAGCAAAATGCAAGAGAAATATGACTTAATCATCAATGAAAAAGTAATTTTGAAAGCTAAAAGGAGTTCGGAGATATCACTGTTAAAAAGTATTTCACTGTTCCGACCTCTCCCCTATACCTATTTTATATTTAGAAATGTTTTTTTTCCAAAAAATCTTTGTTTGCAGTGTTATTAAGACTAAGCAGATGTTTTAGAATATTAAATTTCGTCAAAATCGTTGCAGCCGTCCGAGAGATAGTCGGAGCAATAAAAATAGGTTCTATATGGCAGGTACCATTAATAAGCTGATTCTGGAAAAAAAATTCAGATGACGGACATCACCAATGGCAGGTGCATTAGAGAATTTATTTTCCAAAATTTTGGCAATAAAAACACTCCGTTTATTAATACAAATTAGTTGACTTATTATTGGAATGTAATATGATGTTTTTTTAGAAAAAAAGTATAATATAATATAATGATGACTTAAGTTAAAGAGATAACGACGACGACTAACTTGTCGTTCTAAATTTAAACAGTTTTTCGAAGAGTAGAGATTAATCTTCGAAAGTAGTTGTGCTCTGGTTGGATTATATTAGGCCACTATACTAGTGATGAGTGATGACAGATGTACTTCTTAACTTATATCCAACATTCGGCCATCCTCATCCTCGAAATTAGAGAATTTAAAATTAGTGCAGCCGTTTAAAAGATATTCGGAATAATAAAAAAACGGTTCTGTGGTTAATAAGCTGATTCAAAAAAAAAAAAAAAAAATAGATGACCTACATCACCATAATGGCGGAAAATCTGTCATATTAAATTTTATCAAAATTGATCCATTTTTTTCAAAAAAAATTAAATTATCGGTTTTTCCAAAAAAAAACTTTTAAAAATTTATTTTTTACGAATTTCAAACTATAATTGACAAGAAACATATAATCGACATTCGTAATATGAAAAAGAGTAATGCACCATCGATAATCGAAAAAAGTCAATCATCGATTAGAATACTGAAAACCACAAAATAGGGGCCATAATATCTACTTCCATTCAATCCAATATTCAACTAATATCATTTGATACCTATTTGAGTTTCGAATGAAAAGTATCGAAATTTTTTTTTATCGATATACCTAATGCTATCGAGCATCATGTAGTAAGGTAAGTATTTGAAGTTACTTGTTTTACGTCATGCCTAAAAATGGCATATAGCAATATCGTTATCTTGCGAATCTTGCGATATCAGCTAAGCAAAAGCACTTTTCTATTAGTCGCGTAACAAAAAAGAGTTTAAGAACAATCGACATAACAGCTTAATTGGAAATAGCATATTTTCATACTTTCATACTTTCTAAAATAAAATTTTGTGTGCGTTGCTTCTGGAGTACTGATGATAATAATTTTCTTTGACTATTACAAAGTTAAAGTCTTCAAATATTTTACTTATTCAAGTCTTTAAAAGAACAAGAAATGAATAAAAAAAAACAGGTGTAGTCGTAAACTTTTAAGATCTTACTTAAATTTTATTCATAATTGATCAAAATAATATAACTTAGCTATCAAACTTTCAGTGAAACCAATACCTACTTATCATATTTTTTTTTTCTGAAACTTCATAGAGGTACGAGCAAAAAAAAAAAAACAAAAAACTTTGGCATAAAAAATAAAGTATACCCCCAAAGCTTAGATAATATCAGAAAGGCAAAAGAATAAGAAACAGAATAAGAAGTAGATGCTTACTTTATATCATCACCCTCCAACAGAGAGCAGCTATATCAAAGATTCCCAACCGTTTGTCCGTTCACCGCTATCATGCCCTCCCTTAAAAATCACCCAAAACCTTTTCTATTGCCGACTATATAAAAATACAAAACAGTGCCAGTGTTTTAACTGCAGCAGGAGCTCATCCTTAGAAAATGTTTATTTTATGGTAAAACTTCCCTCCCCCCCCTACTTTAATTTTTCGTATTTGATATTCTCTTTCTTCAATGTTATGCTTTCCATCTCTCTCCCCAAGCAAAATCAGGATTTAAATTTTGTTCGTTTTATTCCTAAGCTTTAGCTTTTGTTGCTTTTTTTTTGTTAAGGATGATGATACTTTTTTTTACTATTGAAACCTTACGCTGAAAATGACGAGCCAAACAGTGAATTATTCTGGCAGGATATTATGTTATTGCGCTTTATCTACTCCTACATCCCTAGCTAGATTCCCATTCTCAGCTATATGGAGCGCCCCTGCTGAGAGAAAAAGAGGATGATTATAAAACGCCCTCGCATGGATGAAGATATCGGTATATTTTGGCTGACAACCTTCTTGATGGATACTCAAAGACATACCTTCTAATAAAAACCCTATTTACCAAAACCCCTATCCCTCTGCCACAGACCTACATGATGGCTGTCTATTTTCACTTAAAGCTTAAAGTTAGCGCAACGTCTTTTTAGCTCCCATATAGCTACCTTAGTAAAGTAAGATACCTATTTTTTTTTTCGACTGTGGGTTGGGGGTTGGATAAAAATAAAATTCAAAACATTTCACCCATTTTCACTTCCATGAGCAACCCCACCACCATCAACCGCGACGTATAGTCATCGGTCGTATAACATGAGTCTCAAGGTAGTCGGTTGAGTTTTTGGTTGTGGTTTTTGTGGTGCGAACGAAAGGCAAACTTTATTTACCCGTTTAACGATATTCTCGTTGGTCTTATACCACTTTATAAGTCTATTCACTTTTTCGTTGTTGTCAGTGTTACGCCTTATTTTCTATTTTCAATGCTTAAAGGAATTTTCTCTATTTCATATAAAAAATAAATATACCTATAGCAAATAAAATAGGGCGACATGCATTGGAGGTTCACTAAATGGGAAGGTGTTTGTATATCTTCTTTTTTTTTTTGGGAGACGGAATGGAAAGCCTATTTGGCATATTTCCAAAGACGAGTTATGCCAAATATGTTGCGAGATTGAGAAGAATCTACCGCACGTTTTATCAAGCAAACTGATTATTTATTCAGTCTTATTGGCCAAAATGAAAAATTGTTTTTGTTTTTTGGTTCAAGTTTTTTATTTGAGATGTTTTTGTCAAAGCCCTCTGAAAATTTGGTTAAATGATAAGCAATTGAATGTGAATTCATATGTTATATTTTATTTTGGATAGGATTTATATTTTTTCATATTAAACAAATTGAAATACAAGACTTTATTGAAATATAGCTTGATCCCTAGGGGCACACACACACACAACAGACTAGAATATGTTGAATGTTTAGAAAAATAGTAGTTGGCAACTGGTATTGCTCGTTGACGTGATACCATTAAAGGCTATAGTGTAGTTCAACAACGATTTCTTCCAAAAGCAGCTATTTTTTTTTCTCAAAAATCAACAATATTGATTCTTTTAAATGTTCGAAGGAAAACATTCCCTGATGGTAACTCTGTTCGCCATTCATTTTCAAAACAGATACAAACACACTTTTCAAAAATTTACACACCTTTAAAAAATGTTTTGCTTTCTTTTCCGTTTTTCACTTCAAGGCGTTTTTTCTTTTTTAGCAGAGCACTGAACTGTCAAAAATAGATCTGTGTTTCTTTTTTAGCTCCGAGCGCTCAGAGCGCTCAACTTGTGTTTCTTTTTTCGATCAGAGCTTGCTTGGAGCGCGCTCTATGAGCTCAGGATAAAAGAGTAGACCTAGCACGAAGTAGAGCACGGCCACCTTCATGCAGTTTTCATATTATTTGACAGATTGTGAGTTGATTTCTATTGATATGACAGTGAAATACTCAAGTGTGTTTCATAAATAAATCAGAGCGCTGGGAGCGTATTCTGATCAGAGCTCACTCGACAAGATCAGGCTCTACTCCGTGCTCTGCTCAGAGCTAAAAAAGAAAAACGCCTTCAATTGCATACAATGATTGTCTAATGTCTAGTCTAGATAAAGTAGTTTCCCCGACGTTTTTAACAGAATATAGACGACGAACGAACGGGAATCGATGAGGTGACTCTAACGTTTGATCCCTCGTTTAGCAGAATAGGGTTGAATATTTATGATAATAATGTTATGCATTTGTCTAATTATATGGAATGCTAAAAAAAGTTTCATTAGCAAAGTATGTTAATAGTATAGGTAGTAGGTATATAAAAAAGAAGAAACCTGAATCTATATCTGGCAAGAGAAGCTCAGCGCTACTTTACTTCGAACATCAATAGTACTCTATTAAGGCTAGTAGCACTAGCAAAATGGATTTAGAATAAGTCCACGGTTTAAAAAATAATCGAATCAAACGTGGACTCATAAACAAAACAACTTACTTCAAGCTATCAGAATAATTATTGCGGATCGAAGGACAGCAGTGGAGCAGCGGTATACGGCACTTTAGCCCAACAGTCAGTCGAGGCTGCCTTATTAGTTCACTATACGTACTCTAAAGGGACACTGCTTCCTAATTCTTGTTAAATAAATTTTTTTTTTAAGAAACTCTTAGAATGATCTAATTTATTTCGGAGAAATTTTTTGACATCCCTGATATATTTCAATTCCCAACAAGATATGTTTGGGAAATACTTACTGTGAATTGTAAGCATCGAGTAAAGGTATATACAGCCCTATTATGGTAAAAGGAGAATCGAGAGTTAGATTCGTTCCTCTTCGATTCCCGTTCGCTCGTCGAATATATTCTGTTAAATGAACTACTTTATCAACCTTAATTTCGAAACTTTCCAATATTAATTTTGATTGAAATGTCATTGATATTTCAAATTTTTTTTTTTTTTTGAAAAAATGAAACAAAATTATAAAAATTGCGTGATATGATATGAATGATATCAGTGTTAGAAATTTACATTAATTATATCACTAAAAATCTTCTTCAATAATAGCTTTTCTGTATCGAAGTGCTGCAACTATACATATAGTTGTAAAGGTCGCCGTTGAGTATGCTGAGCATTTCTCCTTCCTCAATGTTTCGTTTGTTGAAGAATCTCAACCGGAATTCTGTCAAGATGGGGCATATTGCAATAAAATGAAATGTATCTTCACGTGTTTTCAGATTACAAAGACTACATAATAAGGGCAGATCTGGTCGGTGGGGAATAAAATTAAGATTAAGCAACTCTCATCTCGCTTTGAAGATAATGTTTATTTTATTTAACGAGTTCCTATTTAGTAAGTACGAGTTTTGCTGCAGGTTGAAGTTCAGACGGCTATAGTAACATCGAAATAGCGAAGAGCTGGCTTCAGATGCATATCGCTGAAACAGGATGTTTCCAAACGTCTCCAGGATCTCGTTGAACTTTCTTCTTAGCATTGATGGTTGCTCCCTTCTACATATATTTATGGCAATGCCGCAAGTCGTGGCAAGGCTATCCCATTCTCCGAACATTGATCCTTTCCTTTGAGTAACTGATTTTAAAACTTTTCTTGGTATCCTACTATCTTCCATTTCAAATACCTTTATAATATAGTTGAAGTGTATGGCAAGGGTGTCAATAATCAAAGGGGGTGTACCTGTTTCAAGATATATCATATAGTTTGGAGTATTCTTTGGTAATCGAAATATCCTTTTAATGAAGTATCTTAAAAATTTTTCTACAGATTCAAAGGCGAAATATCCCCAAACTTGCGCTTCGTACAGCAATATTGACAGAGCTGTAGAGCGGAGCAACTTTTGTTTAGCACTATGTGCTCAACGTATTTGTTCCTAATGCACCTTTACCATAACGACGAAATTGCACGTTTAGCCTCCGCCAATTTTCCTTCCAGATGCTTTTTTATATTTAGATTTGAGGAAACCAAAACTTTTAGATACTTGTATTCACGCACAATTTCAACTGCCTGACTATTAAACGCCCACTTTTCATTGCCTTCCGCCCCCTCTTCTAAAAATCATCATTTTGGATTTTTGCAGATTAACTTCAAGGTTCCATCGATTGCAATATACCCCAAGCCTATTTATCATGAGCTGCATTCCATCTACGGTTTCGGAGAAGAGCACGATGTCATCCGCATACAAAAGGGCTGGAACAGTCAATCCTTCCACCACAATTCCACCTCTCACTTCATCAGTAATATCATTTTTGAAAATTGTAAACAGCAGGGCGCTCAGGATGCAGCCTTGCTTGAGACCTTTAACTGTTGAAAACTCCTCAGATATAGACTCTCCATCCCAAACATAAGCTAAGTTGTTCTCGTACATCGCTCTTAACACGCTTATAATTTTGCTCGACACTCCTATCGCACATAGCTTGTAAAAGAGAGCTTCACGATCGATAGAGTCAAAAGCTGCACGAAAGTCTATAAAGAACGCGTATAGTTTCTTCTGTCACTTTTTATACAAATCGGCAATGTTCCATAGTGAAAATCGTTGAATAACTTTTTCTAAAACCAGCCTCTGGAATTCTGATTTTTCTGTTCTCTACCCACTTTGAAAGTCTGTTATGAATGAGTCCAGCAAATAGTTTAGGGCAGGTGTTAAGAATACCGGGACTGGGAGTGTTACAATTTATGTGATACACGCAAAGGAACATAATATACGTTTTTTTTTTTAAAGTGTGCTGTAGTTTTAAAAAGTGTGTTTGTGTTTTGAAAGTGTGATGTACGGTAATTTCATGTGTGTCGATGGATCTTATATTGCTAGACAATCAATTTGGCAAATTAAAAAGATTTTTTTATGAAGTTTCTTTTGAGTTTTTCTATACAGCTTCAAATTCATCTGCTCCTCAAACTTGTGCAGCATTAGCAGAGAGACTTTTAAACAACACATTTGAAATCTATGGTTCGGTTGAACTTGACATTTAAATAGTTGTAATCTTTAGTTATTTCAAAGTGATGGCCATCAGTATAGAACCAACTGTCTCTAACTATAACAACCGTCTCCAACTAAACTAAACAATTAATAATTTTCGTGGGAAAACATAATTTTAAAAAGTATCATGGACCGTTTTTCAAAATATTGAATTTTCAAAAAAAAATAATTAATAATGTAATTTTTTTTAGAAAAGTTATAAAAATTAAGTATAGGTACGACATTATAATTTGGATCCCTAGGTTTTTCTAGAAATGAAATTTGGTTTCCGCTGGGTTGTTAACGAGAAAGTCAAAATTAAAAAAAAAAACCTTATATCGCAGGTACCGTCACAGGAAATAAGGTACAAACTTTCTGAAAGTTTTTTAATGTCGTAACACTCATGTCAAATTTTATCAAAATTGTAAGAGCTGTTTTCAAGAAAAACAAGCTTTTTCATAACCATTAGCATATAGGTATATGATGGCAGGTACCGTTAGGCCTAGAATGAAAATTCCAAAAAACCCCTTGACAGTCACTATAAAAACCCCTATATACATACTAAGCTTAAGGGATATCAACTTATCCGTTTGGGCAGCAGGTGGGAATGACAGACAGACAAACAGACAGACAGACTGACTGACATACATACACAGAAAGAAATTCCAGATCAACTTTTTTCGACTTCGCTATCATCGTAATGTTTCTTTGATTATTAATTCAAATTTAATTTTTCTAAACAAATATAAATTCCTATAGAAATTTCTTTAGATATAGTAGATACCATGGCATGTTAAACAAAACTGTGAAAATAACAATTTTCCATTAAATATACCAAAACAATAATGTACTTTTTCAGTTGTTCGTTCTCGTTTCTAACCGATAAAACAAAAATATGTATTTGCAACAACATAACAGCGCATCAAGCAGAAAATAAACAAACATATGCATACACAGTTTCTGTAATTGCATTCAGTGAACTAACTGGAAAAATCAACAATACTTAATACAAACATTGAACGCACATGTTCTACAATCAAAATTTGCTATCATTTTCACCGTCATTCTCCACACCATATTATTTTTAGACAACATGCACAAATCTTTTACATTAAGGTGGCCAAATCTAGAATGCCACATTTCAACCAGTTTTTCTTCCTTCCTAGTTATGGCATTTATACACTCGGAAGATTTTTTCACAAACTTAACATAAAAAATACCATTGTCCATTTTAACACTAAAAAAACAGTTTGATCATATTGCACTAACGAAGAGAACATGTTTTCGTCATTCGTCATGTGTGATGATGCACCGCTATCCAAAATCCAAACTGTATTATTTTCTGATCTCTCCGATCCCGTAAACAAACCCAAAACTGCCGCTACTGATTCTTTCTTTTTTGAGTCGCACTGTGATTGAATATGACCCCTTCTACCACAGGAATAATATTTCACCTTTCTCCAATTTCGAGCTTTTGCACCAGATTTTTGATGCTCAGTTCCATTATCGAAATGATGACGTTCCCCACCTGCTCTTACTGCATCAAATTTTTTCTATCTAGAAACCTGAGCTGCGAGCACACTTTCTACTGCATTCTGTTTTTTCATTCCGCCGCCATTCTTTTTCTAAAACTTTAACCCTCAATTGTTCAAAAGAAGGCAAATTGTCTCTGCTCTCAATTGTGACAGCAAAAATGTCCTTGTCATCAGGGAGGCTACACAGTAGCAAAATGCAAATAAGATCTACTGGAATTTCGACTTCGATTTCGTGTAGATCATCAATAATCGTGCAGAAATTATTCATTTGACTCGCGAACTTTTTAGACCCAAATTTAAAACGCACTAATTTTTTAACAAGTTTACCTTTCGAGCTGGTCCATCTGCATTGTATAAATTATTTAAAATTTTCCATGCTTCTTTTGTGGTCTTACTGTGCTTTATGTGAATCAGTTCGGAAGCCTTTGTTAAAAATCAAGCCGAGAACAAAAAGATAAAACACGTCCGTTTTAATAAGGGTACAATTTATTCAATGGATAATATAAAATATAGTGAAAATATAAAGAGCAAAGAGAGCTATCGCAGTTGGGTTGCCAATGTGCTCTAATGAAAATAGTTATTATGTTCTTACAGCTTCCATTGATCGGTAAAAAGCAGCGACCATATAGCGAGTACGTTAATTTGAATAGTTAAATAAATTTATAAATTTAAGTTACCTGTACGACGTACATTTAAGCATTCATTTATTCATAAAAGAAACTTAAAAAAATATTTCAGTAACATCCTTTTTAATTCCTTATTAATTATTATTAATTCTAAATAATAAAATATTTTTTATCCCTGAAATTTTAATGAAAATTTAATGTCTACAATATTTCAAAATTAAATATAGATTAAAAATCTAATTTGAAATTTAAAATCATACCATGTCATATTTGTTCATATTTGCCAGAGGTTCATACCCCCATTTCCATTTGTTTAACACAAATATATCGCTTTATGTCAAAAACATGTTCTTAGTTCTAAGATCTGTATAAAACAATTAATTTCACTAAATACTTTGCCAGGCTGTTTCTTATAATATCTTTTTGTTAAAACATAGATCCTTTGTTGCCACGATGTTATTAGCTTTTTTGGTTTCTTGCATCAGTTTGTATATATTTAGTTGTCAAAATTAGAAAGTCCTTAATTAGTTTGAATTTTATAGAATGTATGATGGTAGAATTGGATTTCTCGTATATTACGTTTGTCTAAATATTTGCTCTATGTAGAAACATCGCCCATTTCACACCAAAAAAATAAGAGCATATAATATCTTTTTGCACATGGCATCGTCACTCCCACAGAGATTGAATTTAATTACCTTATCCTGTGTCAATGGGTTTGACATCTTACGCTTTGCTCAGCATTTGTGTTAATTGTATCAAAAGAGAATACCACAAAAACCAAATTGAAAAGGATTTCGCAATCCTTTTTAACACCACAGACTTGCAAATAAACCTAATTAAGGAACAGTACCAACACCAAAGTGTTCCTGCACCATACCCGTATCCACATACATATATACAAATATGGGGTTAATTATTTTCGTACCTTAAACGAACAAATATAAAAACATGAGTTTGAAAGTCCTCATTTTCATTCTCAAAATACCAAAGAACGATTCAATTACGAACTTGGGGATACAAACAAGACTCCAATTTCTACATCTCTTGCAATATTCAACTTAGTTTTTGTTCCCTTATTCGGATATCTGATCCAAGAGTACCCTGTTCAGTTTCAAGGACGTTTCTGCTCCGATTACCTTCGATTTTCTCTTTTTTTCTTTTCAAGTCGATTATATTATTGGCGAGGATTCTGCAAGTCATAAGTGATTTGTCGTTCGAAAAGTCATAAATCCTCCACGTGTGTCGTGATGATGTTTGAGAACGTCGTCGTCGTCGTTTTGGTCCTTGGCAAGAAATTTCTTGCTACACTTATTTCTCGAGGTGCTGAGTGAAATCCAATTAAAGTTTAAAATAACCACGAGTTTAGTGGAGGTTCGAGATTCAAGGTACCTCTACTCCGCTCAGGGACAAAAGAATTCACAGCGAACAAAATACACTTATATATATTACGGGAACAACTCAGGCTTAGTGGGAAAATCGATGACATCCCTTGCGCTATACAAACACACCGGATGAAAGTTAAGTCCTTGAAAAGATTAAGTGTAAGCGTAAATGAGAAATAATTCATATGAAGCAGCACCGGTAGTGGCAGGTGCGATTTGTGGTATTGGCCGTACAAAATTTACGGGCATAAAACCTTAAGCTTGAGCGAAATTACACTTCCATAACATGATGAGGATTTTGCCAGCAAAAAGCAATGAAAATATCAAAATATCCTTCCAAAACGGAGGATATAACTATGCTGCTATATATATATATACACAAACTGTCCATATACTCCATTTACCTACATTGTAATGGCTATAATTTTTTTCTTCTTGTTGTTGTTTGTGTGAGGGCGGTGAAAATTGGCGGTTTATACTTTCTATATACATATAAACCATGATACAGGACGAAGGACTTAAGGGAAAACTTTCATAAATTTGAGATTGGGTTTTGGTTGCCTTATGATGCTTAAGAGTGGGTGGGAACGCGAACGCAAAAATAAAAAAAAAAAGGTAATGCTCTTAATGGATTTTGAGCGCGTATACTAGAAACCACTATAACTCTCTACTGTTATTCGGGATGCACCCTCTCGCATCGGAAGTAGTTATGTATTTTTTTCGATTCGGTTCAACGAACCGAGAAGTTTTACTCGATGGGAAATCAATTTTCCGGACGACCCTTTTGTTGTTTTTCGAGAGAGATAGGTAGGTAAGGTGGGTGGGTACCTATGGGTGTAAATTTTGCACACTTTAGAAGCGATTTTATTTTGATCGGAGGATTTGAGTGTGGAGTATCTATAAAATAAATGCTTGGAAGTTATTGAAACGGTAACGGTAGTCGATGAGGCGAGTATAGTTGATGTTATTTCCTATGTTTTATTTTTCAATTTAGTTATAGAATTGAAACGAATTGTGGAATAGTGTTTCAAAAAATGTGTTTTGGAGATTTTTATTCCATAAAGTTATCTGGCTTTTTTTTAGATGGATTGATTCGTTATTAATGGCAGTTGAAGAAACATGCTCGAGCTTTTAAAGTGAGGTAATCGTTCGATGTTAACGATACAAAAATGTGTTTAGAAGTTCGTATATTTTACCATAAAGTTTGAAGAAATTCCAAGGCTATACAAAGCTGGAATACAAATACCTTTTGCAGAATTATGAATGGGATAAGACGTGGGAATTGAAACGCAGTCTCCCCCATTTGATATTTGCTATGAATTGTAGTCTATCAAAATAAGGTAAGGAGAAAAATGGAGGCGGAACAAAACAGCATACTTAAAGGCGCTTATAAACATTTTGAAGCTCCAAATGCGTTTGAAAAAACAAGCAAACATAACATCTCGACCTATGTCGTCAATGGTCATAAGCGGTGGAGTGCGTAGTGAAAGTTATCATCATGCATCCTCATATAAGATGCCACCCAAAAGTGCTAACATTTCAACTATATTTACTATCCAAATCAACATAGCACAATCCAAAGATAAAGAATGCGACATCCAAACACCCACTCATCGATTCACCATCGATTGCACCACGATTTATTGGAATATTATATTACAGCTTCCATCCATCCAACCATTCGTCGATTCAGCATTTCCTGTGTTGGCGATTAATGCATCAATTAGGTTAATTATCTTTAAGTTGAATTTTGTAACAGTTAGTTAAAAAATAGACCTGAACCCGAAAGGAACATATTTGTGTTTCAAATAAATAAAAAATCTTTTAAGTCTTTTTTAAAAAGACAAATAATAAAAGAGAATATTAATTTGCATACGACTAAGAAGACTGAGCAAATCGGATAATGCGTGGGTTCGAATCTCATGATGTGCATGTGAAAAGTGTTTCATAGTAAAATTGGATTAAGGCTCGGCACCATTAATAAGGAGACTGATGATAGGAATTGGCATTCCTTGAAATAGCTATATCTCCAGCCAAAAATAAAAACGAATAAATAAAATTCGTTTAAAAGTTGGTGTAAGCACCTTTAAGTTGTTGTTGTTGTTCAAACATTCAATGAAAATTGAGGGAATAAAGAATGGACAAATAGTAAAAAAACTGACATTCTAGTTCGAATAGTAAAATATAACAACAATAAAAGCAGTCGAATATATCGAATAATGATGAATAGAATGCTGTTATTCTACCTACTGAAGCTGGTGCTTCACAGATACATATCATTCCAGTCCACCCAAAGTTGAGACATTAAGAAATAGAACTTTGACTGGCTTATAAGCTTGTCAAAACCGTCAAAGATGAGGAAGAGCGTCATGCACCAGCTGGTCAATGATTATCGTTGTACAAACATGCATGATGAATGGGAATCTTGTAAGAATCGTGTGCTCTAAAGTCTTCAAAAATGAAATATTCTTAATTGTACCGCTTACTAACGTCTAATAAACTACATGGAGAACTTAATTGATCACACATGTTAATATGGTATACAGTTTTGTGTAGTACCATTGTATATAAATTTCTATAGTACAACCATGGAGCAGCGCCATCTAAAGAAAGTTGTGAACCGCACATTTGGAGGTTCTTACATTTACTAAGTGTCTATTATGTTACCCTAACAATAGTCGTCAACAAAACAAATTAATAATAGGTATAGTATGTATTTTATTGGCTCTTAAATCCATATTTCCTTGAAAAGAGTCGTAAACAAAACAAAGATCATATATGTTTACGACTGTTGTCAGGGTTACAGAATAGACAACTAGTAAATGCACGAACCTAAAAATGTGTTGTTCACAAGTTTCTTAAGATGGCCAGGCGTTGATTATTCAGCATGAAAATACTATAGAAATGTATATACAATGCTAGTACTCAAATGAAAAATAATCTTTTTACTCACCGAAACGCCATCTATTGAGTTGAGATGGATTTAAATATTTGGATGATATAGAATGGTATTGGACTATTTTGTTTGGCATGTGTTGGAATAGTTCAACAGCTA
Organism: Baccha elongata; assembly: GCA_951217065.1. Classification (NCBI taxonomy): domain Eukaryota; kingdom Metazoa; phylum Arthropoda; class Insecta; order Diptera; family Syrphidae; genus Baccha; species Baccha elongata. The sequence continues at coordinate 238,769,198 of OX578272.1, forward strand.
AATAAAAAAAAAAAAAATGACAGCTCCGAAGAACCACGGCCTTAGTGACTAACAACTCTCAACCAATCATTTTGTGTGCTTTGTTAGTTCTACAGGATTGGAGGGGACCTACAATTTTACGTCGATTCCGAACGACTATAAGGTGAGAAGCACTCTTCATGACAATGATACTCTTGGAGGATTTGTCACTTCCTCGCAAGAGGCAGTACCCCTGATAAAAGGATTAGATGTTATCTAAACTGGAAGCTGAGCTTGAACCCAGACCTTCGGCGTGATAGTCCGACACAATAACCACTACGCCACGCGGGGCACTACAAACAGTTAAATAGTTCAATATTTCAATTGCACAGTAGTTCAATAAACACTATATTCAACCGTAATGTAAATAAATAAATTTACAAGACAAAAACACTTTTCTTTGAATAAGAACTTCTTCATTTTTTGTTTAATTCAGAAACTTGACGAAAATATGTTAAACATATGGGCAGTATAACAACACAATGTAGAGGGTGACATTATCCAATAACACTTTAAACATAAATAATCTTAATGGCATATAATCATCATAGACTGTGTTTAGACTGGGAATTTTGAATCTGGCGTGGTGAGTACTCACAGGTCCTCAATTGAGGACGCCTCACTTCAATTTTTTTGAAGTGACACAATTGTACGACGCGAATTTTATGCATTTTATAAAAGAAAATAACATCCATTAATTATTTTTAATGCTCGTTTATTTCCTTTTACAAGAATTCATCTTCTATCACTCTGAATTTAGCTTACTTATGAAAATACTGCGATTTCAACACATCGGCAGTCAAGCAGATAATGAACAAAATGGAATTGGAACAGTATTCACGCTTCCGATATTTATAATTTGAAGCTACCTCACGAGAGTACTCACCCCTCATCCCTCTCGCCTACAAACTCCTTTCAGTCTGGTTTCAAATTTCCCAGTCTAAACACGGTCATAGGGGCACATTTTCACAACACTGAATTATTTTATGAATCCGAGCGATTCTGGCAAAAAATTTGCATTTCTATCTGCTAACCAATAATGTCCTGGGCTGTCTCGCCAATTTTAAATGTAGCAACTTTTATTTCTATCGCTGCGTTTCAAATGGACGTATTCGGGTATATCCAAACTAAACAAGAAGTATCCGTTTGAACAAATAAATCAGTTATATGTATGTATGTATGTACTACTAATCGCATATTTACGATTAAATGTTCATTAGTTTGCAAATTATTAAAATTCAGTCTGACTTGTTTGCCAATACAAAAAAAATGCTAGGCAATAATTCTCAATTGTTCTTAAAGATCTTCTATGTTTGTCAAATTGGATTTTAATTTTCCTTCAAACTGGTTATTCCTTTCGATATTTATTCTAGAATAAAACTATTCTGGAGCAAAAAATATTATACTCATGAAGAAATGCCTTTGCGATTGTTTTCCCTTTTTATTTTCCAAGTAACTTTTTTTTTCTATCGATTAGAGTTCTAATTGTTATTTTTGTTTTCAATGTTTTCTTTTGAATGTTTACGGATACTAAGTTCGATTTATTTTGACTAGAATTTTGCAGTAGATATATGGCATTCACAACATACTTTTAATACCTATAATTAAAATATATAAAACATAGCTTAATTTGAACGAAAATAAACAATTCATTCAAAGAAAATGAAACCGACTTCATTTATTATTTTAACTAAGTCTTTCTTTAAAGTTCAAATTAGAATTTTCGTTATAGGTTAGTAGGAAGAAGGGCGGTTCAGACTGGGAACCAAATTTGCCCTTGAGATTAAATTAGAGGTCGAATTTGTAGCTGATAGGACAGGTGTGTGAACAGGTGTTGATGGTGATGACGTCATCAAAGGGATTGGTCGCGTGCCGCCGCTGGTGCAGATATCTGAATTTAGAAATGAAAAAAAACTTAAGTTGATAATTGGTGATTTGAACCGTGTATGTTAGGGTTGTGAGCCGACTCAGAGTTCCGTTGTGCTATAGAAGCAATTGGAAGAATGATGTTTGTTGTGGTATATTAGTTGAGATAAGAGATAAGAGCTAAAAAAAAATACACTGTGTTGCTTGCGGTGTAACTGATTGTCGTTTTATTTGAATTTGAATTTATAGATGAAGAAAAAATAATAGAAAAAGTAATAATTTGAATGAATGTGAATACACCAGATTGTGAAATAGTTTTTATATGTTTCTTATCAGTGTGGATATTTTGGTTGTATGATTTGAATATGTGTTTGATGTGTATTATAAGAATAAAAAGCAGCAAAGCAATGGCTTTAAACAACAATAATAATATGGATGAATGACTTTCGGTAGTGTGGATTATAAATGTGTCAAATTTCTGAAAGAAGATAGTGTGCATATAATATTTTATTTTTGAAGTTCAAGGTCAGGAAATTCGTTTGATGACTTAATATTAAATGGATTGTAGGTAAAGGAGTAAGAGTATTTTAGTAACTCGAATATTGACATTTACAGGTTAGTTGAGGGATTTGATTGAATAAATGAATCTATATTTCAAACATTATTTAACATGCGCAATTGTTGTAATGATGTGCATATTAAGATTAGCTTTCACCAAGAGACGTTATTTAATAGCTGATTAGAATAATGTTTTGGTGTGAAAGATTGCGTGAGGGAGAAACTTTTTGTATATGTGAATCTGGATGGCTAGAAATGAAATTTACGGATGTAAAATTTTATAATGAGACAATAAAATTACTTGTGCAGCCAGAATATGGCAGCGAATGTGTATTGTTCCATATCAGGAATGGCGAAACAATGTCCCCCATCCTTAACTTTAGACTACAGTTTCAATCCATGCAACATGTACGGTTTAAGCTTTTAGGTGAGAACATTTGTTTTTAAAATTTAACATATTTAAATAAAAATATAATTGATATTATTTTCACTAGGAGGAGAGTTAACATTAAGCGGATCGATTTTCCCACATTCAAATGCTTTAAAAAAAAAAGAGGGTGAATATCCGGCGCTTTGTCCTTTCGGTGAAGCAGAATTACTAAATGAACCTCAAAAACATAAGGAAAAAAAAGTTTCCAGTGAACTCCACAGAGTTAAGCAAATTCACCATTCATTTCAAGCACATGTAAATTGATAAAAAAATATAAACGAGAACACTGAAGAGATGTAAAAAAAAAAAAGAGAGAGAAATAAAATGAAGATTATATATATATATATATATAAAAGATACAAATTTGATGTGTTATTTATTAGTTTATGTTAAACATTAGACTTAAAAACATCTTTTTAAAATGTTCCACTCATCAGTTTTATGTTTGCTTTCAATTTTTCCATTCCTAATTACGGGGTTACCATTACCTTTGGATATAAATTTACAACGATCAAATACAACTGACAATCTATCATTTTCATTGAATTTACCTAAAAGAAACAAAACAAATCTTTGAGTTCCACGGATGCTACTACCATGGGCACCCCCTCTGCCTTAAGCATAAACGCGATGACCCTCTACATGAAAACGAAAATGATACTTTAAACGAAAGGTATGAGAGGACCAAAGCTAAGACTGATCGATTGAGAAATTTTAATTTCGAAGTTATTGAAATGTGGTCTTGTGAATTTCAAAATCAACTTAAGTCTTTCAGTAGAGAAGATTTAAATTTTATCAACTCGCATGAACTGATACTGAATTCCCCACTGAATCCCCGAGATGCTTTTTATGGTGGAAGAACTGGCAATTCGTTTAATTATTACAAATGTAAAGAAGGCGAAAAAATTCAGTACATTGATATATGCTCTCTGTACCCCTGGGTATGTAAAAATGGAAAATTTCCCATTGGTCACCCCAAAGTTCACGTAGGTGATGATAAAACCCTTTCAACAATGCTTTTAGAAGGAAAGAATGGACTTGTGAAGTGCAAGATTTTACCTCCAGAATATTTGCTTCATCCGGTTTTACCCGTAAGACAAAACAATAAACTCATGTTTTCATTGTGTAGAAGCTGCAGTGAAGAAAAAAATCAGGAACAGTATTGCACCCATACTGACGACCAAAGAGCATTGTTTGGGACATGGGTGATTGATGAAGTAATCAAAGCAGTCAAAAAAGGCTATACTATAATTTCGGTTTTTGAAATATGGGAGTATAATGTAGTTCAATATAACAAAGACACAAATTCTGATGGTCTTTTCACTGCTATGATGAACAAATTTTTGAAAATTAAACAGGAAGCATCAGGATGGCCAAGTGAATGTTCTTCTCAGTTGGAAAAAGAGAAATATATTGCAGATTTTTTTGAAAAAGAAAATATTCAACTGGAATTTTCAGAAATTTGTAAAAATCCCGGAAAGAGATCTCTTGCAAAATTAATATTAAATTCTTTTTGGGGAAAATTCGGTCAAAGGGAAAATCAACTTCAAACTTATGTTTTGAATGACCCTTCAACATTATTTCATTTGCTCACGCATCCTTCGATAGAAGTTTTACACATTCTACCTGTGAATGAGGATAACATCGTCGTCAACTTCGAAATGAAAGAAGAAGCAATCGACTCACTTTCCACAGTCAACGTCAGTATTGCTGCTTACACCACAACTTTAGCTCGCCTTAAATTATATAGCTATCTAGAAAAATTAGAGGAAAGAGTTCTCTACTACGACACTGATTCAGTTATTTACATAAGTCGTGAAGGAGAGTTTCAACCGCCTACTGGTCAATTTGTCGGCGACATGACTGATGAGCTAGAAAGCTATGGTATAGGGAGTTATATAACGGAATTCGTGAGCGGAGGGCCTAAAAATTATGCATTCAAAGTGTTTAGCACAAATGATAAGCAAGAACACGTTGTTTGCAAAGTAAAAGGCATTTTTCTCAATTATGAATCATCACAAAAAATTAACTTTGATTCAATAAAAAGCGCTGTCTTAAATTCTTCTTCCTCGGACAGCGAAATTATTATTAATTCAAAAAATATTCGACGAACTCGAGATCATGAAGTGATTACTGTTTCAGAAGTAAAAACTTACAAGCCAAAAGCGGAAAAACGTCGTTTTCTGAAAGATCACAGTTCGATGCCGTACGGGTTCCAAAGACGATTTTCAAACTTCAATAACTCAAGCAACAATAATTTATGAAATAAAAAAACGTGTTTTTTTCTTAAAGCATTTAATAACATATAAAAATTGTGTTTTATTTATAGAAAGAACATAAATATATATTAGTACATTACGGGGCTTGTCGTGCACTTAAAAACTTGCTTATTATATAAACATTTTGTAGTGCACAGGATTTTCCAACATTTTGAAAGCATTTTCCATGGCTAAGACATTTTATTTGGTTGAAATATATACTTCTCAGTTCCTTTAAGTTTGGGCAGTTGGAAAAAATTTCAATGTTTTTGACTTCTACTTCGTTACTAAGCAATTCCCTGAGCCATTGCTTTTTTTCAGCTCCTTTAACGTAGACAACGCCAGCTTGGATTTTTTCTCGTAGAAATGTCTTAACTTGTGAAAATTTTATAAATCCTTCATTCCAAGTTAGCCCGTGGTGATTTTGATACAACCAATGAGTTTGTCTTCTAAGTGATGCAGGAAGTTGATTTATATCAAATGGAGAAGTAACAATGAAATGGTAATGAGCCCCGTCACAATATATTGCTATTTCTTTTAAAATGAACCCGTTCTTGAATCCTCCGAAGCCTTGAAAATCTACTATATAAGTGTTCATGATTAGGATATGTTCTCCGTAGGTTTATATTACTTAGTCGAGACTAAATTAAAAAAAATTCTAAAACAACCAGCTTTTATAGTCCGAAATATTGTAGATTACTTATTAGCAGTAGATTAAAATTAAAAAATGGATTTTTTTTTTTTTTTTGCGGTTTCGACTCACATTCCAGAACAAATGTTGGTACATTCAAGAGCAAACGAAATTTACAAATAGGTATGATATAATATTATGACATTTAATTATGTTAGCTTGTGAACTTCTCCAGTAATTGGACTATACTCAATTATGCGGTCATGAAGAATAAGACAGTACATTGTTGTTGATGCTGGAATCGGTGTCGATGTTTTGAGTTCAATTTTTACGTCTACAGGTCCTGATTTAATTGATTCATTTTGGCGGGAACAATCAACAACCATAATTGGAGCGAGATCTTTGAAGTCTTGTCGCGACAGAAGTGGTTGTGATTCTTTCTGATAATATGATGATTGAAATTTACAATACATTTCATAGGGAATAGCATAACGGTCTAGTTTATATTTGAGATTTAAGTCTTCACGTGGGTAAGATTCTGAGTTTAAATGCACCTTGACATTACTTACATCACAATGATCGAATCTGCTAGGATCCTTATTTCGCTGGTTTTTTTTATCAGTTTGTAAAGCAATAATAACATATCTCGCTTTCTCAAGTTGAGTTGAAGTTTTGACTGACCATACATGATCAGTGGTGGTTGGTAGAGTTGGGTATTCATACATTTCCCAACTTCGAAATTGAATTTGAATTGGTTTTAACTGCATTTGTTTGAATAATGTAAGCTTATTTGAATCAGATAGGGTAATATGTGGAACTCTCCATTGTAGTTTAAAAATTGAAAGTTTTAATTCTTCAGAATTATTAGCTTGCTCAAAATAATAAGCGTTCTCATTTGTTCGAGTACGAACTAGAATCAGCTCATGTCTTGCGTTTGCTATAACCTTTTTATAGTCTTCAGCAAAGCCCAGTATATATCTAAGTGGTATACAAAAATTAAAAGTACCCGAAACACGTGGACTAGCGGCTCCAATCCATGAAGCATTTTCTAAGCATTTACTTTCATTCTCGTTCAAAGATATATAATTTTTCAATGATGATGTGATGCCAACGTTTTTATTGCTGTCAATCTCTACTCCATTGAGTTCATAAGCTGCCCTTTCAAAAAGAAATAGCATAGCATTATTAGTTAATTTTCCTGTTGTGGAAATTGTCCCATCTGGTTTTGTTAAGCCTCCTTCCACATAAATGTCGCTATCAGAGGGTAAAAGGCACAAGTCCTGTTGTAGTATGGGGAAACGTATTTCATCACTTGGGTTGTAGGATTGAAGAAACGGTGAATAATTGCGGTACTCAATTTTAGATATGCTGTTATCGGAGCTAGGTCCATGGCCAATATTTAAAATATCATTCATATTGTTTTTATTTTAGCTTAAAACCTAATGTAAGAAGAAAGGCTTTGTTTTCAGATGATAGCTTAGATGTTGACAGTTTTGCTGTTTTAGTAGAACTATTTGATTGGTTAACTTTAGTGTCTGTTATATAATAATTATATATTAACATTGTTAAGATTTTGTTGTTAAATGCAACCGTACGGTTATTCTTTCTCCTCTAAAATTTATCAAGTCTCCGTCTTGGTCTACAAGTTTCAATGATAAGGTACTTAATTGTTTGACATTCACTGGTAGATAGATGACATTTTTTGGAACTTCTATTATTTTATACCCTGGTCCTGCTTCCGGTGAAAATTCATGTATTGTATGCGTAGGTGTATTATTAAAATATGAACCATTTATGATATTACACTCAACTCGTATTACATTTACCTTGTTTATATCTACTGGTAAATCTGATATGTGGGGCTTACCTTCTTTGAGGACTCTTTTATTAAAACCCAATAATTGACCAATAGATCTGTCCCTATCGAAATATATTTTTTCAGTGCTTTCGATTTCACATACCATTGTATTGTTATTTGCTTCTAATCTGACAATTGTCGTAGAATTTTGCACTAATAATTCTTCGGATATATATGATGCAATGTCATCGATCTCATACGAACCTGTTGGGATTTCAATTACCATTTCCCCCACATGTAATAAGTTATTACGCTCATCAACATTTGGTATAGAGTTATACGCTTGAAAATCAATCAGACCACAAACGTAGCTCTGATCTAAGTTTAGAGGCGGAAAATATTCAGACTTTAGAAAGGAAGCTCTACCGCTAAGTGTTAGTGTCATCGACATGGTGATAAAAAACACAATGAAATCATATTTACATAAAACTCTTTATTTATTGAGAATAGGAGTCACATAAAAAACTTAAGCATAAATGACCACAGTTAAAAGACTCATAATCTTGATATTTAGTATAATTATAATTAATTTGTTCACCCAAGTAATTAATTATTTCAATAGGAGGTTGGAGATTTCCAAAGCTATCAAAATATTCAATTTGAGTACCTTTCTTATTATATGCTACCCAGTGTGTTCCAGGACCATTTGCGGAATCTAGATTTACTATACCGCATTCGTTTTTCAAAGGTCCAGTCTTTGGTAAATTATCACGCATGAAAACTCCTCGAAAATTTGGTATTAAATTTTTTGCAAAATTTATCAAATCTTTTTCATTTAATGCACGATTAGGTAGCAAGCTTAGAAGTTTTTTGATTTTTGATTTAAATAGAGTCCAAACCCTTTCCTGTACGATTTGAGATGTAAGCCGTGACCGACTGCAATCGATTCCATTTTTCCATTATGACGTTTTTTCTCCTCTAAATCTTTTTTAGCAATACTTATATCGTTAACGGCTTTGGCTACTCCTGCGGCACCTCCTGTCAAAGCTCCAAGAGCTGAAAGTCCGGCAAATAGAGGAACAAGAAATGGAATTCCCCCACCGATTTTCGGCACTGAAATAACTCTGGGTGTCTTAATGTTATTACTATTTTTGCTTATTGTCTTATTGGCAGAAGATACTGCTATTTTAATTGCCTTTTCAAGATTGACAGGTTTTTTACGTTTGACATAGTTTCCAATAGTCTGGATTACTTTTTTAAAGGTGAGTTGTTTTGGTTTGTTATTTTTTTTAGATTTCTTATCTTCATTTTTCCTTTTTGCTCTTTTCTTAGACTTTTTATCTTCATTCTTAGAGCATGCCATGCCCATACCTAATTTTAGTTTTGTCTTCATTAAATTAGTAACCAAAAGTGCGTTTGCTCGCTCAGCTATACTAGCGTCTTTAGATTTAACTCGTTGCCAAGCTTTTTCCGATAAAATTCTATCGGCTATGTGACGATCAGATGTATTTTTAAATTTTGAATAAGATATATCGTGTTGTTTGCACGCTTGATCAAGCAAATTTATTCCTGAATCCCCTCGAGCTAAGCGTTCTTGAAGTTTGGTCCCAGGCCCACAGTATTGATAACCAGGTAAATGTAGTTCAACAGGTAGTTTGTTTATTAATGTGTTTAATAAACCTCCCCCTCTCGGAAAGTTTCGTTGACTGGTAGAGTTTTTTGAATAATCAATCATTTTATATGAATTATCTTAACACCATAGTGCGTAAATTAGATATGACATTTTCAAAATATAAACTTCGTATTTATAATAAAATATTTAGTATTTACCACAATGCGATTCGTTAAACAACAACATCAATTGCCTGTAACAAATATGGAAATAATTAAAAGCAATATGACAAAAAAGCATGGTAAATTATTTCCTCATACTATTAGAGGATTAATTACGGGCCCCTCAAACTGTGGGAAAACAAATGTCATGATGAGTTTACTACAACATCCCAATGGGTTGAAATTTGAAAATATATATATATATTCTAAGTCCCTACATCAGCCAAAGTATGAGTTTTTACAAAAGGCGATGAGACCAATTAAGAATATGGGTTTTTTTACTTTTTCCAATAATAGTGATGTTATTCCACCCGAAAAGGCTAAACCAAATTCAATATTTATCTTTGATGACATAGCCTGTGAAAAACAAGACACAATTCGAGTCTACTTTAGTATGGGGCGCCATCACCACATTGATAGTTTTTATTTGTGCCAAACGTATACAAGAATACCCAAACATCTGATTCGAGACAATTCAAATTTTCTCATTGTTTTCAAACAGGATGATATGAATTTAAAACATATTTATAATGACCATGTCAATTCAGATATGACATTTAATACATTTCAGAGGGTATGTGCGGAATGTTGGAATACAAACTATAACTTCTTGGTAATTGATAAGGACAGTCCATTGAATGAAGGTCGATATAGAAAAGGTTTTGACTGCTTTCTTAAGTTATAAACAGATAATATTTAAGTTGTACATCATATGCATAGTAATGTTCTATGAGAGCAGTACGGAACAGTTCAACGAGCAGATATTAGCAGTAAAGAGCGGTTCAGTTCAGTTGGAAACCAGTAACTTTAGTATCAAATTAAGTTTAAAATCCATTGAAAGATTTTTTAAACAACTTCGAAACTTATTCACGATTTGCCTCTGTAAGAAAAAGTAAGCCTTAAATAATGATGAATATAGATATAAAACTAACTAAAGAACTTATTAAAACCACCAACGCTCTACGAAAGAAATACAAAGATCTTAAAACTGATAGGGAAGTTTACGAAGCTCAAATTGAAGAAACTCTTAAACCACTTACCAAGCCACTTAACGAGTTAGTCAAAAAAACAAACACAAGGCAAGATGAAAATTACTTTGTTGAAAGTCCTACAAAGAAAATGAAAATTGCCTCTGAAAAACAATACCAAGAAAAAGAAAATGATGAATTTATCACTCCCAAGACTGTTGATAACTCACTCGTTTTTACTGAAAATACTACACCAAAAAGACCAAACAAAAATTCAAACCACCGTCTGAATCATCGCAGCTTTGGAGAACTATTGTTACAAGAAGAATTTCATGATACACCCAAAAAATATGTAGATCTATTTATAAATAATTCCAACACCCTTGATAAAACTTACGGTATATATTTAAAAGATGGAAAGTGGTACATCGGTAATGCTGAGTTCAAAATTCTTGGAAAATACATAGAAATTAAAAATAAAACCTATGAAGGTACAAATGGTTTATATGAGCTCATATTTAAGAAAAACCCTGAAAAAAACATTTATACCAGTGAAGACTTACAAAATTACAAGGCTATATTATATGAAACGAATGCACATAGAATGGATCATGATTCACGAAGACAAGTGCACGGTAATCGTGGTTATAAGTATAGACAAATAATAAGTAAATTATTTGGATTGACTTCAAATACTTCCAAAACTTCATCACCATCGCCACAACAGTCACCTATAGGAAGTGGATTAATGCAATTATCAAAAATGAAAAAAGACTATATATTTTGGGATAACCCCAATGAGCTGATAGATAGACTGAGACTTCTTATTGCTTCACATCAAGCTGGCCATAACAATCACTCTAACGAGATTGTTTCAATCATTGAAGAACTTAAAGAAGCCAACATTATTGAATAATAAAAATGCCGGTTGATAAATTTGGTCGTTTTTCGAATATGGCTCCACCAAGAGGACCAAGAGGGAAACAAGGAGAACAGGGATTACCAGGTGAACAGGGAGAGAGAGGAATGCCTGGACCACCTGGTGAGGGATTTCTCAAAACGGAAAGCGGTGATTATAACATACAACGGAAACGATTAAAAAACATTCAAGAACCAGAAGAACAGGGAGACGCTACTACCAAACACTATGTCGATGAACAAGTAAAACAAATAATGTATCACGTTCAGACTGAAATTAAGAAAATCATAAAACAGCCTTCCAAAGAGATTCAATAGATTATTATATAAAATCAAAGCTTTGTTTGTATCACTCTGTGAAAAGATGAGTAAACGAGATGTTGTCGAGGAACTGCATAAACCAAGTCGAAAGAATTTCCCAAAAAGACGAGTAGTTATCAAAGGCTTAGATGATTTATGGCAAGCTGACCTAGTCGAAATGATAGTTTATTCATCAAATAACGAAAATTATCGATATCTACTCACAGTTATTGATGCATTTTCTAAATTTGCGTGGACGCGTCCTATTCTAAATAAAACAGGGGCTAGTGTGACCTTAGCTATGCAAGATATATTAAATATGGGTCGCACTCCGAAGAATTTGCAAACAGATGATGGAAAAGAGTTTTTCAATTCATCATTTCAATGCCTTGTAAAGAAATATCAAATAAATCACTATTCAACATTTACACCACTCAAAGCATCGATTGTCGAACAATTTAATCGCACCTTGAAATCGCTTATGTGGAAGGAATTTAGTGTTAATGGAACTTATCGTTGGATTAATATTATAGACCAGCTAACTGAAACTTATAATAATTCCAAACATCGTACAATCAAAATGAAACCATCTGAAGTCAGTGTTGCAAACGAAAAAACATTACTCGCCAAAATTTATAATCACATCAAAATTCAAACTACTCCCAAGTTCAAAGTGAGGGACTTTGTCAGAATAAGTAAATACAAACATGTATTTGAAAAAGGTTACACACCAAATTGGACCACAGAAATCTTTAAGATTATCAAAGTGCAGCACACAAACCCTGTAACATACATTTTAGAAGATTTTCAGGGACACATCATCAAGGGAGGGTTCTATGAACTGGAACTACAAAAAACAAAGTTTCCAGATACATATTTAATTGAAAAAGTGCTCCAAAGAAAAAACAACCAAATTTTTGTAAAATGGCTAGGTTTTTCTTCGGATCACAACTCTTGGATACCTGTTCCAAAAAATAAATAAATTAAACAACATTTTATACAATTTATAATAAAAACTTTTATTTTTTTAACAATATACATACACGACTTTTTTTTTTTTTTTATACATATTTTCTTAAGAGATGTTCATTTCGTATGTTTGTTTCATTGATTTGAAATCAAGTAATTCAACGTCGGCTTTGTATTCAAGATCCTCCTTCATAAACACTTCTACTTCTCCATTACTTAACACCCTCTCGGTTTCATATTCATGGTATTCATAACATTTGATACTTAGTGAGCGCAAATTATAATTGCTATCATACGAACATCGAATTGTTAGTGACTTTTCATCGTCAAACTCCAGCTTGAAATGTCTATAAAAAACATCTTTACTTTGGATAATTCCAGAAATTTCAGTTTCTTTTCGTATTAAGTCTTGCCTAAAACTCTCTATTGCTTCCTCTACGGTTACTATTTTCTTGTTTACACCTTTTTCTGATGTTGTTGCTGTTGTTGAAGTGATCGCAGCGTCAGACAATGTATGAACGTCGTTTTGAAATGACGATGTATCCGTGCCATTTGGTAAATTTTTACCACTTGTATAGGTTAACAATCGAAATGATAATCCTATTTGCACAGTATCATTATTAGGTAAATTCAATGAAAATGATAGATTGTCAGTTGTATTTGATCGTTGTAAATTTATATCCAAAGGTAATGGTAACCCCGTAATTAGGAATGGAAAAATTGAAAGCAAACATAAAACTGATGAGTGGAACATTTTAAAAAGATGTTTTTAAGTCTAATGTTTAACATAAACTAATAAATAACACATCAAATTTGTATCTTTTATATATATATATATATATAATCTTCATTTTATTTCTCTCTCTTTTTTTTTTTTACATCTCTTCAGTGTTCTCGTTTATATTTTTATCAATTTCTAACCATCCAGATTCACATATACAAAAAGTTTCTCCCTCACGCAATCTTTCACACCAAAACATTATTCTAATCAGCTATTAAATAACGTCTCTTGTTGAAAGCTAATATTAATATGCACATCATTACAACAATTGCGAATGTTAAATAATGAAATATAGATTTATTTATTCAACCAAATCCCTCAACTAATCTGTGAATGTCAATATTCGAGTTACTAAAATACTCTTACTCATTTACCTACAATCCATTTAATATTAAGTCATCAAACGAATTTCCTGACCTTGAACTTCAAAAGAAAAATATTATATGCACACTATGCATCCTTATCTTCTTTCAGAAATTTGACACATTTATAATCCACACTACCGAAAGTCATTCATCCATATTATTATTATTATTATTATTATTGTTTAACCCCATTGCTTTGCTGCCTGGACAAATCAAGTAATTCAATGTTTTTTCTCTCTATGATAATGATAAGAAATATAAAATTATTCTTATAATACACGTCAAACACATATTCAAATCATACAAATTCAAATTCAAATAAAACGACAATCAGTTACACCGCAAGCAACACAGTGTATTTTTTTTTAGCTCTTATCTCTTATCTCAACTAATATACCACAACAAACATCATTCTTCCAATTGCTTCTATAGCACAACGGAACTCTGAGTCGGCTCACAACCCTAACATACACGGTTCAAATCACCAATTATCAACTTAAGTTTTTTTTCATTTCTAAATTCAGATATCTGCACCAGCGGCGGCGGCACGCGACCAATCCCTTTGATGACGTCATCAACATCAACACCTGTTCACACACCTGTCCTATCAGCTACAAATTCGACCTCTAATTTAATCTCAAGGGCAAATTTGGTTCCCAGTCTGAACCGCCCTTCTTCCTACTTAGGTTTCGTTATTTCATAAATAAAATTAGTTAAAACAGAATAAAACACTAAAGTTAGTGTATAGACTTAGTTTTGTTCATGTTTTTTGGCGTTAAAAAGACTTTTTCTTACCACCAATTCGATGAAGGGACAAGGAATAGAATTTGAATGAAAAACTTGGTCAAGTTGCGATGGTCGATAAAATGTAAAATCATGGAGTTCGAGCTACGCAGCCTAACTGCAGTATAAAGATATATAATTATATAAAAACGCTTAAGTTATTTTAGCTGCTTAATAAATAATTGGCGTTTAAAACAGATGAGCGATATCAAGAGTTGATATCATTAGAAACATATAATTATCTCTCTTTTGTTTTATTTTTGTAATGTGCATTTAAACGGGGAAAGATGTATGCATCAATGGAAAAATTAACTGAAAATATCAAAGCCATTAACCAAGAAACGCACTTAAGCTGGTTGCATTTCACCAGGAATAGTTCAGTGTATTTTGTTTGAAATTTTAAGTGTGTTTGATTTCAAACGCAATTAAGGATTACTGAGTTCAATAGTGGAATTGCTCAGTAGTTCAATAGTTCAATAGGTATTGCAAAAGATCAATTGTTAAATAGTTCAATAGTTTATTAATTCAATATTTCAATATTAATAGTTCAAAACTTAAATAGTTTAAGTGTTAAATAGTTAATAGTTCAATTTTTAAATTGGTCAATAGTTCAATAATTCAAAAGTAGGCAGGTATACTAAAAACTTAACTAAAAAGTAAATAGCGCAAAAATTTAAGACCTCAAAATATAACTCCATTTAATTTGTTTTAGTGTTTCCAGTTATCTTAAGTTTTAACTGCGCCAATTTTTCCAAAAACCTGATTATTAAGAGACTTTCCGACTTTTCTTTTTCTTCCTAGTTTTAATATCTTATATCAAAAATCTCTAAAAATCGGTTGTGCGAAAACTCGCCCAAAAACAAAAAAAAACAAAAACTGAAAAATGAGAAATCACCCAAGAATATTCTTAGACGATTCTTCATTTTATAATATTCGGGTGATTTTTAATGATGACCGATTGCCCATGAAATAAAGATATCAACACAACCCACAGTTTTTTTTATCATTACTCAAAATATTTAAAAAAAAAGTTAATGATGAATCAAAGAACATTTTTGGGCGAACTTCACAAGGAAGCTCGCAAGCAAATGTTTTCGAAAACGCCTAAAAATTCAATTTTAATAGTTCAACACTTAAATAGTTTAACTGTTAAATAGTTAATAGTTCAATTTTAAAATTGGTCAAATAGTTCAATAATACAAAATATTCAAAAAACTAAATAGCAAACAAATTTAAGACCTCAAAACATAACTCCATTTGTTTTCTTTTAGTGTTTCCAGTCATCTAAAGTTTTCCATAAACCTTTGATACATTAACGTTTGTCAATGATTATTAAGAGACTTTCCGACTTTTCCTTATATTATTAAAAAATCTTCCTAGTTTGAATGTCTTATATCAAAAATATCGAAAAACCAAAAACTGAAAAATGAGAAATCAGCCAACAATATTCTTAGACGATTCTTCATTTTATAACATTCGGGTGATTTTTCATGATGACCGATCGCCCATGATATAAAGATGGCAACATCACCCAAAAGAGTTTTTTGTATGCAAAATAACTCAAAATATACAAAAAAAAAAAAAGTTAATGATGAATCACCCAACATCTTTGGGCGAACTTTACAAGAAGGCCCAAACAAAAGTTTTCGAATTTTAAAATTGATCAAATAGTTCAATAATTCAAAATATTCAAAAAACTAAATAGCAAAAAATTTAAGACCTCAAAACATAACTCAATTTGTTTTGTTTTAGTGTTTCCAGTCATCTAAAGTTGGAACTGCGCCAATTTTTCCAAAAACCTGATTATTAAGAGACTTTCCGACCTTCCTTTTCTTCCTAGTTTTAAAGTCTTATATCAAAAATATGTAAAAATCGGTTGTGCAAAAACTCGCCAAAAACAAAAAACCAAGAACTGAAAAATGAGGAATCGCCCAAAAATATTCTTGGACGATTCTTCATTTTATAATATTTGGGTAATTTTTAATGATGACCGATTGCTAATGAAATAAAGATGGCAACATCACCCAAAACAGTTATTTTATCATCACTCAAAATATTTAAAAAAAAAAAGTTAATGATGAATCACCCAACATTTTTGGGCGAACTTCACAAGAAAGCCCAAACAAATGTTTTCAAAAACGCCTAAAAATGAGACAGATAATTAATTAAAAATCGAATACCTAACATTTTGTTTTGAGACTTTTTTGTTTTGGTTGATTTTTTATGATGAACAATTACGATTTTTCTCACAACCCTAAAAAAACATGTTTAGGATGAATAAATTTGATATAAAATCAATTTGCAAAATAAACTAAATTTAATTTTTTTTGAATTATTATTCAATTTAATTGTTAAGTCAATTTTTCGATTTATATAAAAAACAGGTTTCACAACAAATCACAAACAAAATTCCAATTCAATTCACTTCACTTCTTTTAACCTTGTTGACAAGAACAAGCTTATAGTGTCCTTTTGTTTTTCGTCATCAACGCAATAAAATCCAAAACACCCGAAACCAATAAATACAAAATATAAAAAAAAATTAAATTCAATGGCAATGTCTGAAAATAAATTTAATTTCATCAATTAAATGCCATACTGGGAATCAGATGTGTGTATAGATATTGAAAAATCCATAAACAATTTTTGATTGCACCCTCATCCGATTCACCCACACATCCTTAAACAATGCAGGCCGCTACCGCCGCCACCGATTTTCAATAAAATTTTCATCATTTTCTATTCTTTTGTTCAAAGCGATGGGCTTTGGTTTTTCCAAACAAAATTGTTATCCTTGCTTCTTTTCTATCGGAAGCTTTGTTTTATTGTCAACTAGATGAAGAATCCTTTTTATGACCTATCGCAAAAAAAAAGGAAAAACAAAAAAAACAGACAAACACTGCACACACCATTGGAGGACGGCTAAACCGAAATAATAATTCACAACATGTTTGAATTTTATTTCGTCACGAAATCATTGCTCGTATATTTTTTTGTTTTATTGCCAATGACTGAGAGTGTGGAGAACACAACCAACACAAGGCAGTGTGTTTTGATTTTTTTTTTTCTGGCAGGGATTTTCTCAAAAAAAAAAAATCACCGAGAGTTCAAACACAAATCGGATCCCGTGCTTGAATTGTTATCCATAATATAGAAGAATGCCGAGGATAGAAAAATTATCATCACATACTATATCGGGCAACAAAAGGACATCGCTAATAAAATAAACAAAAGAATCCTTTTTTTTTGTATCCATGATTTATATATTTTTTATCCAATTTTGTCTGATAAGTTTGGATTTCTTGTCGTATTATGAAATTTTAACACAATTCATCTGGCTTTGTCGGAAATTGATTCCAATCAATCACACATTCCCGTATGAGGAGAGCTTCAGAGTAGGTAAGATTCTGATGCACAAAAAAAATAAGAAAAAAAAAAGAGGAAATTGTCTGAAGTGTGCGTAAATATGAAAGCCTTCAACTACTAAAGAATGATAGGAGAAAGGAAATATTTTTGTTGTGAAAAAAGAAAATTTCGGGGGAAACGCGGGTCAGGATCCCATTATTCATAAGCCATAAAGTAAGATAACTACAGAGGATCATCATTTGTATTATTTATCGCTTGGAAAGAATATTTTTCAAGGGAGTTCCATTATACTAGATGGTGAAAATTAACCTTCTTTAACAGAGAGAGAAATATTTAATACAGTAAATTATTTCCTTCTTCAATGAAAACAAAACATTTATAACTAACTCTGAATGGGTGGTTTCCTTACCGTACGAACTACGCTTTTATTTACAAAACCACCCAGAACTTCAATCCAATTTTGGAAGGATTGCTTCGTATTTTGTTACCTGTAATTCTTTTCTGCTTTCAGGTATAGCCTCGAAATCTATTTGCAAACAAAGATATAAAAACGCTTCTCATAACAACCAGTTTCAAGTCAAATAAGGTTACTTCTTGGCAAATCTTACATATTCTGATCATTATCTACTTTTAAGCCATTATTATCAAATAACCATTTTGAAATGTAGGATTTTCCATGTAAATATAGATGTATACAAAGCCAAATCGATGGATATCCTTATCTTCAATAGGTATTGAACAAAACAAAATAATCTTTTATCTATGTATCTATGGTATCTAATGAAATTAATCTGAAAAATCTTATCAATTTTATAAATGTATGAGCGGATTATTGCCTTTCATATAAATGATGTTCGAATACACCTAATTAAGTAGGTATATACACGTTCGTGTTACCTATAACGAGCTAAGTAAGAAGAAAAATTTCTTAGAACAAACAGGGATATAAATTTATAAAATAAAAACATATAAAAACCAACGAAATATTATGTACGCGCCATTTGGACTTGAATTTCCCTTCAAAGATATTTATACGGAATTGTATCTAAATCTCTGAACATCAAGAGTGTAAGTCGTAAGTGAGAATAGGTAATGAGATAATGTGATTGATTAGTGACGATAAAGATGTGCTAAAGGTATGTTGTACATTTTTCTTAATATAAAGTATAGTAGGAAACCTACCGGTATTCCATGACTAGCCCCAAGACACCAAGGTTGTTTTTTAAGGCTTACTGAATAAAATGTTTATGTATGGAATTGTTTGTATTGAAAAACTAATCAGCCTTATTGTGAAGTTCGCCCGAACTACATTACCCCCGAAATAATTGACATTTCACTTTTCGCCTATTGTGAATGTTCGGGCAAAAATTGTGAATTTTCGGGCGAAATCAATTAATGTTCGAAAAATTCCCCTAATTGTCATCAATGACTCCGGGTGAAATGCGATGCGATCGACAGGTAAAATGTTCACTTATTTTTTGAAGGCGAACGAGTGAAAAAGTTCTGAATTGCAAGACATTTTTTTTATTTTTCGTCAGCTTAAGTATAACAAAACGCTAATTTGTATTATTGTTTAAATCTGTAAAACATAAATGTATTGAAATAATTTCACAAACACATGAAATGTTTCAAAACATTTAACACCAAATCATCCCTCAAAATTGTCTCCGAACTGTTACCTTTTAGAATTTTCGTTTTGACTTCACTTTTGAAAACAAAACAATATTTCTTTTAAATAAATATAATTTGCTACTAAAACATAGGATATGTATTTATATTTAAATATCGTAGGTATTCCTTTGATTTTGTCAGGATTGATCGGAATAGTTTACTTTTTTTTCCATTTCATGGATCAACGAAGTAGCTTTGTTTGTAATTCCTTTTTGCAATCCCTTTTAAAAAACAACACAACACCATTATCGCTCTTCTTTAGATCTGTCAAATCAGAAACTAGGTGTGTTCATTTATTTTTTCAAGTAAATTCTTGAACTTGAAGGAGTAAAAAATATTCTCTCAGAGAATGCATTTATTACAAAAAAAATAATAGAAAATATTTAACAAAGTTGTACTTAGTAGCTATTTAATTATAAAAATGTAAAATTCAAACCGAAAATAATTCAAAATCAAGATTAATGATGTTTTTTTTTTGTTAGAAATGAAAAACAAAACTGTCACAATTTGTTCCGGAGTAAATTAATGTTACTTTTAAGAAGTGCATAAACACGCCTCGCTTATCCGAAATGTCACTGTTGATTCGAAGTGAAAAATCGTTCGGGCGGAATTCCCAATAGCTTTTAAATTTCCGGGGGAACAGATTTTTCTGGTATACAAAAATAAACCCTTAAGTACTATTCACATGAGCGCGACCAACGAACGACGAATGAATTAGAAAATGTTAGTTTATATACGTTTGAAGACATATTTCCACACAAATTCTTAACAAAACGATAGCAATATAGTTTCTATTTGATTTATGATGCATACTTTTACTTTTTAATATCACATATTAATAAATTTAAGAAAACAAATTTATTCGTCGCGAAAAAAATTCTAGTTGAAACGAACTGTCAAACTTTATTCGCGTTCCACTTCGATCCACACTCGCAACGAATAAAATAATCGCGTGGATTTAACCTTAAAAAAATCATTCTTTGCATTAAGTGAATGCACATGAAATCTTTTTCTTGTTTTGTTTAATAACAAGGACACCAATAACCTTTTTTTTAACAAATATAGCTTCGACCGCATTTTCTTAATAGTTTGTTTTCAAAACAAAACAAAATAATGATAAACAGAAAAAAAACAATTGTCAAAGTGAAACGTCATTCGCGACGAATGAAAAACTCTCATGTGAAAGAAATGTCAAAATCGACGAATATTCGTTCATTCGTTGGTCGTTGTTCGTGCTCATGTGAATAGTACTTTAGTGTTGATTAAAGGACTCGTGCATCTATACATATCAATAAAAATTAATCAATTTTATTTTAATCAGGGCGTATAGGCATGATTTTGAAAAAAAAACACCCACATCCAGCAGCAAACATTATGCACAAAAAGTGACAAGAAGAAAGCAATTGAAAAAGAATCGTTTTTTGAATGAACGAAATGGTTGTATCCAGTATTGACAAATAATAAATGACTTTAAGTCCGGAAATGATGTTCCCTTCTTTTCAGTACCATAAGTATCATTTAGTGCCAAATAAACGTATTTAGAATCGTCCAGCATGTCTTCGAATGATTAAGAACTACCAAATGAGAACACTATGAGAAAATGAAAAAAAATTGGAGTTTGGCGTTATTTCGTTATTTCGTTTCCAATAATCAAAAGCAAGACATTTTAAATTATGGCGTATTATTATGCCCCCTGAAACTCCCCTGCCTAGCCTTCTATAGGATTTGGGGTGGGTGCGAGTTTGGGTGTATGCAGAGTTGTTTTTTCAAAAACTTTTCATATACCCAAACTTGCACCCACTGCGATTCTTATAGTAGCCCCAGGCGTTATTTCGTTTGGCGTTATTTCACGTCACCATCTATATATGAAAAATTTGGCTTCATTTCCATTTTGAAAACGAAATACCGCCAAATTTTGTATTTAAACAAATTTGGCGTTATTTCCATTACTTTTTTGGCATTATTTCGTTTTAGTAATCGAAATAAACCCAAATTGTTATTATTTCGTTTCGAAAAACGAAATAATACCAAAACGATTGTTGCAGGGGGCAGCATGCTCCCCCCCATACCAAACTAACTGTTTATACGCTACAAGCCTGAAATATCTTATTCTTGTTAATCGGAAACGAAATAATGCCAAATTTGACTTATTTCGATTTCTAATCTGAAATTAATCCAAACTCCAAATTTGGTGTTATTTCGTTTTTGAAAACGCAATAAGGACCATTTCACGTTATTTCGTTTGGCGCTACTTCACGTTACCATTATCCCCTACCCATTATACTTTCTAGCTTCATCACTTTTTACCACCGTGTCCCTTCATAGTGTTGGTTGATACTCTGATGGTGTCATTTATAGCATGTTTTCTAACAGTGATTTCGATTTCTGAAGGCTTGTTTGATGCAGAGATTTCCACATGTTTTTTAATCTTCACACATACACACTTCATTTTCAAGTTTGTTTCTTGACAGCTACTTTCGCACGACAACATTACATCTATTTTCCAGCCTCTAACTGCAGTGAATCTCTGACATAATCAGTTCGGTTCCATTCAGAATGAGGACCATGTTTCCTGTTTCTTGATTTAGGAAGTATTTACTTCTATAATGATGGGACTTTCCCGAAACGTTTGGCGTTTTTTTTTTTTAGTGTTTGTTCTTCGATTTTTTATATTACCCTGGTGATTTCAAGACGCGTTACCCAAAAACTTCTATGGATCGGTGAACCAAATAAGGCCCACCTTATTTATTTTCTTTAATAACTCACTTATTTTATTGAATATGTAGGCAAACTAAATGGATTATGAAAATTAGTTCAATTATGCATAAAGAAACGAGCACTAAGTCTTTAAAAAAATAACGCAAAATATTTTAATAGATCAGTTGGGCCTTATAAGGAACTTGTGCTCTTAATACTCAAGTAGCACAATTGTCTAAAATACACCAATATTTTTGGGGTATTTTTTGCCAATCCGTGATATACATTTTAAATATAAAAATTGTGCCACTTTCCAGTACATTTTTTGACATTTAGTTGCGAACCAGTGTAGGAAATATACTGTGTTACTGTTTATAATATGCACCGAGTGAACACAAATTATACCAATCGGTATATAACTTGTGCTAGTGGTATAATATTCAGCATTAATTTAAAAAAAAATTCCACACCAAAGTGTAGGTATTTATTTAATCGTCATCAGTTTAATTAATATAATATATTTACACCGCTGTTTATTTTCTGATCCAAAATGTATCTTGAATTTTTTGAATTATTTCTATGATTATACGCCAGAAAATCATGAATCTGAATGCCTAATTTGAAAACGGAACACATTCTGTTGACTGATTTTCGGTCCTACCCCGTCGAAAATTCGAGCGCCTAGAAAATGTTAGTGAATTAATGATTTTAAATTCGATGTTTGAAAATCAACTTTTCAGAATTTGTTATTTTTTGTTGGCTCTTAATTTTTTTTTTGGAGACGTACTGATACAAACAATTTAAAAATACCAAAAGCAGCATAATTAAGTCAGTCGATGCTGTAATGAAATAATTAATCATTTTCTTCATTCTTAACATGGCGGCTCGCAAAATATCATTTTTCGTATTTCATATTTCTAGTTAATATGTCGGTCGTGTAAAATATACACTGTTTCCTGAATTTAGATGAATAAATGCACCAATTTAAAAAACGAGAAGAAAAATCCACAATTGTTGTATTTATATGCCATATTATATATTTGGTTCATTTATTTTACGGGAAACTGTGCAAAACATTCACTAATTTGTATCAATCCAGGGAATCGATATAAAAAATACGCCAAGTCAAAGGAGCAATGAGAAAAATGCATTATTGTGAAAAATGTATCTCAAATTTTTTTTTTTTTGTGTATTTAATTTGGTGTCAGAAAACAACATTATTGGTCGTTAGAAATTTCACATTTAGCTATAAAGTTTTTTCCTCTTGCAATAACGTTTTAGATAATTAATTTTGATCTTCTCATTTTTTTTAATCTTTCAATGCTTATTTTAATAAGATTTAATTGTGTATTTTACACTATATGCAGTTTCGTGTATTTTGTTTACCAAAGGATTTTAATCCTATACCAAAATTTCAAATAGTGAAATAGTGTATTTTATCTACAAAATATAGTGTACATGTTGGTTTGGTTTTAAAATCAAATAATTAATGCACCAATAATGGTTTATTATAAAAACAACTCAAAATCGGTTTATTTTTTTGAACTGAATTTCTAAAGAATGTTGAAATTTTGCACAGATAAGACAATTGTGTATTTATCATGCCGGTTTATTTTGACAAATACTTGAATATATTGAATTTTTCCCTAGTTTTCGCAATTTTGCACCAACATTCATGAATTTATACTAATTCATGTAGCAATGTGCTACTTGAGTAAGGCCCATACATTTTTTTCTCAAACAACATTGAATTTCTTCTTAAAAAAAGGCAAGAAAAACAGAAAAAGACCAATAGTTTTATAAAACTTTTATTTTTAAGTTCTTACTCATGAATTTATAACATTAAATCGTCTCCTTTACAGACAAAAATATCAAAATAAATCTTCAAACTAAAAGTACAAAAAAATAAATAAATTTGTTTAAAAAACAATACAAAAATCAGCATTCTGTATGTAAAATAATAATCCTGATTATTTTGAAATAATTGCGATTATGTAATTATAACAAGAAAAAACTTAGCAATTTGCGTTCTAAGCCAATCCACCTGGATAGTCAAATGCCTCGTCTTCTGCAGTTAACCCAACGCAAAGTTTATGATATACCAAATGTCGAAAGCCTGGCATTGCCTCATTTTATCTTTCTTGCCGGTGTGTCAATACCCCCCTTCTCTTCCATGATTTCACTTGGGTTCCCTCCTAGGCGATGACGGTTTCGGTGTGAAAGCAGCGTTTGGAAGAAAATGGAACTAAATTGTTCATACACATATACTTAATGAGACCCACTCAAATTTTTCATGGGCCTTATTAGGACCATGATAGATTTTTGTTTAAAAAATTATTAACAAAAATCTATCCGGTAAACAATAGTTGAACTAAACTAAAATAAATGCATACAAAATGTATTTTAATTAAAAAAAATAATAAAAGTACTTATTTGTTAATAATTATTTTTATTCACTTTTTTATAAAAGCCACGTGGTCACACCATGGAAAAATTCAACAGGCTACAAAATTCAACACGATCGAGGTAACCGGCATTTCTTTGTTTTGTGTGAGATGGAATGCGAAGGGTTACATATACCAAGAAAAAAAAGTTCCGTTAAATGTTGATTTTGTTGTTTTCTATCCACTGGGCCTAATTTGGTTCACCTACCTTACTTTTGGGAAAACTTTAAGGTATTGTTTTGCTGCTTCTTCTTGCATAGCTTTTTTAGTTTCCAAGAGCTGTTTTAAAAGATATATCGAATCGAAAAACCGATTTTTATGAAATCGATTAGTTTTTCATTCCGACGGATACCTTGCATGGATTGATTTCTCTCTTCTTATATTCGCTGGATCACTGAAATAATGTCTATTACAAATGACGTGTATGCGTACGTCAGTTTAAATATTATATATTTATACAAATCTTTTTGGTAGAAATGTAGCAACCACTATTCATAGCTCTTGTGAGACTGATCAATGTGTCTGATAGTAAGCAATTATTCAGCTAATTCCGATATAATTATAGAAATGTTGAGAACGTTTTACTATCTCTACACCTATATCAGTTTTATGTTAACAACAAAAAAGGTTTAATGTATCTTTTATTTATTGAAGTAGTTCGTTTACAAAACACATAATTATTTATGAGAAGTAATTATATGAATGTCTCTGTAGTCGGTACTGTATATAGTGCCATCCCGTGAGTGCGTGGTTAATTGCCTTAATTACGGTTCAAAGGATAAAACTTTTAGTTTGGAGAGCTTTTAAATGGAATTCCCTTTTGTATTTCACCTTTATATCCTCATCCGAATTCACTCACATATTACATTGTTCTTCAGACAAAGTCCTCATACCATCCACGAAATAAAACCTCGTTGTCTCATAGGGCGAATCCATAGAGGTGTACAGGAGAACCTCTCATTCCCCTTTTTCTTACATTAAAATGGAGGCTGCGTTAATAATTAATCCGTTTGTATTGTACAAGAGATGGGCTTAAATACAGGGTGGTATATTTTTCAATTATGAAAATAAGGATAAACAGCTGCGATTGCTGACGAAGAAAACAAAGACAAAAGAAAAAAGATGATGCCGTACATTGCGGGGAGATGCGGAAACACGAGTACCCCAGTATCTCAACATGGCATCAGTTTAGCCTCTGTATAATGAGTTCGGCGACCTTGTGACAGTTAATGGTGTCACACAGCACCTGGGTGTATACATATATATATGATAACGGTATGTAGGTGTACAAACATATAATATATAACTACAGCATTGACTGTGTTGACTAAATCCACAACTTGAATACATTTTGAGAACAATAGTGCAGAACAGTGGCCTTAAAAAAATATTCTTGGAAATATAATGAAAGCTAAGAGATTTGCTTAGAGTTTTCTTTGTAGTTGTCTGGTGTGTAAATCCAAAGGATGTGCAAAAGAAGCCGTTTATTTTTCTTAATTAAAGGAATAATCTTGAAATCGTTCAGTATACCTTTTATTACTATATACATACCTATACCTAGCATATAGATATAAGTTTATGAAGAAATAACTATGAAGGGTCGTTCTGTTCTTTTGGTTAAAATGAAGATTTTTGTGGTATTATAGGGATTTAATGGGCGGCTTTATACTTAAATTCTTTGCATAGTGTTGTACAAAGTAAACTTTAATTCCTTAAGAAGGAATTTTCTCAAAAAGGCTTCATTATATAGTAAAAAGATATAGGTGTAGATATCTACACTATGGGAATGGGAAATAAATGTGGTGATTTAAGGAACGAAATCTGTGGGTTGTCACTTTAGGTATAAGTAGATACGATCAGATCACAGAAGTCATATAAACTTGTAGATATTTGCTTCATAATTTTAAAGAAACACATTTTTTTTCCAAATATTTATAATCTTGAAGGAAACAAGGATTTAATTTTGTAAATTTTTTTCCGGAATTCAGACAAAACTGAAGAAGTCAAGAAATTCATAGCGAGAAAGCACTTTTTTTTTAATACTTTAAGTATGTGGACATATTGCCTTTTAAATGCAACAAGTGTTGCACAACACTATTTAGAAGGAGTAGAAAGATAGGAAAGAATTGTTTTAGTAAAGGGTTTTCTAATAAGAGGTGTTATTTTGATATTCAAAGAAAAATGGCATTATTTGAGATAAATGATTGGATGTTTATTTCATTATAAAGAGGAAGATATGCCGTTAATAATGAAACACAACATCAGCCAAATGGCAGCCACGACCACGCTTACAGGACCATATCCTTTTCATGAAATTTTCCATAACCAAATCGCAAAGTGGCTGCCCTATGTCCTCGATAGCCTCACGAATTTCATATTTGAAGTCTTGAATCGATGCTGGGCTGTTGGCGTAGACCTAATCTTTCACGTGGCCCCAAAGAAAGAAGTCGCAAGGTGTTAAATCACAAGATCTCGGTGGCCAATTGTGATCACCTCTTCGAGAGATAACACGGTCCGGAAACTTTTCCCGTAAAAGATCGATGGTTTCATTGCTTGTGTGGCAATTAGCGCCGTCTTGTTGAAAGTAAACGTTGTCCAGATCAATACCATCCAATTCAATCGTTCCATTTTTATTAATGGCGTAGTTTCTACTTGTCAAATATCAAAAAATGACAGCTTCAAAAGTGACAGCTACCGATATAGCGGGCTATTCAAAATAACACCTCTTATTGGAAAACCCTTTACAATAGATAGAGAGCTAGTTGATTTTTATTTTCATTGCATTACCCCATGGGCGATGTCTAGCATAAGCTGGAAGGTATGCTGGAAAAAACAATGCTTTGTACCCGAGTGAGTATTGAACTGGCAACCTCTGCTGGTGAACAAGCAAGCCCTCTATCCATTGTATCATTGCCGCCCACTTGATTTACAACGAGATAGAGTTCGACGTTAAATACACAGCAAGAAAGGACATGACAATTGGGTCACAACGAAACAGCGTTGGATACCAGTATCGCAGATAGAAAATAGTTTCACATCAAGAAAATAGAGTTATTGGACACTAGATTCACAGCGAGAAAGCTCTGAACACTGGATTCACAACGAGATAGAGTTGAACGCTTAATTCACAGCAAGAAAGCACTAGAAACTTGACTCACTTATAGCAAAAATATCTGCAACGTCTGTTGATAATGTTAAAGAAGTGCAAAATACCAGTAACAACAAGAAATCAATAATTTTTTTTTCCGAAATTTCCACTCAAAGAAGGAAAGATTCGATGACTGAAGTTTATTACCAATGGTAATGGCCATTTTCTAGTGGTAAACAACACAATTCTTTTCAAATTGCGACGGGCAACAAAACGGTGTTTTGCTGATGCCTTAAGCAAATTCTCAAACAAACCAACCCATGATTTGGCCCGGAGTCAATTTTTTTTTGCGGGTGGAGAAGATGTCGAAATTAAGATTTTTTTTTAAATTTCTCAGAAACTAAGAATATTTTTCGAAAAAAATGCTAAGGTAACAATCATCTTATATGAATGTTTATAGAAATAATCTTAACTCTTTGATCGTGCCATGAACCGATTTCGCTAAAAAATTTCATACTTTTAACATTGTATTTTTTCCCACAGAAAAGAAATAAAATATGCATTGCTAAGGTTTAATGGTCACGAGCAGCATGGGTTTTGGATTCTACTTAAAAAGCCCTACTCAATTTGTAAATTTTAATCAACTCATTTCAAAAAAAAAATTAATGTTCTATCTGGAATTTTTCAAAAGGCACATTTCTTTTTATAAACAAATATTTACAACTCTCTCCAGATTTAATACCGGATTAAATTAATCTATCAACTTAATGTGTATCGGTTTTAATTGTTCTTATCAATATACTGATATTAGTCGTGTTTTGTTGGTAATTTTTAGTTAGTCAGCACTGGAAAGAACCAACAAAACGCTATATTTACTTTTGTATTCACTTTTTTATTTTATTTTAAAGTTGGTATTCTTGACTATATGCCAAGCCGAAGTTTCAAATAATTTTATGGATGTGTCTGCAAAGTATGGCTATTTGTATATGCCGAGTTGGTCATCTTGTACCCCACCTTCCACTACAAACAAATAAAAACCGGATAAATAATCATTATTTACCTTGAATATTACCAAAGTAAATTCTAAATTATATAATTTTATTTAAAAAATCTGTTTTAACCAATTTCTATTTGTTTTTAAGCGAAAAGTTCAAAATCGTAAAAAATTTTTGGCAACTTTCGTCGGTTGAAAGCTTCTTACTTCTTTCGCAAAACGCGGCCCTTAAGGAAAACACATTGAACACAACCATTAATAATCATTGTATATGGAGTCCATGTCTTAAGCTGTCATAGGTGCCACCAACCTTTAAGCAAAAAATGTATTGACATTATATTTTCGCGCAAAAAATTTCCAGGCATTCCAAAATTTTATCTTCACTTTTATGTTCACTTTAATTACTGGCCAATTTATCGCCACTTTTCGTATCCCATACAACATTTTGATAAAGTGACTAAACACTTTCAAATAAAACACGCCTATTAATTTAACAAAAAATTGTATTAAGCAAAAAATGTTAAGTTCTTTATAAGTTTTATGTTCATACATATGTAAGAATACACATCTATTGTTAAAACCGAGGGGTTTGTCACGAATGAAATCACCTGACCACTTATACTTGCAATCATTTGAAATCACGTTGAAGTCAGATGCAATCACTATTTCAAGTGATGAAAGTTGGTTATCGATTTCAAATGATTTTTTTAAATCATTAAAAATATTTGAAATCACTTTAAGTTATTTTGCAATCATGAAATCAAAAATGCCATAATGAAAACACGAGTTGAAATCACTATGAAATCACTTGAATTAATTTGCAATCATTAGAAATCAATAAGTTAATTGAAAACAATGCAATCACAAAATTTTTAAATCAATTTTAATACTGCTTGAAATCACCTGAAATCATATGAAGTTATTTAAAATATTGCAGTCATTGAACCAGTAAACTGGCTAGTGACAAACCCCTCGGTTAAAACCCAGCGGAAAATGCTAGTTTTTCTTGCCCTTTGTAGAAGTAGCATAGCACACAAAATTGGTTAAGCTATATATTACATCTTGTTCTCATCATGGAACTGTCATCTCATTTTTTGTCAATTTTTATGTTGATATAAATATGTGGTATGCTGATATGTAGCTCATGAGAAGGATACATTATTCTGATGGTTTTATCATGTAAAGCGATTGCACAAGCGATTGTATAGATCTTCAAGGCCATCAGAGTTAGAACTGAGAGAAAAAACTTTTTCATATTTAAAGTAAGTTTATATACACATATAGAGAATTCAAGATGGTTTCAAACCCACCCCAGCAAACATTTCCCTTCAGAATTGAATCATAAATAATTCACATTAGTGAACAAAACCTTCATTTATGAATTCATTTCTGAAGCGAGAAATGGATTCATAAAGAGACCACATTTTTGAGTCATTTTTATGGTTCATATGATGAAGTAATTCTCCACTTAAGTTAATGTAAATAAGACGCTTATGTATTCATTTTACTGGTAATTTATGATTAGTTTTTGAACCATATAACTGGGTCAAATATGATACATTAAAATGAAGATATATATTGAGTTTTCCCCATTCAATTTTGTGAACAAAAATTGAATCATTTCTAGTTCATTCAATGTTTTCCTTTGAAGCTCTCTTTTGTCCCGAAGCTCCTTATGTAGGTTAAATATCTCTTCTGTCAGCCGCTGAAACATTTTCTTGTTGACATTTTGGTTTGCTTATAATGTTTTCAAAATCTCTGATCAACAGACATCTTAAATTTAAAACGAAAAAAAGATATAAAGTAATAGTTTGAGTATTAATTATTCAAAATTAATTAGTTCTTTGACTGCCTTGGTTGTCCAAATGTCCAAGTCCAGGAGGAAAACTGAATTCAGGTAGGTATCTCTATTCGTAGGTAGGTTTTAAATCACAAAACACTGCTTATCTTTCCAAGCAAATGAATGAAACTGGCGCATTTTTTTTTGATTTGCTTTTGGTTCATTTGCTGTCGCGAAGTGGACGCACTCAGTACCCTTTTGAGGATTTTACTTATGGGCATTCACATTATGTGAAGGAAATCTGAATCTTGTTGCATACATTCATAATTGATCCACAGAAGTGAATGTTTAGTGAACATTCATAAAAATGTTTGCTGGGCACCGAAGTAGATGTCGCTAAATGAGCATATCGAGTAATTATTATTTCTCTATAGTTCTCTGTAACGAAAAATACTTGAACCGAACCGAACAAAATTCTTCTATATACATTTGTATATATTTTTCTTTATGTCTCTTGCCTTTTAACTCAAGAATAATTGCTACAAGAGTAAAAATAAACAAGTTGATAGTAACGACATTCTACGAGCAAAGTTTGAAACTAACATGACTCGCACATGTAGTTCAAAAGTGACACAACTCAAAAATCTTAGTTTTTCAGAAAAGGCGAAAAACGATATTGTTAGACTAGATACGGTTTAACTACAAATTGAACTATGTTGACAAAAGCAAATAGAGTATGAATCACAATGGAAATAATATTTGCGTTAATCTTTTTTTGTAAACCTTGAAAACTATGTTTTTAGAGTTATGACAGTTTTGACGATCATTTCTTTCCAACAGGAATGTACTATTTTGAGTTCTGCCACTTTTGTTGATTTTTGTTTGTTGAGTTGTGACAGTTTCGATTTAGTATTTTTAAATCATATTGTCAAGAAAAATGCTGGATGATACCAGTTCATAAGTAGTTTTAACTTAACGAGTCGGGGGATAAGATTATAAGTAATCATCATAAGAAAAAATCCATTTTTAAAATGGAACTTTGTTTTTATTTATTTATAAAAAGAATTAAAAAAGATTTTTGAAATTCATATAGCAGAATTAACATAAAAAGTCGTTAATCTATATAAATAAATAATTGTAATGAAATGTGGAAATATTGCAATGTAATAACTATGAAATGTTTTAAATTTATGATTAATGTATTAAAAATATTAAAAATGAAAAGGAAATAAAGTTGGAGATTCATACAACAATCATACAAGGTTTCTTAATCTTAAGCAAGTATGTTTTTATAAAATAAATCGAAATAAGATTTTGGAATTATATTTTTGTTTATTAGATCTTGTATATCTTTTTTTTTTTGTTGTCAGCCAAAGGAATTTTTTTTGAGTACGCTTGGGTCAATCCGAGAGAAAAATTAATGGATTCTGAAGGTTGGCTTTTTCTTACGTTGCGTACGTTAACTCTTTTGTAAACCTCATCTTGATAAGAAGTTTTGTAAAAGAATGCATAAGGGTGTTCTTTTTCCACACGTATAAACTTAATATCGTGCCACTTGACTTGCATCCTATCAGTATCAACTGTAAACTTACTTCCCCATTCTTCTTGCAGAGTTTTTAAATTATAGAAATCCTTGTAAGTAAACTCGTGAACGTAATATGGTGGACCATTTTTTGTCGCTGTTTGGATCAAAGTAACATACTGCTGAGGTAAATAGATTGTGCTAGATCTGAGGTGTCTTGTAAATTGTGGGTTGCCATTAGCACCATAAATCTTGCACGACTCATTGAATGCATTGTGAATCTTTTTCAATTACTGAAAAAAAATTTATATATAAAATTCAAACATCAAAAGTGTCATGACTCAAAAAACGGTCGAAAAATGTATCAAAGAAGACATTATTTAGGAACTACACATATAAACATATTCGCGACATACAGATAAAAAGTTATGTTTTAAATTGAAACTATTTTATCTTCATTTGATCTTAAAAAACTTAAATTTTTAATAAATCATCAAAAGAGACACAACTCTAAATCTCAATTGATCATTCTTCAATAGTGACAGAACTCAAAATTCACAAAAAACAAAGCATTCATATTTACCTCAGTCAACTAAAGTGGCTTATCTCAAAATAACATACAAACATTTTAACCTAGGAATCAACAAAAGTGTCTCAACTCAAATAACCGCACTAAAATTTTATAGTTTTAAACACCATAAATGACACAACTCAAAATAAGTCACTTTTGATTTCACTTGGCACACCTGTTTTCTGCGAGGACCAGGTAACAACTGAAAATGTGTCATTTTTGTAGAAGGTATAGTTTGACCACATTTGACACATTTAAAACGACATAGTGTCATCTGGCGGAAAAAATATTGAATCTAGGTAAATGCACCTTTAATAAATTATGTTGGGTAGAATGCTATGAAATTTTTTTTGATAATAACTCATTTTTTGCTTTTTTTGAGTTGTGTCACTTTTGAACTATGTACATGTGCGGTGATGTGTATAAACTCAATACTACTACCTTCCTACCTACTCTGTTTGATGGGCAAATATATTTTTGGTGCACAATAATTCAAATCGATTTCTTTATTATGTTTGGAACTTAAAAAAAATATATCAGCTACATTATTGTGGTAAACAAAAATGTTACATTTAACCACTCCATATGTATCTTCTTCTTTTTTTCATGTAAGTAAGCACAAAACTCTATAACAAAGTCTATTTTCTTAAACAAACATCCTCCGTTTTTCTTACTATGTGCAAAGTCACGCAACAATAATCTGTCATTCGATTTATCGACACAATATTGCACCATCATTCCATGCAAAAAAAAAAAAAAAACAAAAACAAACAAAGTATAAGCTTGTAAATTTGCCAAGGACATGATAATAATTCATTAAGAGAGCTTCCTTCGCATTCTCAATATGCAACTTCCACACTCACATCCCCAAACACCCAAACATCATTATCGTTATCTTCATTTCTATATAATTGTATACACGAAAACATATATAACCATCAGACATCACTTCACTCCTTTTGGCTTTGTGCAAACTTTGTGATGTGTGCGTTTATTATTGAAGAGCAAACCAAGCAAACCGCTTTGTTCAATTTTCATGTTTATCATGTTTTCTTCGTTAAATGTAAATTCTCCTTCTTATGTATTGAGTGTTAAATTAAGATATCGTCTTCGTCAGCAGCATCTTAATCTTACAAATGCATTTGCACATCACACATTTGCGTTCAAAGAAATGTTAATGTGACAAACAAATTCATTTCTGCAAGAAAAAAAGATGGATCGTTGCATTTAGTGTCCCTGAATTGCTATTGTACCCCTCCGTTCACCTTTCTCAATCCTTTTCTCTAAAAAAAAAAATATCTTCGAAATATATCTTTGTATCCTTCGAATTTTATTTGTTATCATAGTTCAAAGCATGGATGCCATACAATGTGACAGTGTCACTATATCACAGATCGTTTGCAGCTAAAGAGGCCTGGGTGGGGGTGATAGGAAGACCTGGGTAGACATATCACTATTTTAGGAAGAAAATTTCTTATATTGCACAACAAAGGACCCAAGAGAGAATACCTGAAAGGAATTCATTAATGAAGTGAAATTACTTTCGCGCAACGAGCACCTCTACACGCTATATACCACAAATTCACGCGAACCCTCTTAGCAGGCATCAAGGAGCAAAACTCTTGTGCAAATAACCCATTCATCCCTTGAGTCGTCATGTATATCTCACCTCACCTCACCTCACCCTTTAGCTAAATAGAAAGCGTTGCTTTTGCTTGGTAAATGTTATTTATTGCGTACAAAGTTTGACGTTATTTGGGTCTCGTAAACATTTGATTAGTTTTGCAGATGAATGAGTTTGTTTGGGTTTTTTTTATGTCAAAGGCAACGCAAAGCTTCAAGTCGCATTGAGTCTCAGTTGTGAAATTCCCGAAAGGTTTCAAGTGAATTACTCCTTTTAAATGGAATTGAATGTCTTAGTGAATCTATTTAAGATTTTTCACATAGTGCTAAGGCAATAATTGGAATATAAAGTGTTTTGGGGGAGGCAAAGCTTATACCTATAGATGGATTCGAGGGTTTAGCTTTTATATATTTCTTAATTATGATAATAATTGGAAAAACATTGCTGTGGAGGAAATTAAATAAACTAGTGATGTATTGAAGTAAATAAGGCATTGAATGAATGGTTGGAATAAAAGGAAACTTGAGAAATAGTACAAATTATTTTATGATTTAATTCAAAATGAGGTCATTTATACAGGGTGATTGGTATAAGATGCACCGAAAAGCTTGAGCGTGTAGGTGGGAATAAGACAAGAAAAAAATCGTATAGGAGGGGGGTTGTATTTCCCCCCGTTTAGGCAGGAAGGGCAATTTTCTAAAAAACTGACTTAAATAAAAAAAAAAAACTATTTAAAAACAAAGGTGAATGATACAAGAACTTGTTATATATTTTTGAAAAGCCAGAAAACTACTCTTTAATTTTATTTTTAAATTAAGTTGTTTGAGTAAACAGTTTTAAAAAAAATAATTTTCAAACTAAAAATTTTGAAAAAAAAATGTTTAAACTAATTTTTTTCAAAATTTTATGTATTTAACTATTATTTTTATTTTCAATATTCAGTTCTCTTATTAATTTTTAGTCAAAAACAGAAAACCGGATGCCAAAATGTATCTTAGTTTTTGAGAAATTAAAAAAAATTGAAAGTTAAACTACTAAGTAAAGTTAAAAGTTAATTCGCTTTTGTTTATTATTTGATTAAAATCGGATGGTATGTAATAAAAAATAAAAAAGAGATAATTCCCTAATAAATAATTGACCGGAGCAGGTTAAATTTGGGAAAACCAAAAAAAAAAGTGTTTTTCTTGGAAAAGAATACTTCTAGTTTTTCTTAATTTCTCAAAAATAAAGATACATTTTGGCATCCGGTTTTTGACTAAAAATTAATAAGAACATTGAATTTTGAAAATAAAAGTCATAGTTAATTACATAAAATTTTGAAAAAACTTAGTTTAAAATTTTTTTTTTTAGTTTTTTTTTTTTAATTTTGAGTTTAAAAATTAATTTTTTTAAAACTGTTCACTCAAACAACTTAATTTAAAAATAAAATAAAATTCTGATTTAAGTCAATTTATTTTAAAATTGTCCCTCCCACCTAAACGGGGGGAAATAGACCCCCCTCCCATACGATTTTTTTCTTGTCTTAACCTCACCTACACGCTCAAGCTTTTTGGTGCATCTTATACCAATCACCCTGTATATTTCAAAAAGGAATTAGAGGATCTTAACTTACAAAGTATAGTTTTAAAGTAAAAACTTCAGTGTTAACTTTTAAGAGGAATGAGACTTAAAGTTGAAAAAGTCATTTCGCTAACATATACTTACAAAAGAGAATCTTTTCTTAAATAGATTTGTCATCAAGTTGAAAATTTGTCTTTGTCGTCAAAGTAAAGCTTTTGGTGCTTTCTTATTTCCTTGTAATTTGCGAGTATTCAATATATGACTACTGATCTGATGCCTTGTTCTTCTCTTCTTATCCTTTTTTGACGATGTAAAATCTGGAACTGTCCCACTTCAACCACTGATCTACTTGTGCAGGTTTCGCCTGGTTAAACCCAGGAAACTTCGGAAAGTCTCAAGGTTATGTATTTTGTTCCATGAGTTCAATTAAATGCTGGTGTCTTTGCATTTGTACCCTTTATTTTGACTTGCATAAACATATGCATGATCATTCGTACATTGCTTTAGGCCCATATAACAGATCTCGTTGATGTCTATCGAATGATTTTTTTAAAATCAATAAACACAGCATTCCAATATTGTAAAACGATGTTTTTCCATTTTGATTTCAACACTTTGAATTTGTGGTTGATTTTCCTAAATTAAATTTGCACCGATTAGATAGCCGTATTATTTTTTGCAAGGAAGGTCTTCCTTGGAGTTGGAAAGTATAATCCGGGGAAACTATTAATTAAAAAAAGTCCTTTACAATACTGTCACCATTTTTGAAGGGTTTTATTGTCATTCACAAGAAGTTGGCTTTTAGCATTGTTTACTTACTTTGGTTTAAAAATCTTCTGTTCATTTCTCCTTCTTTTTAAGTTGAAATTTTAAAAATAAGAGCGCCTTTGTTAATATTGGCAATATTCTGAAAAGAATGGTTTGCATCAGCATTAGCAGCCGGTGCCATATGTCTTTCAACTCCCGATTCTTCCATGCAATGCCTGGGGTTACTTTAAGTAGTATTTTTACATCTTTGTTATGAGAGAGAAAATTTGACCAATCTTTGAAAGCTTATATTTTGCTGGCCATCATTGATTTGTTTTCAGCAATCTATACCACCATGTTCCTGTGTCACGTTTATGGTAGTGTTCTTTGCAGTTCTTAAGCAGTAATTTCTGAAGGCAAGTTTGTTGCATAGAATTCCACATGCTTTGTACACCAAGATCTTCATTCTCGGGTGTGTTGACGGTATGCCACAGAACATTTGTCATGTTAGACATAAATGCTTCGCTCTTTTCTTTTTCCAGATTGTAGCACTTGATTCTACAATACGTATATGTTTGTTTGCTTCTGTTCCTCGTCTTCATAAAAAAATTTATTTTGCCACCAGGAGACAGTATTTTGCTTGTTGAAATTAGTAATCAAATGGTAGGTCCATCGGTGATCATGTTGCCAGGTGTGATTGATGAACAAAGTGTTAAACACAATAGGA
This sequence comes from Baccha elongata, assembly GCA_951217065.1. Taxonomy (NCBI): domain Eukaryota; kingdom Metazoa; phylum Arthropoda; class Insecta; order Diptera; family Syrphidae; genus Baccha; species Baccha elongata. Next base: position 238,806,465 of record OX578272.1, read on the forward strand.
CCTGCACATGATTAGGATGCCTGATGATTGTAGTGCCCGGTGGCACAGTAGTTCGTGATTTAGGTTCGAGCCCAGCACACAAAAGTATTGGTTGAGAGTTATATAAGTCACTAGGCCGTGATTCTTCGGAGCTGTCAGTGTCACTTAACTTATTTATTTAATTTGTATGATTAGAATGTCTTTACCAAAAAGATTTCTGATGCCGTAGCACAGGCTACCATGGCACTTCTAATATACAACTGAAAAGGAAATTAGAAATTTGGCCAAAACTTATCTTTTCCACTGGTTCACATTCCGATTGGAGAGCATCGAGCATAGCCAATGACAATATGTCATAATCTTTCTTGGGCCACCAGTTTCAGAGAAATAAATCGGTCACTAGACTTTAATACAGCCTTTGAATATAATAATTCAATATTTGGAAAACGTCATGATTAAAAATTTTATTTATTGTGAACAAAATGAAATCTATTTAGCACTTAAAAATGACGTACTTAAAATAATTTTTTTATAAAAACGTAAACATCGATTTATTTAAAAACCGCTATAACGATTTAAAATTTTTTTTTTTTTTGATAAACTTATATTCATTCAAAAACTTGTGCATACTTTGATTTTGACTTGAATCTTTGTAAAAAGTGATTTTAAAATAAAAAAATAAATTCATATGATTTTTTTCGTATTTCTCATTTAGGTACCTATATTAAAAATAAATATTAAATATATTTTTATTAAATTTAATTTAATTTTTTTGACAACTTGCTACAAGAGCGAGTTCGTGTGACCCTGTCATGCTCTTTATTTTCATGAGCTATATCTCGTGAACAGGTTAATCGATTTTAATTAAATTTTTTTTTTAGAAAATACTAGATGACTTGATAAAACTTCAATATTAAAATTTTGCAAGAAATCTTAATTTTAGTTTTAATTAATTCAAGTTTTTAAATATAATTTTTTGTAAATTCAATAATTGGAAAACAGCTCGACTAAAAAATTTAATTTTTGTTAAATAATTAGCACTTTAAATTGGCGTTTTTTAAATTCGTAAGCAAACAATTGTATTAAAATTATTAAGTAAACATTTATTTATATAAAATTCGCTTTAACGATTTTAAAATTAATTTTTTGGTAAGCTTACATTCACGCGCAAAAAAATTTTGCATGCTTTTCTTTTCCTTTGAATCTTCATAAAAAAGTAGTTTTAGCACTTTTCAATACAATTCATGTAATTTTGATCGTATTTTAAATTTACTATATTAAGTGTGATAACTTGCTACAAGAGCAAGTTCGTCCAAACAAGTCGTGCACTTTATTTGTTTTAAATTATTTGTAGACAATTGCAGTTGTTTGCAGCATTTTTTGATTTTTTATGGTAAAAACCTGCTAGCTAAATTATTATACAGGGTGATTAATTTAATGTGCCCAAAAAGCTTAAGCATGTAGGTGGATTTGAGACAAAAAAAATCGTATGGGGTGGGGTCTATTTCACCCCGTGTTGGTGGGAGGGGCAATTTTCTTAAAACCTTAATTACATCAGAAAAAAATTATTTAAAAACAACGGTAAAACCTACAAGGCCATGTTATAATTTTTTGGAAAGTCAGAAAACTCTTCTTTTATTTTATTTTTGAATAAAGTTGTTTTAGTAAATATTTAAAAAAAAAATTATTTTCAAACTCGAAATTTAAAAAAAAAAATTTTTTTATTTCAAACAATTTTTTTTTAATTTTATTTAATTAACTATTACTTTTGTTTCCGAAATTCAATGCTCCTATTAATTTTTAGTCAAATAATAACTAAAATATATGTAAGTGTGTAGGCTAAACTGGTGTTGGCTTTGGCTACGAAAAATAGTCGCCTCCAATTTCGCTCATATCACCACTGTTGGTAGTATTTCATTCCTCTTTTTCGAACTCCCACTGGCTAGTAGAGTACAATTAGCTTTTAAACTTACAAAAAATACTGCAGTCGAGATTATATTTTTGTTTTAAAGAGTAGGTTCCATTTGGAGAGTCTAAATCCACAAATTTCATTAAACAAAATGTCTGCATTGTCCGCCATTTTGATATTTGAGACGAGATAATCGTTAAAAATGACTTTTATCTCCAAAATTTTGACAGTTTTTTTAAAATAACTTTTAAGGCAAAATATCAGTCAAAAAAATTTGCGAGACAAAGTTGTAAAAAATATTTTTCCTCATAAAAAAAGTTAATAAGTCTTTTTTTTCAAAATGGCGGACAACGCAGGTGTACCAAGTAGTACTCTTTAAAACAAAAATATAATCTCGAGAACAGTAATTTTTTGCAGATATTTGAACATTTTTCTACTAATTTTACTGGGCTATGGATTGGCTTTGAAGATCCTACAGGCTGAAGCAATTGTTGTTAAAATCTATTCGAAAAAAATCAGAAAATTTCTTAAAAGGTCGTGCCAGGCCCGTGCGCAGAGGTGTGGTGTTTCAACCCCTCCCATTGGTATAAAATGTATATAAAGAGGAGTCGGTATAACTATAGCGTATACAAATCTACTCAAAAGCTGTACCTATCCTTCATAAAATAAATAATTAAAAAAACTCAAAAAGTCTCTTTGATTATATAATTTTTCTTTGTGTATTTCTCTCAAAGATTCAAACCATTTCAATTGGAAACCAAATAATCCACTGTATTAGAGAGCAAAGAATCATTCAAGCACTTTTAAAAACTCTGTTTATTTTAAATTGCCGCAATTTGTTCTTTTCGTATTTTTAAATCCCCCCCTCAAACATAATCCCTCACAAAAGCCAAAAATCGCATACCCCATCAAAGGACAAAGCAAAAGCGCTAAAATATACACTTCAACAAATTGAAATTAGCCTATTTGCTCAATTAAACAACCACAATCCTCGAAAAATGTCCATTCTATTCATTCAAAAGAAATCGCACTGGCTTTGTGTTATTTTTTTTTTTTTACAGTTACAACTACAACAGTGTTCCCTCTTTTAGCCATCGTCACATTTTTTTTCATCGGGACGAAAAACACAAACCCAAGAATAATAATAATAATAATAATAAAAAGAACAAAATTTAACCAACCAAAGGATACAATGAAAACTTAAAACTTTTTACAGTTTTCGAAAAGAGTAATGAAAGTTTCACTAGCGCATATACACGAGCGACAGACCTCCCTTGCTCTGCTATTACATCGAGCGGTATGCCGTCATCCTTTGGCAGACTCAGCATAACAGCAGGACTCGTGTTTTCTTTGGCTGCGGTAATAGTCCTTTTGAAGTGGAAAAATAATCCTTTCCAATTTTTGTTTCTGTTACAAAGTTTTCGCGTTTTGTTTGTCGGTATGTGTGTGTGTGTCTTTTTTTGTTTTCACAAACAAATACACACTTACATATTCGAAGTGGTATTTTATTTTTCAATTGCTGGTTTTCCGCAGTTTTTCCTCGAAAAATAGGAGGTGGGGTTGGCAAGGCAAAAGAACTCGATGGTGAATTCGAGTGCGGACGGGGCGGGATGAATAAAAAGTTTTTCTAGGCAAAAATTCAAAAATTGTTCGAGAATGGATTTCCTCTTTCTTCAGTCGACAACGTCTTTCAATGGTCCGCGGCAGCATAAGAGCATAACAACTAGCGAATTGTAGAGTGGAACGTACTTTCACTTTGTATCTTTTGTTGTGTTTTTTTTTTATTTTCTATATACCAAAGCGTTTTGATAAAGCTAACGAAAAAAATCGGTCTTGACTTGGGAATATTGGGTGGGTATAGTTTAAAAATATATAAACAGAATGAAACTAAGATCCTTGTCTGGAAGTAATTTCATGCATCGTTGGATTTTTACATTTCAGCTTAATTCGCTCATTGTATCATTTTTCTTATATTGCTAGTGTTAGTGTTTTATTTCAAAAATATCCAATTTGTTTGTATCAATAGATACTGGTATCTTTATTATGCTGGATAGCAATATTGACGATTTTTATGAACAATTAAATTGTTTAAGTGGAAAAATTGAGATTATATTTTAAAGACATAATTTTTTGTATATACATATCTTTACATTATTTTGTTCTTTTTCAAATTTCTGGGTCAAACAATTTGTTCTTAGTTCAAAGTTCTCAAAGGATATTAGCAGGAAAATTTTTTGTTGACGTGTTTTAGTAAAAAATGAGAATCCACAAAGTACGGTAAGTAAGGTAGGATGATCACGCTATAGGATGATTCACTTTTACATATTTGAAATAAGAAATAGAGCAAAACTGGGTAGCAAAAATTTGCTTTTGGGAAAAGTTACTTTTGTGTTCACGACTGAAAAATTTATTTGATTTTTTTTTTTATTAAAAAAAATCAGTTTTTTCTATTTTGAAATACTTTTTTTTTTCAAAAAATCTTATGAAAACAAATGTATGGAATAAAAAAAGATTTATATGTAAGACAGCACCGTCCGTAAAAATTCAATTACATTAAATTTAATCTAAACTGATAGTATTTTTCCGAAAAAATTAGAACTAACTAAGTATCAAAATTTTTGTTTTGCAATTTTTTTTTTTATTTTTTTTGCAGTACTATTCAAGTATTGCAGTAGTTTTAGAAAATTAAATTTCGTCACAATCAGTGCAGCCATCCAAAAATATGTAGGAATAATAAATAACGGTTATATGGCAGGTACCGTTAGATCTGAAAAAAAAAAATTAGATGACGGGCAACATCATAGCCAAAAAGTTTCTCATACAAAATTTTATCGATTTTTTTTATTTTTCGATAAAATTAGAATAATTGGTTTTTGGGAAAAAAAAAAAATTTCAAAAATTATTTTGTTTATATAATTTTTTTGCATTATTATTCAGGTTTGAGTAAGAATATTAAATTTCATCAAAATCGGTGTTGCAGTTCAAAAGACAGTCGGAGTAGGTAATACGAAACGGTAATGGCAGATACTGTTAAAAAGCTGATTTTGAAAAAAAAATTGATTAAGGTCATCACCATTTTGGCAACAAATCTCATACATATTATTTTAAAGAATTTCATCGTGTTTTTCCAGAAAATTTGAATTAGATACCTATCAGATGCTATTATATGGTAGACACCGTTATTTTTATACCTAGGTAAAAAAAAAATCGGGGACATTTCTCTAAAAGCTGTTTGTTCCATAGTTTGAAGAAAATTTGCCCAACCGTTAAGGATGTAGGTGTCGATCCATCCAGAGAGACAGACAGACAGAATTTTCGGACATTCTCTATCAACCAAATGGAAGCATATATGTAGGTACTTTTTTTCGATGAATTTTTGTAGTAAACACTTTTTACTTGCGATTATAGGTACAATATAAATTCAAGTTTTGTATTTGTAAAAAAAAGAAAAATTGAGATAATAATCAAACATGACATTACGATGATAGAGAACACGAAAAAAGTAGGTCCGACAATTCTGTCTGTCTGCCCGTCTGTCTCCGTCTGTCAGTCTGGATGTATCGACTCTATATTTTAAGAGTAATATGCCCAGGTGTATTTTTGATTTTTATCCTATGTCTGAAAATAATGGCTGCCATTTAAACGTAACAGATAATTCAATTTTTCTCGAAAAAAATACGATCGATTTTAATGAAATTTCACATGACTGGTTTTTTTAAAAACGTTGATGTTTTTCCATAAAACATTTTTTTTACAACTAGATTTTTAACGGTACCTGCCATACAAACCGCTTAGACAATTCCATATTTTTAGTAAAAATACGATGGATTTTTATAAAATTTCGTACAATGGATTTGTAGCCAAAGGTTGTGTTTTTCATTTTTTCAGAATGAGCTTACATACCTGGCAAACAAGCCTTAAAGACAATCCAATTTTTCTCGTAAAATATACGATCGATTTTGATAAAATTTAGTGTGACTGATTTTTTTCTAATAATGAAGTTTTTCGTTAGAAATTTATTTTCAAAATCACTTTATTAACGGTACCTGTCATATAAACGTTAAAGAAAATCCAATTTTTCTAGAAAAAAATACGAACGATTTTGATAAAATTTTGTGTGACTGATTTTTTGCCAAGAACAGAGTTTTTCCTTAGAATTTTTTTTTCCAAATCACCTTATTAACGGTACCTGCCATAAAAACGCTATATAAACTATTTTCAATTCCGATTATTTGCTATAGTTTCTTGCTTAGTATCCTATGCCAAAGGTTAGTAATCTTACACAAGAGCAAGTTTGTCCGACCCAGTCGTGCCTTTTATTTTGGTATGCATACAAATTAATACTTACTTATTTTCTGCAGTTAAATTATGCTTATTTTTCAATTTGCTATTGAACAACTTGAATATATCGTTCCTTGAGTGAGTTCTTTTCCTAGATCGATGAACACTACCCAAGTAACAAGTTAATTTTCATAAAGGCCAATAGAAGCTATTTTCTTATTTCTATAACAACTGTAATCAATATTATAGAACCCTATTTGGCGCACATAAGCGAAGTTATAACTCTTCATAAACAGTTTGGATAAGGCCTTGTGAAGGCTTTGCAATGGAAACAATACTTTGCTACGAAAGGCTTTTTGTTTCGTTAAAAAGTTGTGACAAGACTTAAGAAGGCAATAGTTTCTTTTTAAGTGTTTCACTAAGGACTTACCGAAGTCATTACGGAAATCTTACCTAAATAAAAAAAAAATTAAATTAATTTTTTTAACCGCCTTTTTTCTTTAAATTTTTTCATTTCTTTTATTTCGATTTATTTTAATTGAGTTTTCTGAAAACTAGATATTTAATTTTATTATTATTGAAAAAACTTACTTGCAACATTTTCTTGATGTAATGCCAATTTTAGCAAAATAACAAATTAAAGAGATCATTTTACTCCTTAAGTTTGTAAATGACATTTAAACGAAGAGATACTTTTCTTATCCGAGCAACAGCTGTCATCAGCAAGCCTATTTGGCGCAAAATATCCATTTGAAAATAATTTTATTCGAGCAGTTGTGTTCATAAGGAAATTAGTTTTCTTTAGTTTGTCATCAACAACTAACAACTAAGCGAAGAGATAATTTTTTTATGTGAGCTATACACCACGTGACATATTTTCCAAGTGGTATTACAATAGCTTTCTTAAGGTAACTATAGTTTTCTTTAGTTTGTTATTAACTACTAAGCGAAGAGATGCTTTGTTTATGTGAGTAATAGCTATTATCAAGAAACAAATTAATGTAGGCACATTTCAACGTGTATCTATGTACTTTTATGCGAGCAATAGCTATCGTAAGGACATTTTGTGCAAAATAAAGTGGTTGTGTTATTGTGTATCTTTTAATATTAAAATTTAATAAATGGTGAAAACTAAATGTGTCTGCACACATGACATTTTGACAAAACTTAAAACCAATATAAAAAAAACTACTACCTGGTGCGGGGAATGTAACAACGACTGCATATAGCCGCATTAAATGTTTAGCAACCTTAAAGAAGTCTTGTGATAACTCTATACAAGTCATATGGGTTATCGTACATTTATACAGGGTGAGTCATGAGCAATGCGACAAAATGCTAGGGCGTGTAGGTTGCGTTGAGACAAGAAAAAAATCGTATGGGAGGGGGGTCTATTCCCCTCCGTTTAGCCGGGAGGGGCAATTTTCGAAAAAACTGACTTAAAATGGGAAAAAAATTATTTAAAACCAACGGCTTCATTCACAATGCTGTGCGATACGTTTTTGAAAAGCCAATAACTTTTTCTTTCATTCTGTGTTTAAGTTAATCTATTCTAAGAAATAGTTTTTGAAATATCAATTTTCAAAGTCAAAATTTTGAAAAAAAAAATTGAAAAAAAAAATTTAAATTCATTTTTTTCAAAATTTTACGTAATTAAGTGCTAATTTTAATTTCAAAATTCAATGCTGTTATTAATTTTAAGTCAAAATAAGAAAACCGGATGCAAAAATTTTATGTCGTTCTCAAGAAATTAAAAAAAAACCAAAACCACCTTTTTCTAAGAAAAACATTTATTTTTATTGCAACGAAGCAATTTATTTATTTATTTAGCATTATTCTTAGTTTTTTTACTTTTTTTTTAATTGGAGTTTTATGAGAACGTAATAAAATTAAATAGTATTGGAATAACCCTGGATTAATATTATTTTCATTGATAACTTCTGAAAACTGACCTGTCAATATTTTTGCCTTGGCCTGCCCGCAGCCCATGGATTCTACCTGTTATGGGGACAATAGGCATTTTTTAAACGAAAAAAAAGAAAATTGCAACGCAAGATAAATAAAAGGCATTGCAGTTTTGCTTAGTAATTATTTCAAATTTGAATACTAACTCATTAACACGTAACGATGTTAAGCTCATACACCCGAGAAGAATTAACGGACATGCATTTCTGCTACGGTTTAGCTAATGGTCGAAGTCGTGAAGACTGTACGCTGAAAGATATCCCGATAGGAGGTGTCCCCATCATAGCACGTTTCCAAGAATCCACCGACGTCTAAGAGATCATGGAGTGCTGGAGCATCATAGAAGCGAAAGGCCAGTTTCTGATGAGTCAAGAATCTTAGATGAAAGAATTCTGGATTTTTTCCGAAATAATCCCTCCGTCAGTACAAGAAGGAACAATGGAGATCATATCGAGAATTTTTTATAAGTACTTCCAATAAAAAACATAGTAAAAATAAAAGGAATAAAAAAAACTAAAAAAACTAAGATTAATGCTTCTTAAATTGCTTCGTTACAATAAAAATAAATGTTTTTCTTAGAAAAAGGTGGTTTTGGTTTTTTTTTAATTTCTTAAGAACGACATAAAATTTTTGCATTCAGTTTCCTTATTTAGACTTAAAATTAATAACAGCATTGAATTTTGAAATTAAAATTAGCACTTAATTACGTAAAATTTTGAAAAAAATGAATTTGAAATTTTTTTTTCAATTTTTTTTTTCAAAATTTTGACTTTGAAAATTAATATTTCAAAAACTATTTCTTAGAATAGATTTATTTAAATACAGAATGAAAGAAAAAGTTATTGGCTTTTCAAAAACGTATCGCACAGCATTGTGAATGAAGCCGTTGATTTTAAATAATTTTTTTCCCATTTTAAGTCAGTTTTTTCGAAAATTGCCCCTCCCGGCTAAACGGAGGGGAATAGACCCCCCCTCCAATACGATTTTTTTCTTGTCTCAACGCAACCTACACGCCCTAGCATTTTGTCGCATTGCTCATGACTCACCCTGTATACATAATATATGTATAATAAATTCGAAGTATCAATATTATCTTAAATTAAACGTTTTAAAAATTATTATTGTATATAATTAATAGTTACATTTTATAAAATAGTGATGGACTTGAATAAATAATATTTAATTTGCAAGAAATTATTTTGACTGTTCGAATTGCTTCAGTTAGCGTCTTTTCATTAATTTCGAGTATAAAGCTTTATACAAGCCTTTACATTTAGAATTTGTCTGACTAACTTTGACAAACCTTACAGCGACCTTAAGAAAAGCAATTTTATCGTCTCTCCGTATGGCTTGCGAGTATTTTCTGCCAAATGCTTTAAGGAAGCCTGAAAATATTCAATAAAATATTCAATAAAAAACAGTTAACATCTATAAATAAGCCTTATGACAACACTAAAGAAAAAATAGCTTACTAATTTTTGGAAATTGGACCTTACACAAGTAAAATTGTTAGTTGGCATATTTTCAAAAGCTAGAGTTTCTATTAAAATTAAAAAAAAAACACATATTGTACGTACAAACATTTGCTTGGATATCATATTCTCTAAACCGCAGAACCACCTTTACTCCCAACTGAACCTGCTATATAAGTATAGCCATAGCCTTCAAGACTTATGAGAAACTCGATAAAATGATATTCAAATCGAGAGGTAACATTGAACGCAACTGAAAAGAAAAAAAAAAATATACATAATATACACGAACTTATTAAGGACGAAGGAATAATGCACGATTTAATGTATGGTTGACACTATATCAGCCCCTATCCGCTCTAAAACGAGCAACCGAATCAAATTCAAATCGCCACCTTTTGTCGCACACATCCCAACGTCAGCCTTTCAGTTTTTCCCTTAAACCACCCAATTTTATTACCATTCGCATGCAAATTGAGCAAAACGACCTTATTATGCAAATTGCAAACTGCAAATGGTGAACAAAATTGATTTTCCTCTTTCCTCCCTTCTGTCGACTATTTCATCAAAATCCATGTAGGTATTCATCCTGAATGCTTTTGTCTCTCTCGCATATAATCCATGGAATGCTATTTGTTACTCGTAACGTAACTCGTATATGCTATTATGGTGAGGTAGGTGGCGTTGTTGCTGGTTGGCGCTTTAGATAAAGACGTATACAAAGAGATGAGATTGTTTATATCTACGTTTTCATTTTGCATAAAATTTTCAGTCACAAAAGCAAAAAGATTGTTCAAGGTAGATACATCTATTTCATCAAAATGTGAACACATATGTATGTATACATATATGGATATTATGTTTAAAAAAGGGATCCTGTTCGTATAAGAGCCACTCTATGTTCTGTTCATCACCACAACGGCACACTCCTACTCATGAATCCCGACTCCTTTCGTGCATGTAATGGAAGTTTTAAGGGGAAGTCATTATAAACAATGCACACATCTGGAGCATTATCCATGCATAAAAACGATTTCCAAGGAACCCCGGCTCCAATACCAGCTAGTCATAGTTATTTGACAGAGTCCTCCTTGTGCTAAACGAAAAGCAGGTTATTCAATGCCATTTGAAACGTTCGCCTAGCATCTGCTCTGGCTGCATGCTTTAAACTATATAAGTATAGTTTTCTACTAATACTTGTTTCCTTTTTCAACTATTTATATGGAACTTGCTTATCTTGATGTTTTTTTTTTTCGTATGCTGGTTTGCGCCATGTCACACAGGATGCATGTGCACGGGCATGCATGCCCGTTCCTTCTTAAGCAGACCCAACCTAACTGGGGTACGTATAGTAAAACAGCTGAACAGAAACAGCTCCGGAGACTGGCTTACTGTATCTCCATTAAATTCATGTCAAAGAGAATTTCGTTATCAGTAACCGTTATCGAAATTTAATAGGTATATATCAGGACTCTTATAAAGGTTGCCTCAACAACCACCCATGAAATGATGTTGATAAAAATACATTTTTTTTTTAAAATAACTTTTTTAATTTTTTTTTTAGAAAATAGCCCGCGAGTTATGGCAAGTCGTGCGCTCAGGAGCATTGAGTACCTACCCTTAAGAAGTTTTAACAATGAACCGCCGTTAGTTTTGGGAAAACATTATGCCAAACTATACCTACCGAACACGCTAATTAAGCCATGAGTCTCGCCCTCCAAACTAGTGCCCCACGTTGGGCGCCAATATTGAAAATTATTGTTATTCTTTATATATGGCGTTTAGAGCCCTAGATATACTACGTCTCCAACATGACTGTGCAATCAGCTCTGTTCCTAAGCTAGTCGCCTCCAATCAATCACAGTAAGTTGGTTGAGGTTGTTTTCCATTGCTGTGCGCGATCTGATTTGGAAGTACGATGATGAATAGATGCTTCACGTGTCCCAACCATCTTAAACGCTGAATTTTCAGCTTTTTGACTAGGTTAATGTTGCTGTATAGCCCATCCCAACTAACAATTTAACTTGTATTAGGTTTAACACAAGCTATTTTCAGACTGCTATAGAAATAGTAAAAGGCTTTATACAAGTTATTTTGGCGCACAAGCTATATAACTCCTATAAGACTTTTAGTGGCAGGTGCTATATCAGCAAATAGGTTTTCATGAAATGCAATTGCCTTGCCTCTGCCAGCCATTCTGTGACAGCTAATGCCAATAGCTTGCTTTGGATGTTATAAAACAGCTCTATACAAGCCTTTTAATGACAGCTTATAACTAATAGCTTGTCTTGGATGTTGCAAAAAGGTCTAACCCAAGCAAAGGCCATACCCAAGCCATTTTATTAATGATGTAGGTATTAGTACATTAAGCAATATGTTTATTTTTGTATTTGTATTCTTAGATATTTCCTCCTTCGCAGTCAGGGCCCAAAAATATTTTGACTGTATTCTGTAAAGATTGAAATTATATTTTTAATAAAAAAGAAAAGTTTTTATTTACCTGGATTTTGAACTCAGAATCGAGAACTTCCACGCACCACTCCAGCACTCTACCTCTACGCCACATTGTTGTTGAGAAAAATATGATACGAAGAAAATGATATGAAGAAAATGTTAACGGTAAAGGGAGATAGATAATTATCTTTATTAGTTTTTAGAATTCATATTAATAAATTATTTCTGTAGGCACTTCTTTTCGGTTTAAAGATTTTTAATACTTAACTTTCCTTTTTTTCTTTAGAACTTTAATGTTGTTACTAAGAGCTTATTTGTAAGACTGATATATTAGCAGAATAATTAAATTCGTATAAAGCATTTATAAGCAAGCCTTTTACTTGTTGTTTTAATTGACTTGTCGTGGTGAGCCTTATAGCAGCTATTTTATTTTAAATTATCAGTAAACAACTTCGGAAGGCCTAATACAGGCTATTTTGAACCTTTATCTACAATCCTTGTATAGAGCTTGTCAAACTTCCTTTTAAAACAGCCTTATAGCTGCTTTTTTTTAATTGTCAAAGTTCGAAATGTGTGGCTTCCGAAAATTTGGCTTATACGAGCTCTATACTAGCTATTGCTTGCCAAATTCTAAAATTTGGACCTTATAAAAGCTAAATAATTGTTAGTTGGGATAGAGTTCGTTTATGAATCTTCTTCTTCATGCACTCCTTCAGTACACACAAGAACGAAAATAATTCAAAGAATATTTTTCTCAAAACACGCGGATCTTACGTTTAAATTCCTTTAAATTCCTTCTGAGCCCGAAGAAACAAAAGAAAGTTTCGCACTGATGCCGTTTTGCGTTGTAATAGGGGTTCTCCGTAAGTCCTTAAAGACTTCGAAGATATATATGTCATTTATGATGGTTCGACCGAGTCAATGATATTGTTGAGATTTATTTCTCATTTCACAGTTTGCTTATTTCGGCCTAATATGTCTAAATCTAATCCTTATCTCTATAAGGGAGTAGGTAGTTGAACGGGCTTTTGATAAATTGTACCAGTGATGTTGACTTTCGATTTACAAACAATTATTGCTTTAAGAATGATGCTAAATAGGTTGCATATTAACGCGATCCCTAGCCGTAGACCTTTCTCGACGTCAAACGGTTTGGTGGTGTTTTTACCGACTTTGGCAGAACAGCAAGATTTGTCCATCGGCATCCTGCGATTATGGCAGGGATGCTAAGATACGACATGGCTCTGCACAATTCGTGTCTATCCACGTTATGATACGTGGCTTTAAAATCTATAAAGAGATGGTGTGTATCTATCTGGAATTCTTGGGTTTTTTCCAAAAACTGTTGGAGTGTGAACATTTGATCGACGGCGAAGGTTGAATTGCCTGGCCTAAAACCACACTTATATGCACCAATCAGATGGTTTACAAGGATATCAAGCGATCACACAGGGCAGCCTAAAAAAATGTATTAGCGACGTTTAGGAGGGACACTGCACACTATGCCAAAGCTCGATTCATCGGCTTCAGCTGGTAAGCCGTCTGCAATAGTAGTTTGGCAATCAATAACGGGTAGACGTTAATTTTGGCCATTGTCTTCCAAGTTAAATGGAATTAGTCGTGTAGGAACTGAATGTTGGCTATCTTCGTTGTTTAGCAGCCAGACTGTATATCTACTACCGTACATTCCCCCTCTCATATCAGTAGGCTTCCGTGGTGGCCTTAGAGACTTGGGTAGTTCGTTCCTATAACGATTTTTCTCACAGCTTCAGCTTGGCAAGAAGTGGTCCGAGCCCATGTGTGCCTAACAGCTATACTCGTTGATAAAAGTGTCACCGTGCAAGCTGTGTCCTCCGAAAAAGGTTCTCTTCTCTCGCATTAAAGTCACCCAGAATAATTCTGACTTAGTGCTTCGGGCACAAATCTTACGTGTTCTATAAGAGATCATTCATAGAATGCAACCTTGGTTGCATGATCCCATAAGCATAAATTATGCTTTTATATGAAATGGACTGATTATGGGTCATTTACCGTACGGCCGGCTTACATTCCAACTACTGATCCGAAATTCTATGTCCTTGTTTCGTTTGATGGGAAATCATCTGCATCCGAGGCTTGTTGGATAGCTGTTTCTGTGTATTCTACACTTATTATTTGTAGTGCCCCGTGGCTTAGTAGTTAGTGTGTTGGACTAACACGCCGGATGTCTGGGTTCGAGCCCTGAGTACACCTAATGTTTTTCAGGGCCACTGCCTCTTGCGAGGAAGTGACAAATCCTCCAAGAGTATCATTGTCATAAAAAGTGCATCTCGCCTATGTCGTTCGGGTTCGACAAAAATTGTAGGTGCCCCTCTCCAAACGTGTAGAACTAACAACGCACATAAAAGGATTGGTTGAGAGTCGTAAATCATTAGGCATATCGGTCCTTCTGAGCTGTCGATGCCACTAAGTTTTTTTTATACACATAATTATTTGTTATTTTTTGCATTAAGGGGAACTTATTTTAATTTCCTGGACCATGAATCATTTCTTGGAATGAAAAATTCAACAACCAATCAGAAAAACATTATTTTATATTCCATGAAAATTGTAAGGATAACAGTAATATTGTATGAGTTTTTATTATATGCCTTAAAAAAAGAAAAAGAAATAAAAAAAATATCTTATGCCTGTAAGGTGAGAACATATATGTTCATATCAAAAAATCATGGTAATCAAATGCAGGTGCAGAAATGGAAAAAGCCTGAGTAATATCCTGGCACACATAAAAATTCAGGATTATTACGTTTTGGTTGTGCAATGTGCATGGTGAAAAATTTGCTCTAAGCGAAACACCCAACAAAAGGACATGAAAGCTTTCTCATATTCTGCTTCCGTTTTGGGTAAAATACTAAGCTAGGAATACCGCACACAATATGTAAGGATTAAGGATTTCCTCTAACGTCATCGTAGTGTGTTTTGCTTACATATATACCTGCAAATATATAAATGCAATTCTCTTCGAGCAGGTAAAGGACACATAGTTTTTGATTCAACAGCTCTTAATACATATATTTGGTGTATATAGTGTATAGAGTTCTTATATAGCACTTCAGTGGGAATAAGGACAATGTTTTTATGGGTTTGATGATAGGAAGTCGGTATATGAAGTGCTGAATATTTGTAAATATACTTCCTTCAACCTATAGATACACCAAGGGATATTATGAAACAAATTCGAGTCCTGTTCACATATTGTCATAAGCTTTCGTTCCGTTAGCTACATGATGGTAGAGTATTAATCTTCACATTGGTGGCAACGACTTACCTGGATGGCCACTAAATAATTACTTTGCATATGCATTGCCTTGGCGGAGATTGTTTATGGGAAACGGTATCTGGACAAAGACTCGGACCTGACAGTTATGAGCTAGGTTGGAAACATTTATTGTGGTTGTTAGTGGCCAAATGGAAAATTTTAAGCTTATATTCTCCAAGGAAGCCAACATAAGCTGGTTGATGGAATTACTTACAGGGAAAGGCACATTTATAAAAAAAAATAGTCAAGAATTTCTCATAAAATAAGGTAAAGTAGAGCTTTACCGAGGTCTATGTTTACGAACTTAGGAATGATTTCAACTACCTTTATAGGAACTTATATAAATTCATTTTTTAAGACATGCTCATTAAGAACGTGTTAAGAAATTGCTAGTAAAACATCCATTCTTAGAATATTTTGATGAGCTTTAGTCTAAGGAAGGGGTAAGCTCGTGTCTTTTATTATGAGAAATACCAGACTTCACTTTTTTAAGGATTTAAATGTTTCCGGCTTAGTATGGATATTTGGTCATGTGCATGTTGGGTTTTTGTGCAGGATCCTCATAATTACATACTTACTTACTTAAGATGGCGTTTACAGTCCAGGATCGACGACGGCCTCAAGCAACATGTCTCTCCAGCCAGCTCTGTTCCTAGCTAGCCGCTTCCAATTTTGCAATGCAAGTTGGCTGAGGTCGTTTTCCACTTGTGTGTGTCATCTATTGGGGGGTCTTCCAACGCTGCATACACCATCAGGAATGGACTCGAAGACTCGTCGAGCTGGTGCGTTGGTGTGCATACGCTTCACGTGACCCAGCCATCTCAGCCACTGTAGTTTCAGCTTCATGACCAGGTCGATATCGCTGTATAGCCCGTTTAGCTCGTCATTGAATCTTTTTCTCCATACTCCTTCGATACACACAATACCAAAAATCACTCGAAGAATCTTTCTCTCAAAGCACTCAAGTAACTTCTCATCCGAGTCTTTTAACGCCCATGCTTCCGCCCCATACAGCAGAACTGAGATGATCAAGGTCTTATATAACGTCTCTATATTTCTATGAGAGGGGGCCTTACTATTTAAATGCTTTATCAGCCCGAAGAATCAGCGATTGTCAAGAGTAATTCTTCGTTTGATCTCTGCGTTGATGTCATCATCCTCATCCAGTATATTATTATTACACTCTATCAAATTGTTGAAAATATAATCCATTACTAGTAGGGGTTTTTGTACTCTTACTCTAGTAAACATATCATTCAAAACAAGATTATAACTGTAAAGAAAAACAAAGTCTAAAAGAAAACGCTATTTTCTGATATGACACGCCCTTATAATGTTCGTTCGTTGTGCGACCTATATTGACACAGAGGCATCGCGGCGATGAAAGAGCAGTTGAGCTGTCATTTATTTATAAGGTTGTAATATGAGAGGAAATAGGGGATTATGGGAGCGGTTCTGAACCGAGGAAAAACTAGTAGGGATAGGGAAAAGTCGGACCTTTTTTGGCCGACCGACTCAAGTAAAAATATTGGAATTGCCTCATAAAAAATATAGTCCAGAAGAGCATGAGACTCTTAATCTCAGGGTCTTTTGTTCGAGGCCCCACATTGGGCGCCATTTGTAAGGAGGAAGGGATTATGTAAGCGGAACGAAAACAAAGAAGAAGATAGGGCAGGAAAATGGGAAATTCATTTAATGGGACGACCGACTGCAGGATGGCCTTTACTACAATTACATCAGAAGTGCCCAAAATGGGTAGATGACACGTGTGATCGTCGGGACGGTGTTTTTTTTACATCTGTTTTTATGGCACGATTTGTGTTTTTTTAATGATGAGGAAAGATATAGCAGTTTGAGACAAGTTCTAACCAGCAATGCATTTAAGAACTTTTAAGTAAAAATGTTACTCGAATGCTGATATATTGCCATGGGTCCACGGGCGTAATTTCACTGCACCTTTAATATAAAGGGTTGAATTCAATGTTGATACTGCAGTGCCTCACCGAATATGAATTTTCAACTTTATTGATCCCTAGATTTTACTGTATCTAGTCTTGCAAAGATCTTCATGCTCCTGCGGATCAACTCAACTCATTTCGAGACGATTCATTCCAGACGATACGTATCAACGTATAAATGAATTCGGCTGTAAACGTATCAAGACAACTCGACTCATGGATAGTATTGAGTGTAATATATAATTTACATAAATATTGATGGTGGTGTAGTTTTTCAGTTTCTAATGGAATGGAATATTGTTATTGGTTAATAATAGAAAGCGGTTTATAAGATTCTTCTTTTGTTTTCAGCAAGAAAAAGCAAGTCTGAGACCCGCCCACACGTAGCTTGGAACCATCCAGAGTAGATTTTTCAAAAGATGAGTCCCAGGCCCGGGCCCTGATGCAAACCGTTATCACTTTCTCTCTCTCTCTCTCTCTCTCTCTCTCTCTCTCTCTCTCTCTCTCTCTCTCTCTCTCTCCCTCTCTCTCGCTCTCTCGCTCTCTCTCTTTCACTATTTCTCTCTCTCTCGTTTTGATATCGCAAAAGATTAAAACAAATTGGTCATAGTCTTTTTTTTTAACTTTAATTTGTTGGAATCTTTCCTTAAATTTTTCGCTTACGCATCATTATAATACATTTGCACCTCGTCCTCGAAGTTGAACTATAGCAGTAGTTGCCATTCTCATCCTAGTTTTGCCACTGAGGCAGAAAATGATGAGAATGAGGCTACCGATTTAAACAGAACCACAACTTTCAAGTGATGCAATAGCTATGAGAACAATGCATCGAGCCTTTTCCAACAAGGGTTTTCGATTTAACCAAATTTAGACGATAAGTTGTTTTTGTTTTTTGTTTCGATTTAACCGATTTAGACGATGACTTTTTTGTTTGTTTTTGTTTCTATTACTCTAGCTCAGAAAATATAGTTTTTTTTTCTTAAAAATTTTGATTTGATAGAAAGTTCTACAAAGTTTTTTTTATCCGAAATTTAGATCGGGGCTTAATTTTTTAGGCAAGGAAGGTTAAAACGCCAATTTTTTAAATCAAATTTTAAGGCACAAATTATAGCTTATATAATTCTGTACATAAGAGGTCATGATATTTTTTATCGTACCATGGCTAATTCTCTCCACAATTAACCCCACAGCTAAATTTAAACTAAAGTATTTCGAATAATCATCAAATATTGGTTCTTAAAATCATTTATCGAAAATCTTTGTTAATTGAAATAAATTTATAATGATGAATTCAAAACAATTGAACACCGAATTAGTGGATACACAATTTTTTTTCTAAGCCAAGTATAGTTTTCAAAATATCACTTGGTTTATCTGTTCCAATTTTCAATTTTTGTGCAAGACAACAAACATTGCAGATATATTGGCGCAAAATTATAGTCCATTTAACTCGAAGCTAAACTAAATTTAGTTTGACACTAGTCTAAATTGACATTTTTTGCAATTATAGACAAGTTAAACTACACTTTATCTTTAAAGACTTGCATCAAAATTAAAATCATGAAAACCCTATTTTAATTTTGATAGTGTCACACTTGCTTCTTTCTGACTCGTGTCAATTTGTCATTTTCCATTAACAAAAAAAAAAAATTGCAAAATGTTTTCGGAGGACGAAGATTTTGAATTGTTTGACGACATGAAACTGAAATTGTATACCCTTTATTTCGTAAAGCGGCATTACAGCATTCTTTGCAAAGATCAACTTTTTAACGATATATATTTCTAAGTTCTTAAAAAAAATTTAATTTCAAAGAGGGAGAAAATTGAAATTAAACAGAAAATAGGAAATTTTACCATCTTGTCAAAAGAAAAAATGACAGCTCACACTACACGGATGACAGATTGAAATATGTATCGAGCTTTTTTCAAACTGTCAAACTCATAATCTTGTAAAAGTATTTTATAAATAATCTCTTTTTTTCCTGTGAAATTTGAGATTTTCTTTTTCACAATTTTCGAGCACAACATTAAAATGTCCGCTCTTGTTTTCAATCAAAATGTCACCATTGGTACAAAAAAGTTTCAGCTGTCACCCGCGTACTGCTGATTTTGACACTGCTCTGCGAACGAGAAAGAGATATATCGTTGTTACCTAAAAAGCCCTAGCTATTATCATTTTATTGACACATTCCGGGCTGATGACATTTGACGACAGATAGAAAGGTGTGTTTGCTTTGTTTTCTCAGCGAACTGTCACTGTTTAAGGCGTGTTCCGCACAAATAAGTTAGAAAAATGTTTTAAACCCTACACTAGTTGTCAGTAGTGACTCTTTTTGAAGTAAGAGTCTATAATTACTTGAAAGTTGGAGAACTGTTTCAAAGTTAAAATTAAGTTAAGAAAAGTGGCGTTAATTCCTTTAACTTAGGCTGACTATAATTTTGCGCCATTATGTCAACGACTATTTTAAAAATTACTTGATTAAGAAATAATATGTTAACTTACCGATTCCTTATTCGATTATATTTAATGTTGCATCATTAATTTTTGAATCGATAAAAGGCACCTATCAGTACCTACTTAAAATATTAACCGAAAATTTCTTTATTTCGCATTAAACGCACTGAAAGATCTCAAAAGAATAGTTTATTTAACATTATACATATTTGGTTATGTAATATATATTGTGCATGGAATCATCCTGATTGAGCTCTAAAGAGCATTTTTCAATTATTAAATTATTCAAGGATTTTTCTTTCTCCTTCCGAGCTATTCATAAATGTTCACAAAAGCAAAAGAAAACGGGCAACACCCCACGATAATGCAATATTTACTGATTCACAAAAGAAACACAAAAAAAAATGTACCTCATTTTTCATTCCTAATGGAAATTTGTTGTACAAAAGTTCATCATCACTTTCGCGTGCCTTATATTCGCTCACGGTTACCTGTCATCATAATGTAAAAAAAAAAAAAAAAAAATCTGAGAATCATATGCTATACAAATTCCATTATCCCATTTATAAACAAGAACCCTTTTGCCAACTCAAACTCAAATTAGTCTCCAAAGGTATATTATCAAGGCCGTATCAAGTAATTTTTCATTCCAGCAACCATCAAGCAGCACTATATTTACATCATATGTATGAGAAGAGGAAATGTTCTTTCCAGGCACAGTGCTCATTAATTTTGCATCGTTAGTTTTTCACAGTAAAAACTATATTCAGGACATTCAGGTCAAATCCAATAAAACAGTTAAATGAGAATGTAAAAATATTTCAAAATCTCAAAAAGCCATCGAAAAATGGTATTATAAAAAATCCACAAATGTCAACATATAAGGATCTACAAGGACTCTATGAGCATGAGTCCACATCATCGTGGTTGAATTGCCAAATAGTAATCAAACCAATTCAATTTCACTCACCTGTAAGGCCAGAATATGTATATAAGCTTTGTACTTGGAGCATTCTATAGCTCGAAGAACTATTGCTGTAAAAACACACAAAAGTGGGCAGTGATTCCTATACATAATGAAAGCCCCCTTATAGCCACAAAATGGAAAAAACATAGAAATGCCTTTGTCATACCGAAAGAACTGAGTAATTCGAATGAAAATCCTAAAGTGCCTCTTGCTTGCTAACTGTTCGTTAACCAAAGGACGACTTTTTGTTGCTCAATGGAAATCGATTTTTTTTTTCTTTTTTTTTTTATTTATTTCTAATTGAAAACGCTGACGATGCAGTTTTCCAGAACCAAAGTGGACTTGAGCGCGTGCAGGGAATTTCTATTCAAAAATAGTTTACAAAGGAGTTCGAGTCGGGTTACTCTATATATCGCAACTAAAAAGGAATAAAATAAAAAATGCACTTCTAGCTCGTCTCTGACCAGGTTAGGCCAATCCATTAACTAAATTAACGGTGTGGAACAAAATCTGCTCGCAATTTAAATTTATTATTTATCAGGACCTTGTACTTTTTGTATGAATATAGGTGCACCTTATATTTTTACACCAGATCAACATTTTTGTATGTCTGTGTGTTGCTTTAACATAAAATTTCCATTTGTATTTGTTCATATTTTTTTTTTTATTCTTTGTCCTTTACAGATTTGGCCAATGGGATTACAATGACAGAGTTGAAAATACCAAATCACATTATGCGATTTAAGACAGCGGTCCTTGGCTGTCGATACAGTTTGGATGGAGAATCTTTGTATTCGGTGAAATGGTACAAGGACGGGCATGAATTCTATCGATACTTGCCTAGGGATTCACCACCAGGACAGGCGTTTCCATTACCCGGTGTGAATATTGATGTAAGTTTTTATTCTATTTTTTTTTTTTTTTGTTTTTTTTTTTTGAAAATGATTGCTGAAGCGATGAATAAAATATATTTTATGTCAACATTGTTTATTCAAACGTGATGATGATGATGAAGACAGGCATCATGAGCGTGACCTCTGCAGAGAGCAATGGGAATAGAAATAATGTAGGGATAACGAAGGGATTAAAATGGGTCTGTGTTTTTTTTTTTTTTTGTAATGGCTTGTATATGAAATGGATTGAGATAAATCCTTTACATAATTTTGCTTTGTATAATGACATAGTCAAATATGTCTCTCTGAGAGAGGAAGAGAGGAGTGTTTTAACTAAGGCACTTCTCATTTCATCAAGACAGCAGCGGAGGAATTCCCCAGATGGAATCAACGGTGGCAGTCAGTTTGAACTACTTACAGTGAACACCTTATACGGGCTACTACGACATATTCGGAGCTCAGGCCTGTAAGGAGTGGTTGATCGGGCTCCCCGCCTATGGAGTTATACTAAGGGTCTGATGGTCTTCCAGGTTGAGGGTGGTGTCGTGTGGGTGACTTCCCGGCAACGTAAAGAAGTATTAGTTGCAAAGCAACAACAAGCCTCGGATACGGACGGATTTACTGTTGACGAACCAAGTAAACGAAATAAGGACAACTAACTTCGGATCTGCACGTGAATGTCCTATCATTCTACAGACGACGTGCAACCGAACTGTCCTAGAATCCTGCAAAGCAGATATAACCGCCATGCAAGAAGTGCGATGGGATGGGTCGGGAAAAATAAAGATGAAGGATTGCGATATATACTTCGGGGACTGCTACCATGAGTAAAACCAGCAACTTTTTGGATGTGAATTTGTCGTTAGAGGTAGGCTTAGGCCTCTTGAGTTTAAACCATGTGAACGATTACCTCACGACAATTCGCGACAAGGCTAAATTCGCCAACATCAGCTTACCATGCAGCGTATGCCCCAGAGTAGAAAGATGAGAATAACAAGGACGAGGCATACGAGAAATGTATGAAATTAGAATTGTCCTATCTGCTTTTAACGTCAAACTATTAATAGAAAAGACGTCTTTGGTGGAATAATTGGACAACACCATCGACTTTGCTGTGGGGCGAAACAGCCCAAGTAACACATAAACTCTTACAGAGTTCTTCAAACAAATGTATAAGGTCTTAATAAACTCTTAGTTCAATCTTAATAATACTATTTCACTTAATAACCTGTTACTTAGGTCTTTAAAAGACTTTTTTGTTTTGACATTTAGCAAAATCTCTTACTGAGGTCTTAAAAATCACTTTAACATACGTTTTGATAATAACTCTTTCCAGAACCTCTATAAAATGTATTTAAAAGTAATATGTTCTAAGCACGTAAGAGTATTTCTACTTCCTCTTTCAAATACGTCTTTAAGAGATTATCAAATGGTTTTCATTTTGTCTTTCAATGCAAAAAAAAAACATCTGTCACATTGAAAGCAAAAACACACTAGCTGTCACTTTGAAGTAATTGTGTTTAGTTTTGTGTGTTGCGCTTTTGTTTTTTTTTTTTTGTATTCTTCTAAATAAAGTTAATAGGTGGATAAATTTTATTTCAATACGTGCAGTTTATTTATTTATTTTCAACCCTCAATTAACAAAAAAAAAAATGAAACACTATCAATAATGCTTTACCCAAGGAGCATTTTAGAGCTACAGAACATTTACTGAACGTTTACATCGTAGCTGTAATGTTTCAGGCGTATATGAAATGTTTACTCACTGTACCCAAAATGTAAACGGTTTTGGGGAATGAAATGTCGTGTTGACAGTATATGAACAAATTCTATTTGATGTACCTGATTTGTACATTTACAAATGTAAACGTTCAAAAACTCTTCAAAACACATACAAGACTAACTACTTTTTAGTAACAAATAGTTTACAGATACTATTCCTGGAATAGGTATATGAACGTTTACAAATGTATACGTTCAAATACACTTCGAAATAAATAACATAAAAACTAGGTTTAGGTTTAGGTTTATGTGGCTGTCAGGAAGACTACTGACACACTTAGACCACAGATAGGTCCGTTGTGATACCACGAATGAGCGAGGGAGTATTTTTTTAATTAAACCAGTTGGAGCTTCTTATGAAGCGGTATAAAGATAGAATATCTACGTTCGACATATCGCTTGGATCGTCGAAAAAGAGATTACCCAGGTGTAATTTACGTCTTTGGGAGAGAGCTGGGCATGAACAGAGAAGATGGGTGATAGTCTCCTCCTCCTCCTCGTCCATGCAGCTTCTGCAAAAATCATTAGAGAATACGCCAAGTCTTATGGCGTGTCTTCCTATGAGGCAGTGTCCGGTTATGACACCAATCACGGAGCTAAGATGTAATCTGCTCATAGATAGCAGACATTTAGTACGTTTCTGATCTAATTTTGGCCAGATTTGCTTTGTCGCTACGCAGGTAGTAGTGTTTGTCCATCTTAAATTTGCTTTCTCTATGGCATTTAGTTTTAGCATGAGTTTGCTTGTAGCGATAGGTATACCAATATTCACCTTGTTAGGTAAAATCGGCAATAGGGTTCCATTTCTGGCGAGTTCATCGGCTTTGCAGTTTCCCTCAATGTCTCTGTGTCCCGGCACCCAGAAAAGGTGAATATTGAACTGTTCTGCCATCTCCATGAGAGATGATCGACAGTCGCGGGCAGTTATTGAGTTTGTGGAAACAGCACTGATTGATTTAAGGGCTGCCTGACTGTCTGAAAATATACGGATATCCGATACAGATATCACGTTTTCCCTTAACCAGGATAATACCTCTTTGATCGCCAGAATTTCCGCTTGGAACACACTACAATGGTCAGGTAGACGGAATGAGAGATTTAAATTTAGTCTGTCTGAGTACACGCCACCACCAACCCCATCTTTAGTTTTTGAGCCATCAGTGTAAAAATGAACTGATTCATCTTTCAAGAAACTCCCATTTTCCCAAGTGGATCTTGGTGGGATGGTGACTTGAAAATTCTTGTCAAAAACTAGCTGGGGTATAGAGTAGTCGGAGTGACTTAATTTTGGTCCGAATGTTTTCAGAATAATGGAGTGACCAATTGAGTTATCGGTCCATTGAGAGATGGCTTTGAGACGAACGGCTGTGCTTGCGGCCGTTTGTTTGCTAAAAATATCAAGGGGTATGAGATAAAGTAGAATGTCAAGAGCAGCTGAAGGTGTCGAACGGAGAGCTCCGCTAATACACATACAGGCTGACCGTTGGACTTTACTTAACTTGTCACGATATGTAACTTTGTCAAGAGCAGTCCACCATACTGCTACCCCGTAAGTTAGTATCGGTCTGATGACCGCTGTGTAGAGCCAGTTTGTTATGTATGGGGATAAGCCCCATTTATTTCCGATAGCTTTTTTGCAAGAGAAGAGTGCTACTGTGGCTTTCCTAACTCTTTCCTGTATATTTGCTTTCCAATGTAGTTTTTTGTCCAGGATAAGACCTAGATATTTAGCTTCATCTGAAAATCTTAGTGGAGTTCCCATAATTGATGGGGGACTTATTTGGGGAATTTTATATTTTCTTGTGAAGAGGACAAGTTCAGTTTTGTTTGGGTTTATACCCAGTCCGCATTTTTCTGCCCATTTGAGCATAATATTTAGAGCATTTTGCATTAATTCAACGAGAATTTGAGCATGTTTTCCCGATATTGCAATGGCAACATCGTCGGCATACGCGATCACTTTGAAACCTTCTTTTTCTAGGCTTTTTAACACCTCATTTACGACTATGTTCCATAGAAGTGGGGAAAGGACTCCGCCTTGAGGTGTACCTCTGCTGACAGATCTTCTTTCATGAGTGCCACCTAAAGATGAATTAATAATTCTACTTTCTAACATAAGATTAATTAGGTCATTCAGTGAACCATGTATATCTAGTTTCTTCAGTGACGCTGTGATTGCTTGATAGCTGACATTATTGAAGGCGCCTTCAATATCGAGAAATGCAACTAGAGTGTACTCTTTATGATGTAGTGAGTATTCGATGGTTCGTACCAGTGTATGTAAAGCCGTCTCTACCGATTTTCCTTTACAATAAGCGTGTTGTGCAGTAGATACCAGATTAGGATCTATAGCATTGCGCAGATGGATATCGATCAATCTCTCTAGGGTTTTGAGAAGGAACGATGATAGGCTGATTGGTCTGAGATCTTTAGGGTTAACCTGGGAGCATTTACCGGCTTTGGGTATAAAGACAACTTTTACCTCTCTCCATAAAGAGGGAATGTAAGTAAATTTTACGCAACCAATTAGGATGATCTCTAGGATGGGTGTTATGATATCCGAGGCAAATTGAAGCTCGGCAGGTATTATGCCGTCGGGTCCGGGAGATTTGTAAGGATCAAAGCTGTTTATAG
Organism: Baccha elongata; assembly: GCA_951217065.1. Classification (NCBI taxonomy): domain Eukaryota; kingdom Metazoa; phylum Arthropoda; class Insecta; order Diptera; family Syrphidae; genus Baccha; species Baccha elongata. The sequence goes on from OX578272.1 coordinate 238,832,512, forward strand.
CCCATTTCAGTTTATCCTTAGAAATCAGACCAACAATATTTGTATGTGTGTTGCTTGATAATAATGAATCAATGCTATTTATATTTTGTGAGCTACCTGGAAAATGGGTGTCTAGTAGCAGGGTGAGCGATTCTTCGCAAGAATTGGTCCAAGAGCCGTTAACTGTCTTTAAGGAGCTAGGCATTGTAGGATTTTTTGATAGAATTTTTCTTAATCGTGAAGCTTCTGAAGTTTCTTCTATCTTTCCACAGAAGTTCCTCCAGGAGGTTCTTTTATTATTTCTTAATTCTTTTTTATAAATTTTTAGGGATTCTTTATAAAATTCCCAGTCCAGACTATCTCTAGAATGTTTAGCTCGGTTAAAAAGTTGTCTGCACTTTTTCCTGAGCAGTTCTAGACCCGAGTTCCACCAACGTGGTTTCTTTTTTCCTCTTATTTGAGTAAGGGGACAAGAAATGGCCATTGATTTATTGAGAGCTAGGGTGAGATCTTTGACTTTATCATCAAGATCATTTTTACTAGAAGGGATACTTAAGAGTGATGGTTTAACTAATCTTACTAAAGTTTCTCTATATAGTTGCCAGTTGGTTTTCCGATAATTTCGGAAGGCTGGCTGTTTTTTAGATTCTTCATCAAGACAAAATTGGATGTATCTGTGATCAGAGAACGAATGTTCCTTAGAAACTCTCCAGTTTATGATCTTGTGATGAATCGTATCGGAGACAAGAGTGATATCTAGAACCTCTTGTCGGTTTTTGGTAATGAATGTTGGTTCATTGCCAATGTTACTTACTATAAGGTTAGTACTTAGAATAAAATCAAAAAGTGACTCACCTCTGACATTTATGTCTGTACTTCCCCAGACGGTATGATGGGCATTAGCGTCACACCCAATTATAAGGCAGACTTTCTGTCGTTCTGCTTCCCTGATTAGTTCCTCTAGCTTGTCGCCAGGAAGAGGGCCAAGGTGGTCATGGCCGAGATACGCTGATGCTAACCAGTACGCCCCGTTATTTGTTTGTAGTCTAACTACGGTTACATCGCGATCGCTATAATCAGGGAGTAAATATACATTAATACTACTTTTTACTAATATGCAAGATCTAGGGTCACCTTTATTAGATGCATACAGCAGGTAGTATCCGGGAGTCCTGAGTCCTTGAACAGTGGAATTTACAATCCAAGGTTCTTGGATCAGGACGATGTCTTCCCCTTTATTTTGTAGACGGAGAAGAAGGGAGGCCGAAGCCATTTTGGAGTGATGGGTGTTAATCTGTACTAACTGCACCATCTTGGTTGCAGCTAGGTGGATCAACCCCCACCACAGTTTGGTCGAGATCTGCATCGGAGTCGAAATCCGATTTAAGAAGGTCGTCCTCATTTGCGGAGTCAACAAAATCCATGTCGGAGTGTTTGTCGACGTTAGGAGCCTCTTCAACAGATGGCGGTTTTATGTAAATGGAGGGCGACACAGTGGAGGAGGTGCATGGAGTATCTACCTCCATCGTCTGAAGGTCGATACCCGATGCATGTTCCTTCTCTGTAAATACATCCTGTGATTTTGATGGCATCGTGTTCGATGTGTTTTCCTCGTCTTTTTTATATACCTTTAGAGTTATGGTAGACCATCCAAACCTAACCACACCTTGGGTTTCAGCCAATGGAGCCAATGAGTCCTTATTTATCACCACGACGGCTGATCTATAAGAACCCCGTGGATCTTCAAGCTTTGCAACCTTCCAGTCGTGAGTAGGCAAGGATGGATTTCCATACTGAAGCATCTTGAGGATGATTTCTTTATTGGAGAGATCGGCCGGGACATTAGTGCGGGCTCTCGGTCTGCACGGGATATTCTCCTTTGCCACAACCTCGAGTTTTGCATTTGGCCATAGGCCCTCTAACCTGCTGACAGCGAGTTTATACAGGTCACACGATCTCTCACCATCAAAGGCAACTAGCTTGACTCGACCTTGATACCATCCCGCATCCTCAAAAGTTGCAGGTTCCCCTGGATTTTCCAGCATGAGGGTCCAGTATGAGGCTTGGAGTTTGTTCAAGACCATTTGCCAATGATCGGGAGAGATCGCGCCATCTGCATTACTGCCGTCGATGACAGCTAGAATTGTTTTGTCTTTTAGCACGGCACTAAAGGACAGATCTTTCCTGGTGAAGGATGGAGCGCCAGCGGTGTTCGCCTTTGGCCTTTTGGGTTCCGGAGTGGTTCCCTCGGAAGACCTTAGTCGCTTAGACGTTAAGTCGTTGCAGGTCTGAAATTTGGCAAGTGTGTTTTTGGCCCAGGCAAGTTTTTCGGATTGCTTTGAGTCTAGTTCAGATGCTGGCAAGTCACCGATCACCTTCACTATCCTCGTAGCGTTCCTAAAATCTTTTCTCATTGTCAATTTCTTCCTCTTCTCGTTGGGAGTGGGTCTACATGACGTATTACCACTGCCAGCGAGGAGGGGAGCCTCCGTTGTATTCGGAAGAGATCTACCTTGTCTTGTGGTGGGACCAACAGTCGTGGTCGAACCTTGAGCCAGAGTAGTAACCCCCGAATGCACGAGAGGTTTTGTACTGGCGGTTTGTGTGGAAGTTCCACTAAGGGCTGTGTTTTTCACAGCAGAAGAGAGGTTGGCAAGACCCTTGTCAGCTTTTTTGAGTCCTACCGAGTTCGGAATTGGTATGTTACCAGCGGGCAGATTGCTATTTCCTCCGCAGGTATTAGCGTCTAGACTGTGGGACGCTCCACAACCCCGGGGTGGCTTGTTAACCTTTCCGGGAATTGTGGTCATCACACTAGTCCTACCGCTATTTAAAGCTATGTCAGTTGAAATGGCCAAAGTTTGTTTTTTGTTAGTGTTCTTGTTGTTATTTGTCACTGGCGACTTATCCTCTTTCGAGGCCAAGCCATCGCCGGCAGTCGTGACTCCTACCGACTTTTGAACTGATATCCCAGTTCGATTTTTGTTCTTTTTGTTAACTTTTTCCATATTTAGTTTCAAGTCTTCATACTTGTTTTGTTTTTGAGTTATGTTCGTTTGTGAGGCTCTGTAGCTGGATTGCTAGAAAACCCCACAATTAAGCACCCCCACCACGACAAGGTCAACTCATAGGGGGTGAAAAACTAATAAACTAAAAACTAACTTAGGTACAAATCGTTTACAGAAAAATATTAAACTGTATAGGTAAATACGTAATGCCATTTGAGATCATATTACTATATGTATACAAACCAAAACTTAAACAATTTCCATCTTCTTCTTGACATTATTTTTATAATATGGGAGGTATAAAAATAATCAAGAATTATATTTTTTGTGCAAGTAAAGGCAAAATATCGAACGCGAGAAATATTTTCTACCAGTTTTGTGAAACAGGTCGATAAAAATAAGGGGCCTGTAAAAACATTCTTATTTTAGAAATGATTTCTTATAAAAATATTTGAGACAATTTTTTTTCCCCACAAAAACCATATTTTTCAATATTTTGTTAGATAAATTTCAAAGTCCTATTTCAATCAAATCCGTAACATGCTTTGTTTTTACTAAATATCAATAAAAATAGATTTTCAATGTTTTTGGTTTTCTAATTTGATAAAAAATGGAAACATTATAATGGCCGATCAATGCTATACGTGTTACATTATCTGTAAATGAAATGTTTTACAGTATGCTTACGTTTGAAGATGTGATGTGACTAAATACTGTAAACGTGACTATACAGAGTAAAGTTTTGATAATGGCTTTACAAAACTTTTACAAATGTAAACGTTAGGTGATATTGAATTTACGTTAACGATATTTGATTTACAGTACGTTTACGTTTGAAGATTTGATGTGACTGTACACTGTAAACGTTTTGTAAGAGTAAAGTTTTGATAATGGCTTTACAAAACTGCTACAAATGTAAACGTTTCGTGATATTGAATTTACATTAACGATATTTGTTTTACAGTACGTTTACGTTTGAAGATGTGATGTGACTATACACTGTAAACGTTTTGTAAGAGTAAAGTTTTGATAATGGCTTTACAAAACTGCTACAAATGTAAACGTTTCGTGATATTGAATTTACATTAACGATATTTGTTTTACAGTACGTTTACGTTTGAAGATGTGATGTGACTATACACTGTAAACGTTTTGTAAGAGTAAAGTTTTGATAATGGCTTTACAAAACTGCTACAAATGTAAACGTTTCGTGATATTGAATTTACATTAACGATATTGGATTTACAGTACGTTTACGTTTGAAGATGTGTTGTTTCAACAACATTTTGTGTGTTACAATTCGTTTACCAATCACCCAATTAGTTAATGTAAAAATACAAAACATTTTTTCAGCAACTGTATATGAATTGTAAACGACATACAATAAATTTGTAACATAAAAGGTACAAAATGCTACTTGGGTACAGACCAGGCCGCTGAGTGCAATTTAAGCTGTCAATAGTTGATCAGAATTTTGAGTTTTAAAATTCAATTTTGAAGTAGATGGCGAAATATCGACTCAAAACCCTGATTTCCGAAATTTATAATCTAAGTAATATGTTGCATTACATTTTTTAATATAAAATTAATAAATTCTGAAATGGCGTTGAACACTTTACTAACTCTTTGTTATGATTTTTGAAGACATGAGACGCAATTAACTATCTCTTAGTGATATCTTGTCACGAAGTTGGTAAGAGATATTTGGCAGTTGATAGATTTGAATCTCATAAAGACGTTTTCACGTCCACTTAAAAAACTCTTTTAATGGTTTTACTAATATTTGTAGAAAATTCACTAATGATTACATTTTGGAACAGGGTGATGCCATCGTGAAAACGTTTTAAATTATTAAATAAAAATTAAATTTTAAAATGTTTAATTATTTTTAGTTGAGATAAATGTTTAAAATGATGAAATACAAAAGGCGATGCAAATGAGTTGGAAAAAAAAATCACTCTCCTTAAAGGCCATATTCACTCGTTGAATCCGGATGTCAAATTAAATGCAAATATAAATTATTCGCATTATTGACTTCTTGTCAAGTTTAATATTTTCTTTACAGAAAATAATAATAAAAGAGTACCAAAAAAATGTTAGAAAAGATGAATTTTGTTTGGAAATCAATGCACAGATAACGCATTACATCTGTATTCACAATATATTCACATGTTCCGGATAATACTTCGAGCAATATGTCCAAAGTTTAAGTTTTTAAATTCAAATCTCAAATTTTCAACATCTATTTCCCACTTGACAGGAAAAACTTTACACTCTTGCGAAAAAAATAAGATAAAATCTACCAAACTATCATATATGTTTCGTGTTGAGTTGTGATCCAGATTTTTTCTAACCAAGTTCCAAGCCAATTAAGTTTGCTTTGAAGGTTTAAATACCTTCGTTTTAAATATTTGGTTTTTGTTCTTTCTGTTAAAAGATTCACTCAATTTGTATTTTCATGTAATAATGAAATTCATTTTGACACGGTCTGATAAATGTCAAGGAGATTGAGTAAGCACTTGACGTTTTCCCATTTCCACAGCGCATATAAATACGTATTTTTAAATAAGAAACAAAAATTCAAGGTTTGTGGTAAGAGGGGTTCGAGTTGTACATGTGTGAACAATTAATATGTTGTTATTTGATTAAAAAATGTCATCAGACAACTCTGAAACCGTTTATTTTCCAGATGTAAAAAGTGTCTTTGAGATTTTTCGGAAGTTTCCAAATCGATATATATATCCACGAAAGTTTTACATATTTACAAAAAGAATGTTGAAAAAACTATATTTTTGTGATTTTATCTCATTCAAAATTAAAACATCTTATATTTTAAATATTAGAAATCAGACACAGACAAAATCTTGTACACTAAAAAAAGCAAGGTGGCACCCTGTACAAATATTTTTGTTCAAAAGTCTTTTCCACCATTTTTTCTGAAATGAATTTAAAAAAAAAATTTCAAAGTACGTGTAATTATTGATACACATAATAAAAAATAACTTATACATACATATGCCAAGTACTTACATAATTTTTAACTAATAATATCTTAATTCATAATGTTTTGTTTTCCATTTGCATCAGTTTTTTTTATTTTTTTGACCAAATTTTATTGATAAATATCAATTTGTTTTACGGGGCGTTTATTTTGAGAGGGGTAGAATATTATATTCCAAAGTAAATTTCTTCTTGCATGTCAAAACTCACACATGGGAAGCTAATAAACATTGTTTTGTGTTGCTTATTAAATATAAATAAAAAATAATGCCATGAAACAAAGTAAATGAACTTGTCATTGTCTCATCTTTTATTTGATGTTCGTTCCATTTCATTTGAATTGTATTTTATTTTTGTTTGTGTAAAAGAGAAAGAAATAAATTCTTTTTTTTTTATATTTTCTTTCACACTGTTAACATAAAAAACTTCTTTAGAACCTCTTAAAATTCATCTTTAAAGATCAAACAAAAATGATTCTCTTAATGAGCTCTTAGAAATACTAAACGAAGAAACCTGCAAGGACCATCATGGGAACATCATATTGTAATAGTCAGACATTTAAATCCAAGATACGATTTCCCCAAACAAACGAACTGATTTTGATCATATTAAGAATATTCATAACTCTTTGAGTGCGTGTTAACTAAATAATATTTAAAACAAAAAAATACATAACTTTAGACAAAAGTTATTTCTTTTACAAAAATAATGTTTTAAAAATATTTACCATGTCTTAAATTTTTCACTTAAAAAAACAATTCCAAAATATACTTATATCATTTGTGTGTCTTATAGAAGGACATTTATATTTAAATCAAGCTTTAAGTCTTCAGTGATAATTAAACCATGACATCTTACAAAAACATACACGGTCCGAATCGTGACAACCCTAATAATTCCATTCAAAGATAATTAATTATTGTTTCTCGCACTAACCCTCTGTCCTTTACACCTTAATAATCTAATTATGATGTATATATGCTTCAATGTTGTCTGGCAACATCAATTAGTGTATGTACACTGAAGGCGGTTAAATAAGTTACAAAATTGCGCCAAAAGCAAAACATAACTAAATAATATGATTACTGAATTTTTCCAACATTTTCCATGCGAAAAATTAACCTAAAGCGAAAATAGACTGACATACATGAGTTCAGTTAGTATGGTGTAGCTGGTGGTAGTGGTTGGTTGGTTGGAATAAAGAGGTTTTGTCATTTTCTATTTCCATTTCATTTTTATGCGATACCATTAACCTATGAGTGTCCCTGGAAATTAAGTTTATTTCAAAAAGGTTTTCCAACATTGCAGCAACAGCAGCAGCAATAAAAATCCCATGTGCAAAAGGAAAATCACGTAGCCATGTAAATCCCGGAGAAGCCATTTTCCTTCTGCTGCACTAAATTGAAGTTGGCGTTGGTAATCTATAGGAAGTTGATCTTTATGCACTCATCGCATGCCTTAGCGTTACTTTTCATCTCTGTGTATAGTCTGTGCTGACAGTACATCCCTTTTTTTTTTGCCTTCTTTCCCAAAATCGTGTATCTGGTTCTGGTATCTGACTTTTATTATTTCTTTACATCTTTCGGTCTGAACTCTCAAGGATCTAGTATCTTGCTCTCTGACGGAAATCAAATATGTCGCGCGCTACCAAATCGTAGAATGTGGCGAGACTTTGGAATACTTCACAACTTTTTGGAACGTGACTTGAAAGTTGTTGAAATGTTGAGCTTGGAGAAAAAAAAAATATATGTTGAACAATTCAAAACCACGTATTCTTTTTTTAACTTTACTTCTTCATGCAGTTTGAGAACGTCTTCCTTTTACCTTTTTTTTTTACTGCGGAATTTTCTTGCGTGCCATCTTGATGTTTTATCTTATTGCGGTATTTTTGAGTTACTTTGTTGCTACAAAAGCTGCTTCTGGCTCCTGGAGGACGCAATCTACGGCAGGCACTTCAAACAGAGTGATACAATTTGTGGGGAACATCAAAGGAAAATAATATTCTTTTAGACTTTTACCCACTTTAACAATGTACCTATATGGTGTGCTTGTAGCGTCATAGGGATAAAACTCATATGTGTGTATGGAGATATTATGGTGAATGAATATATATGTTTGTCAAGTCAGCTACCGTAAAGTTATTAAGTGGTTAATCAAAAATTCTTTATTTTAGAAACTCATGGGAATGGTTTTTGTTAAGAGTCGTGACAATGGTAGTGTAAATGGAATATATGTGTAGGTTTGTGAGATAGCAACATACCTTTGAATAAAAAGTTAAAATAGGTAAATAATTAAAAAAAAAAATCCGTGGTAAAATCTCTCCATTTTAATAACTAGTTTTTTTTTATTATTTAAGAATTCGAGTTTTTTGAAATTATTTTTTTTTTTTTTTTTTTTTGAAGTTTTGCGTTTAATGTCTTTTATAACTTTAATTACGCTCCAATTATACCCTCCCGAATACTGAACTCATAAGAAAAATAAAATGTCAAGGTTTTGAAATACGTAAAATCTTAAAGTTTTCTTTAAGCTTATATGATGTGTACCTATAGTTAAAGAATACGAATGCTATTCAACGAAAGCTGAAAGAAATATTTGCTTAGCCTCATGGATTAAACAGGACAATCTTGTGCTATGAAACAAAATCGTTACAGCGGTTTTTAAATAAATCGACGTTTATTTAATAATTTTTAAACAATTTTTTTTTACGAATTCAAAAAACTCCAATTTAAGGAACTAAATAGTTTGCATTTCATGCTATAAAAATAAAAGTTTGTAGTCAAGCCGTTTTCCAAATATTGAATTTACATAAACATAAATTAAGAAAATAATTAATATTAAAACTAAATTTTTATATTGAAGTTTTATCAAGTCATCTAGGTCTTTCTAAAAAAAAGAGTAAGAAATAACCGTTCTATGGGAGGTACCGTTAATAGGCTTGCAATTTTTTTTTTGCAATTTAACAAAAGACATTCAAATAAAAACCATGTGTAACTTTTTTGAAGAAAATCGTTGTAGCCGTTTTCGAGAAAATTAAGCCGTTACACTCAGAAAAAAAACATTGTTGTCCGAAGAATTTTCCATTCTTGTAACATTGTGATTTAAAAATTGTTGACTCAACAAATAGTTGTTGAAGCAAGAATTAATTTTTGATTTTCCAGAATCAAAACGTCAATTTAAAAATAAAATTCTTGAAAAAACAATTTAAACATTTTTAAACATTTTCAAAAACGGAAAACTGTTAGCCCAAGAATAAATTTTTTGTTTCAAATATTTTTATTGGGAAAATATCCTATTAAGAATCAAATTGTTGAGCCAACAACTCGTTCTCCAGTTAACAATTATTATCAAGAATATAAAAAGTTGGAATAACAATGGAAAATGTAAAAGAAAAAAAAAGATTTGTTTTAAAATCAACATTAAGTTGTTTTGAAAACAACCATGACAATTATTGTTATGAAATTCAAGATAAATCATTGTTCTAATGTCAACAGTCTGTTTTCATTAAGTAAAAACCTATTGCGTTTTCTACCCTGTTCAATTTCATAACCCTTAAACTTCATCTATCTCTCAATCACACAGGACACAGTAAAAATATCTTTCATTTTCTTGGGGTATATTACATTTGTATATTGCATTGTATACTCAATGGCATACTTTGTATGTATTGCATTTGCATACTCAACAATAAAAGTTGTTGGCACAAGTATTTCATACTTACTTGCATCGTTTTTTTTTGTATATTATAATTGCAACTGTTTCTTTAACAATCAATTCTTAAGATTTAAGTATAAATTGTTACTTTTCTAACAACTAGTTCTTGGCACAAAAATTTGTTCTTGGAACAACAATTTATTCTTAAACTCTTGCAAACCTAACTGTAAAATTGTCTCTTAAAAGAAGTGCAAAAAGCAGTGGAAATCATTGTCTTGTGAAATGCGATCGGTACAACAGTGAAAAAATTCAAAGAAAACAATTAAACAAATTAAAGTGCGATCGGCGCGTTCAAGAATGTTATAAGTGGAAAACAATTAAATTAAAAAATAAATAATGTTTATAAAAATAATTGATATTGTAACTCTTGCCGAATTCAAATCAGCTGTTTTAAAAAAACTTGATACTTTGATTGAAGAATTTTTTTTTGATTTTTTTAAAGAAAAATTAAAGCCCAAATTTCATTTTATGTTACACTACAGCACTGTTATAAAAGAAATTGGCCCATTAAAAATGTTTGGTGCATCAGATTTGAAGCAAAACATCAATTTTGTAAGCAGTATTGTCACGTTATAAATTCAAGAATAAATGTTCCATACACTTTATGGATAAAAAGCTCTCTTCAATTCTCACATACGACTCTACAAAACTTATTTTTTCAGACGATTTTTCCAAATTTTGCAACTGTTTGCCTATTGATTTAACTAAACTCCCATAATAACCTTAATCTTTGCACACATTTTTCTTTCGGTAGCCAAGTTAAAAGTTTTATTTTCAAAGGAAACCTTTTTAAAATTAATTGCTTTGTCAATGGCATTAATTGCTTTATATGGCAGGTAGGTACCGTTATTTTTTGAGCTAAAAAAAAAGTTCAATCTCTCCTCTAAGGAATAGTTTACAAACCCTACATACCAAATTTGAATGAAATCCGTACAGCCGCTTAGGCTGTAGGTGCTGATACACACGGACTGATATACAGACACCCAGACAGACAGACAGACAGACATACAGAATTTCTGGACCAACTTTTTACGTCTTTTTCATCATCGTAACGTTTGATTGTTACCTCAATTTTTTTTTTCCACGAATGCATAACTTGCCTTACAATACCTTTAATCGCAAGTAAAAAGTACACAAATTATGAGACGTCCTTTAAATTAAAACTAACAACTTAATTATAAATACAATACATTTAAAAAATAAAACATTAAGCTTTCTTTTGATATCTCACAAGACTTTTCTTTAATATTTTTTCTATATTTTTTTCTCTTTACAGCTTCGTAATTCTTCTGACACCATTGTAACACTTCGAAGAGTAACGCTTGCCTCAACTGGCCTCTACAGATGTGAAGTTTCTGGCGAAGCGCCGGCTTTTAACACAGTATCTGAATCAGAAAAGATGACCGTTGTCAGTAAGTTTAATTATAAAGGTGGATTCAAATAAGATGCCTAAAAATACTGTAGAGTGAAATTTTTTTTACAATTTTGAGTTTAGGGTGGTAGGAAACATATAATAATGTTATATTACTAGCTTGATGTAATTTCAATGATTTATACATAAACCTAATTTAACAAACCGGGATCTTTATATAGAGTGTTTTAATCTTTATTCTGCTTCAAGGGCAATGACGTTCGGGTGACCTGGTTTGTGATGGTTCACGTTCACGTATTCCATTACCTTTCCCATTCTCTTTTGCATTCACTTACGTTCGAAAAGAGACAAGTCACAAGAACCAACATGTATTAGCCCACTATATACGTTTATATCATTGTGATTGAAGTAAGTCCATAAATAGGGCGCCAATTTGCACAAAGTATTTTGGATAATCGGTGTGTTTATCTTAAGTCACTCAAAAAGCTGATTTAAAGTCATTCACTTTTCTTACAGTAGACCATCAGGATTTTTTTTCTGATTTCTTTCCTATTTTTGCTTTATCGGTATTCCGGCTAATTTTTTGATTACAATTTTTTTAAACAAATTTGTCAGGCGATTTTGATGAGATATATGTTTTTGGGTTGGTTGCGAAATCTCGCAAATCAAAATCTCGCTTTCGAAATCTCGGATTACGAAATATCACGATCCCATAAACCCGCTTTTCATAATCTCGCAATTGCGAAATTATTTTTCTTTAAATCTCGCAATTACAAAAACCCGCAAGCTGAAGTCTCGCATTAAAAACAGTATTGTTAGTTTTCGACGTAAAATAAAAGTAATAAGCTGCCTCCTGCTTGATGGCCCCACGAGTTTGGGGGTATCCAGTTTCTTTTGAATTTAGTATTTATTAAGTGCGATTTTAGCTTGCGGGATTTTGGTTGAAAATTGCGAGATTTGTGTGTGCGAGATGTTAATGCGAGATTTAAAAAAACCAGGATTTTGTGATTACGAGCTTATGAAAAACAGGAATTCAAACTTGCGAAATTTCGTTTTTCAAAACTAAAAAAAAAGCGAGATTTCGTTATTCGAGATTTTAAATTGCGAGATATCGTAACGCTCCCATGATTTCATAGATAAGTGATACTTGATACTCAAAGGATATCGTTCATAAGCAAATACACAAAACGGGATTTTAATTATAAGCACACCCGATCACGCCGCATTTTATGCGAATCACCCTGTTAAACGAAAAAAATACTAATATGTATATGAAAATTACTCTTTGATTACGTAGATAGATATCTTTTTTTTAATATTCTGAAAGTATGCAGCATACACAAACATAGACACTATTAAATATAATAATGTCCTTTTTACCCTGCAGGTATTGTTTTATTGTACGAGTACGATTGTTGTTTTTGCATTTCAAGCTTTTATTGTCCACTGATGGCATTAATTCCTAAATAGGTTTCGCATTTTCATTTATAATCTCAAACTACCAGTCTCCTGCTGCTATAATGTTTCACCTGGATAATTTCATTGTTGTTGTCATGTGCGTCCTCAAAATCTGAACTTTGTATTCATAAGATTTAGCACGAATTCTTTGAACAAAGCAACTTATAAGATGTATAAGGTATATAAAAGAGTTGGGACGTGCAATGACATTTAGAGCAGGATAATTACCCCCTCTTTGAAAGAAAAAGAATATACCTTGTCTGCCTAACTTATTCCCATATAAATAATTGTTCTTTAAGACTCTTTTGGGATTCTTGTCATTTATAATTATGTTTCTTTGTCTGGAAAGGTTCTGCCTAAGAACTTTGTTTTGATTTGTTTTTCTTTTAGTTTAAGGGTGGTTTATTGGTTTTAGTTAATCAGAATTTCTGTGAAAGGAATATTGCTTAAAGCTACTACGTCAGTGACACCGACGACGCAACGTGTCGGCTAAAGAGCGTTTTAATTAATTCTGTTGATGATTTATAATTAAAATATTATCATTGTCGAGAACGAGTAATTTGGGTTATTTTTGTTTGTGTATTTGAATTCTGCTTACATTTTTAAGTCTAGAAAAATTTAATTTGCGCAGTTCAAGCCATTTTATACATCAATTGTTTTACTTCGATACGAACATTTTCGGCTGGCAAAAATTATGTTTTAGGAAAATTTTAATCGTTTATAACTCAAAGGGCTGCTAGATGTACGTACCTACATCAGGCATGGAAAATGAATCTTATGAAGTGTATCGAAAGTTAAAATAAAATTGTATCGAATTGTACTTTCTCATTTTTTTCAAAAATGGGTTTTTTCGTTCTTTTATTTTTAAATTTTGGTTTATTTTTGGAATTTTTTTAAAAAAAGTTTATAATTGTGTATAACAGTTTGAACTTTAAAAATGCTTCTATGTGAAATTTGAAAAATGTAAAATGTACACAATTAACAACTGTTTAGTTGTTTAGTATACAAAGGGCTTTTGTTCTAGTTCTGCGAAAAACAGAACTAGAATTGACTCCAATAGTTCTTCTTTCTCAAGAGGAAAAGGATTTTTTTGAACATTTTGAGCAAATTACTTTTTATGTGGAAACTATAACAACAGTTAGTTATTATTAATTCAAATTTGTTTTAAATTAATGATGAGAAAGTCTCAGTTTGTAGATGACTTGTAAAGGGTGTTTTTTTTAGGGGTATAGAACTTTAAATTGCAATAAAACAACGATGGAATATTCGATGGACATGATTTTTTATATATTCGAAAATTTTTAAATATGATTTCTGGCATATGACTGCCACGGCTGGCTCGGATGTAGTCCAATCTGGACCTCCAATTTTCGATGACTTTTTCCAACATTTGTATCCGTATATCGGCAATAACACGGCGAATGTTGTCTTCCAAATGGTCAAGCGGTTGTGGCTTATCCGCATAGACTCATGACTTTACATAACCCCACAGAAAATAGTCTAGCGGTGTTAAATCACAAGATATTGGAGGCCAATTCACAGTTCCAAAATGTGAAATTAGGCGGTCACCAAACGTGTCTTTCAATAAATCGATTGTGGCACGAGCTGTTGGACATGTTGCGCCGTCTTGTTGGAACCACAGCTCCTGGACATCATGATTGTTCAATTCAGGAATGAAAAAGTTAGTAATCATGTCTATACCGATCACCATTGACTGTAACGTTGTGGGCATCATAGTTTTTGAAGAAGTACGGACCAATGATTCCACCAGCCTATAAAGCGCACCAAACAGTCAGTTTTTCTGGTTGTAACGGTGTTTCGACATACACTTGAGGATTAGCTTCACTCCAAATGCGGCGGTTTTGTTTGTTGACGTAGCCATTTAACCAGAAGTGTGCCTCATCGCTTAACCAAATAAGCTTATGAAAATCGGGAACAACGGCCATCTCGTTTTGGGCCCATTCGACACAATTTGCAAGCGTTGTTCAGGTGTGAGTCTATTCATGATGAACTGCCAATGCCAAACCAAACTGAGAATAAATCACTTGATAGTTGTTAAATCGGTCGCCGTCTTGAAAAGTAATGCCAACTTAAAGTTCTATACCTCTAAAAAAACACACTTTACATTAAGGCCCAGTTTTGAGTTCGAGATTATTCCAGGGTTAGATAAACCCCGAGTTAACTGTGATGAAAACAGGGTTTTCAGTTAGTTTTGAGGCCCAGAGATAGCTCAAAATTAATCCAGCTATAAATTGGTGAGTTAATACTGAATGCTATAAATTGGTGAGTTAATACTGAATGAATTCGGGATCTCAAACTGACTTAAAACCGTGTTTCCACCAGCGATAACTCAAGGTTAATCTAAATCTGATGTAAAAATATCGAACTGAAAAACAAGGCATAATTCTTACATTTGCTGCCGCAATAGGTGTATAGATATGATAAACAAGAACAACCACCAGAGTTTAGTTTTGATTTGCAATAACACAACTTTAGATAGAGTCACAAAATCATAAACACAATTAACGAAAGAAAGAGCAAAACACGAAGTAAGATAGTGACAATAAAGACAAAATTTGTTCAGTGCTTGAGGAAAATTGTACTGAATTTCATGAAAGCGTAATTTCGTACTTGAGCACATTCAATTGTATCGAAAAAAGTACAATTGTATCGACTTTTCCAACAGTGACGTACATATAGGTACAGGAATGTATTTTTTCGTAAATCACAAACTATGTAATTTTCGCAGTTACTATCTGGCTTACGATATCGACACTTAAAGCATTTCCTTACTTTTAATCATTCGATAAGTTTTATTGAAATTAGGAACACGAGTACAGTATACACATTCTAAACCCCCTCAAGTTTAACTTGGTATAGGTACAGGGTGATCCAATCACTCGATGCTGTTTCGATGTATTAATATATTCAAAATGAAAGAACATAATTTCACGACTGTCAGAGGTAAGCCGTTTAAATTCAGCGGAATATTATAGTTTCCTTTCAGTCCTGTATAAAAGCACTAACGTACACTAAAGGATTGGATTGGTTAATAGCTTAAGTCACAATCAGGGCATGGTTTTCTGGTATACCTATTGAAGAATTTACCATTACCATTTGTATTTAACTTTTATGCTATGTTAACAGAACGGTTTATAGATAAAGCGATAAGTTTTCGCACTTTTGACGTACATTCTTTTTAATAGCTTTTAAAGCCTGTGAAATGAACGCATGCTTTATAAAACCCAAGAGAAAATAAGTTGAAGTGATCAAATCGATTTATATTGCTGGGAAAATAGCTAAAAGCTTGTCTTTAATGATCAACTGTGATGTCGATTTATTTTTTCATGCCTCTGAATGCCAAAGATTTAAGCTACCTAACTATATTTTTTCATCTGGGTGTTCATCTGATATGTCTTTCTTAAGTAACTTTAATTGTTTTCAAAACGGCTTTTTAATGGAAAAAGTGTCAGAGTTTAAATATTAATGGTCTTATTATTGTTTCTAATATGAAATTTTCAAATCATATCGATAATTTGGAAAAATATTTTCGTTGCACAATAAGACATTTTTATTTTTTACAAAATATTGTTTCAGCTGAACTTTTAAAAACTATTTACTTTGGCATCTTTCATTCCAAACTTCAATATGGTTTTGTTTGTTGGGGTGGTACGCACTTCAGCAAAACTCAACCTCTATTTTGCAAAAACTCGTTGTAAGAAAAGTTTGGCGTAAACAGAGAAGAGATGCAAGTTTACCTTTGTTTCGTGGACTGAAAATTCTTCGTGTGCGTCATTTATATTGTTAGTTTTAAAGTCTTTCTTTATGAAATCTGGACACCGTAATTTTCGGCTTATATCTAATTACAATATACGTGGAAACTCTTCAAACATTTTGTCTCTTTCTTCATTTCGTACAACTACGATTCGTAATTTTTATACAATCTCTACACTTAGTATTTTTTTAACAAGCTTCCGCTATCCTTGAGAACAATTACATATCCTGGTGTGTTTACTTGTCAGCTTAAATGTTGGTTTTTGGGGTTGGATTATTCTAACCTGAATTCTTTTGTTTATTATATTATTCTGGTTTAAAATATTGTATGTTTGCACTTGTACTTTTATTTTTATTTTTTTTTTTTTTGCACTAAAAAATCATTCTTGATCTCATTCTGTAATCTTGTTCTTTTATAAATTACTTTTATTAATTTATTATTTTAAATTTTTGTATCTTGAATCTTTTTAAGGATCACTCCACGCATATAAATCTATTTTTTGTTATTTAGCATTTAAAGGGGAATTCAACACTTTTTTCATTACATATTAATTTTAATACCGAATGTCTCAATTTTTCTTATATTTTTGTTAATAATTTATATATTATCATTTAGGTTTTAAAAATTGTTTGTAAATTTATAAGATAAATAATGAAATGTATCTATCTATCTATCTATTCAATTTTTTACTTCAATAGTTCAGTAAATCAATAGTTAAGTAGTTTTATAGTTCAATAGTTTAGTATTTCAACAGTTCTAGTAGTAAGTAGATCAATAGTTGAATACTTCAATAATTCAATATTTCAACAGATATGGAGTTTAAAAGTTCAATAGTCAACAAAAGTTCAATAGTTCAATAGTTCATTAGTCCAGTGGTTCAATACTTTAATAGTTCAATAAGTTTAATAGTTTAGTAGTCTAGCAGTTCAATAGATCAATAGTTAAATAATGCAATAATTCAAGAGTTCAATAGATAAATATAGCAATAGTTCAATAGTCAAAAATAGTTCAATACTCAAATAGTTCAAAAGTCCAATGGTTCGATTCTTTAATAGTTCAATAAATCCGTAGTTCAATAGTTTAATGGTTCTATATATCAATAGCTCAGTAGTTTAATAATTTAGTAGTTTAACAGTACAATAGATCATTAGTTAATTACTATAATAATTCAATAGGTCAATAGATCAATAGCCAACAATAGGTCTATGCTTAGATATTTAAATAGTTCAATAGTTTTTTTTAGTTTTACGGAAGGTTGTGTTTAACATTTGGATGATATACAACCTAATATTTAAAATATAAAAGGATATTAATTAAACAAAATATAGTTGTTTTTACTTAGTAGATTTTATTTTATTCGTTGTTGGACCAATTACAGAATTGATAAATTAAATCATGTTTAAACGTTTTTGAATCATGTTTGAATGTTTGTTCTTGTTTTTGTTTGTCAAGAATGAACAGACCCTTTTTTCGAATGTTTTTTTTTCCAAACTTTAAAACTCCTTTTTTAACCGTTCTTCAATCAATAATTTTCTACTCACATATTTGTTACAAGATGAAGCAGAAGGTATAAAGAATCAACTGTATTCTTTATTTTATTCGAAACACACACGCAGATACTAAGAAGGGTGACCCAGAATAGTGGGGAGAAATTAGTTTCATTTAAGATCATTAATATCGTCAGAGAGAGATTGTAAAAAATTATTGAAATTCATTAAAAATTATTTTTAACAATCCTTAATTTCGGTAGTTGTTTCCAAAACTTTTAGATAAAAGATAAAATAAAAAAGATAAATAAAATGTTTATGATTTCTTTTCCTTAAAGTCTAGTTTTTCATAATTATTCAATTGTTAACATTGTATATCTATGTAGATTGTATCTTCAACCAATTTCAATAAAAACTGTATTATTATGACCACAAACAGTTTGCCTTGTTTAAGCGGAACCAAGTTGAATTTAAGTTAACTTGCATATTTTGTATTGATGCAAAAACAAACCACTTGCGGGCAATATTTGTGGCTTACAAAAACTTATTAATAAAATTCCTTTTCAAAATAAGTTTTGTTTTATTTTTTGGTCATAAAACATTACAAAATAATAATACTTCGTTAAAAGGATAAAGCTCTTTATACAAAATCCACAGATATAAAGCAAAATTCTCACTACATCCTGGCCAAAGGCAAGTTTATGTACCATAATAATTGAAATTCTTCGCGAAATAAAAAGATGAAACAAAATGAAAGTCTTACTTATGCTGGTTGTAAATTCTGAGATTTTGCGGAAGACTTTTTGAACTTTTCATTTTCTTTTGAAAATTATTACGCATTTTTTGCTTGAAGCTTAAATTTATTGAATTTAATTTTTTTTTTAACCAACAGTGACTCCAAATCATGGCCCAAAAATCACAGGTGGACAACCTCGATATCAAATTGGAGATGTCGTCCGGGTGAATTGCACATCGGCACCATCGAAACCTGTATGCCATTTAAGTTGGTTAATAAATGGTGAACCAGCAAGTCAATCACACTTGAAAAAATTCGACAACATTATTGTGGGAAGAGAAGGTCTTGAAATCGCTCGACTAGGTCTTGAATTCAGGGTCAGAGGATTTCATTTTAAAAATGGCGACATGAAATTGAAAGTAAGTCATCTTTGTTTATAAATTTAAAATACATATATGTATCTTAAAATTTATTTTTTATTCATTAAGTGTGTGGCAAAAATTTCCTCTCTCTATTGGCAAAGTAATGAAGAAAGTGTCGAAAGTGACAAACAACAAAGAGCTCCTGCGCTGGAGTCCCGTGAAACAGTAGCTGCAAAATCGCAAGTTCATGGTAATTACATTTTATATCTTAATTTCTTATCATCTACTATAAAATATAATTTACTTTCCTTATAGGATCATCAGCGGCGACAGCAAGTCAAAGCTTACATTGGATAAGTACAACACTACTAGCCCTCGCATCAACAAAATCCCTCCTTACATATCTCCATGATTATCTTAGGTAACTATTACCTGTTCTAACAATTTAAGTATCGTATAACGCACTGAAAGATGAACTAAAACCCAAATTCATATAAAAAAAAATGCCAAATGTAAAGTCCTAAATTCTTCTTTCCAAAAAAAAAAACATGATAACAGAAAATTTCAATAAAAAAAAAATAAATTATTAAATTTTAAAACTTTTTATGTATAAAGATTTTTCATTTTTATTAAAATTTATAAAAAATAAAAATAATAAATTATTATATAACTTTAAGATGAAATCTTGAAATGAAAGTTCACATATATTTATTTTTTTTTTAATGACAGTGTTTATGCACACAATAATAATAAAAAAAATAATTAATTGTAAAAAGTAAAATAATTTATTAATATAAAACTAATTTTGTTTTTCATATAAAAATATTATTAAAAAATATTATTTAAAAAATATTTTTTAACTTAACATTAAGGAATTAATTAAAAATAAAAAAAAAAATAATTCAAACATAGGTTAGTTAAATTTACTTCGTAGTTTCTAAGTAAATGTTTTAAACTTATCACTAATGTAATTATTAATAAAAATAAACAGCACATTATGTCTTTATAAATTAAAAAAATTATGAATCATATCGTTATAATAAAAAAAAAAAGATTATGTTTGAATTTTATGCACAAAATATATTTTTTGTAATTTTTTGATTTATTTTTTTAAATAAATTGGCAGAAACAAAAGAAAGTTGAACAAAAAAAGAAATTTATTTACTTGGTAATAAAAATAAAAATTTAAAACACAATCAACGAATTTGTTTTATTTCATAATTTTAAATCGATAAATAATAAACACCTCACTTAGGGCTTTGTTCCACAATTATATATTATGAATTATTAATAAATTTATAATTATCTTTCTTTTGTTGGATACAATAAATTCAGCGATATACCTAATATATCTTCAAAGTTTTTTGGGTACATGATAGATATATGATACATAATCACGTGTATCGTTATAGGTATGTCCCACAATAGTAGACAACTATGTATTTTGTATAGTAAATGTATAATAATCTTCAAATATGTTATTCACATGTTTCATTAGATGACCAGGTGGTAATTATTTAGCTGATAGTAATATTGAAATGTATATACATTATACAATGGTATAGTGCTATTTCAAATACATATTTGGATTAAAATCATTATTTTCTTGTCTCTAATTCATATGGAATTTTTGATCAAACTTAACCTCAACAAAAATAGCAGAACTTTAGAAAAAATAATGAAATAGATTTGTACTTAAGCCAACTTTTAATAAAAATAAATAAATAATAATAAAATAAAATCAATTAACTATTATAAGTTAAATTGCCAGTGCGGTCACTTTTTAAAATATTGGAGAAAAAGAACCTTCTATGATACGTCTAGCATGTTGAAACCAAAATGGGATTTTCTCAAAATTTAATTTATTTCCGCTGAAATATCGGGGCTATTCTAATTCTGTATATCTGTCGTCAGTTAATTTGGCCATTTTGCTGGGTGTTGTGTTCATTCCAGTTTCGACAAAGAAAAGACATTAACCTTTGAAATGCTCAGAAATTCTGTTTCTTTTGAAATGATATTCCAAAAGCGACACAAATTTTTCCGTTATAATCGTGTCCCCTATCATTTTGAGGCTCTTTTCTGAATTCTATCCAGGAGATTCAAATAAGTTTTAGGAGCTCCTGCCAAGACATGAGAATTGTGGGTTGGGGTCAAAATCCCGAAATTCAAAAGACTGAAAAGCCAAAACACCAAAAAGCCAAAAGACCGAAAACCCAAAAGCCCGAAAAAGGTTTCCCGAAATCCCGAAAAGTTATTTAAAATGAAAAAAATTTAAATAAATAATTTTTTGGGATTTCGGGAAAACTTTTTCGAGCTTTTGTGTTTTCTTTACTATCTTTTTCATATATACTTACTTTAACAGCACCTGGGTGGCCCGCTTCGCTGGTTCAAGAGATTTAACTCCCTTTCTGAAGTCAGTCCCGCTCAAGCAACTTCGTTGCTCCGCTTAGGGTATGTAGGGTATGTCCAGTCGTCTGGCGGGCTCCTGAATCCAAATTTTTCAAATTCAACAGTACCTATAGGTGACCAACTTATGCCTCCAACAGTTAAAATTGAGTATTACTGCCGGGAATTAAAGTAGGGCTATTGTTTTGGTACTTATAACAACATTTTTTCTTAATTGAGGTGAGAGAGAATTTTGTTAATGATTTAAAAAAATTATTTGGTTATTTTTTAATGAACCTACCTTTAAAAAAAAATTAAAAAAAAAAAATCAATCTTACTTAAGCATTTCGCAGCGACTTTGGCGACATCAATTATCTGATCATTCCACAAAAGGATCGGTTGGTAACACACATACCGAGAATGGAAAGCTTCTCAGTTTCCTCTATATAAGTGTCACTCTTATAGATAGTGGCACAAGTGACATATCTTATGAACTACTTGATTTTGCAAAAAATGTGTCTCAATAAAAATTATAAGTTTGGCTTTAAAAAACAAATGATATGAGTCTTTAAAAATGTAAATCGAACAACATCAAACCAAAAAACTATAATTTTGGTGCCCATTTTCAAAAATGGCAGCCAAACTACGATGACCAACTTGTTTTTGAAACCCCTAGGTATGGATGTTTAACAAAGCCCCAAGGACGAACAACTTAAAGGACAAAGAACCTACGTGATATGGGATGGGCTGATACACTACGGTCGATGAGAGGCCACGTTTAATTTGAAGCTTTATATTGATATGCAGGGACTAAAGTTAAACGTGGTGTCTCATCGAATGTCGTTTACTTGTAGCTTGAATATCTCAGAAGCAACATACGTGTTTTAGCGAAAAATATGTCAGAATGAAAATTGTGTGCCTTCAAACAATTACCACAAAAAGCTTTACAGAATTCGGATTCGGAACACTAAATACGGTGATACCGTCAAGCAAAATCTGATCAATTAAGCCGATTTTTTTTTCAAAATGGCGGCCAAACGACCATGATTTGGACCATGTGACCCATTTTTTTTTGTATACCCCCCCTATATTTAACAAAGCCCCATGACAAAACTGAGGGAACATATATATATATATATATATATATATATATATATATATTTTGAATTGGCATCCTTCAGTTGAAACTAAAATGTTATTGAATTTGAAATTTCCGTCAAGAACGGAATGGATAGCGACAGCTAGTTCTTTTTTTTTATAGCGTACCTCATGGGCGACGTGCAGTATAAGCTGGAAGGTGTAGAGGTATGCTGAAAAGAAAAAGATGCTTTGTACCCGAGTGGCCGAGTAAGTATTGAAGTGGCAACCTCTGGGCTAACCAGCCGAGCACGCCATCCATTGTGCCATTGTCTCCCACTAACTTTTGAGATAACTTTTGAGATGGGATCAGAGAAATACTCTTATCCCAAATCCTTAACATCAAAACTTAGCTAAAACAACGTTTGCGGAACAGCATTATTTTTTTCTGTTGGGATAGGACAAAAGTCGTATAGGGTGATTTGATCAAAAAAGCAGTCAAAACCACGTCGCCCTTAACCCTGAAAAATCGACGGAAATCCACACGGTGTGCTTAAAGGGTCTGCAGAATAAAATACTAAATTTAAATTTTATTTTATATATATTAAGTTTCATAATTATATGAGTAATGATGCTATATACCAATACCAATTTCAATTATTTCAAATCATCCAATTAGTGGTAAGTAATTTTTTTTTTTATGAATATATACGCTATTTTATCAAGCAATATACACATTATAAAATAACTATCAGGCTACATTGCATCCATTTATACAAATCTATATGTAAAATCGAATCGATTTATCAAACCATAACATGCTGACTGACAAGTGAACGCATCCACCAAAAATATAGCTGAAAAGAAGAGACTGCATCATCTCGAAGCTCAAAATGCCATCAGAATGTTTATGTTCGCTAGTATTCCACCAGAATCTGGTAAACGAGTATAGGTATAGAGGGTACATCACAATGAATAAAACCACAAGTCACCAACCACCACTATCACCACTACGGCACGTCAACGTGCGTCGCCTCAATATTCCAGGTGCTTTTGAAGGTGATTCATATAAGTAAAGGTTGGTATTTATATTGAACAGTGTGTGGGCGCGAGAGCAACTTTCCACATTCCGTCAACCATTGCTATCGCCTTTTCTGCGGTTGCTAGTGATGTCGAACTTTTGCGGTATCCACATTTCGACTAGCTATACGATATATCCACAGATTCGTTCCCGCAAATGTGTTTGAAAAGATTCCCGAAATCCCGCGTCAGTTCTCCGTTCATTTTGTGTGTATAGTCCCAGTCCCAGAACCAAACAGCATCGATTTTAATTTTAAATGAATTTGCATATTTCCAATTGATGTGTCCCGGTGCGGTGTGCTGGCAGAAGCAGACACAGAACACAAAAGTACAAAAAACAAGGTCCTGCAATGATTTCTGCGAATCAGTGGGGCACGAAGAGTGGTCGCAACAACGAAATAGGTTAGTTGGAAAATGATATGCGGTAACGGTAAGGCATCAGGCATTCGAAATACGTTGGTGGTAGATGACTAACGAAAATGATCAAGTATCAATCGATGAAATGAATGATGATGCTTGTTCGATGAATATGGACAAAAGCTTTTTGAAACAAAAAGACGAAAGTTTTTCATTACTCAAACATAATGTATATAACTGGGTAGGTATGTATGTACAAAATTTAGAGACAGATGTTTTGTATCTAAATATAGAATTATTTATTATTAAGGAATGTAATTGTGGACCAATTTCTAAAATCGACCATTTTGAATAAATAATCATTTAAACTGTATACAGTTTGAAGACATGTTTTCATTAGGTTGGATGTGATGTGTAATGTGTTTACAAACATAAAAAAAGGAATTGTTTACGTTTGCATTTTGAAATTTCGAAATAAGTTTGATAACCATTTCAGTACCTAAACATCGAACTCATAAGCACACGTGATTGTGGTGGTTTTATTATAACGGGTGTTTTTTTTTTCGAGGTATAGAACTTTAAGTTGGCATTACTTTTCAAGACGGCGACCGATTTAACAGCTGTCAAGTGATTTATTCTCAGTTTGGTTTGGCAATTCATCATGAATAGACTCACGCCTGAACAACGCTTGCAAATTGTGCAATTTTATTTGGAAAATAATGGTTCTGTGCGGAATACGTATCGCGCACTACGTCCATTTTATCGTCGACAAAATCGTCCATCAGAGCAGTTAATTCGATTAACCATGGAACGTTTTCGCACCACGTTTACTCTAATTGATAACTCGCATCCCCAGAGACGCCATACGGTGCGTACGAAGCTATTGCTACTGTAGAGCGTAGCATTGAGGAAGACCCGAATGAGTCCATCCGCCATCGAGCACAGGAATTGGATCTGTGTCCATCCACTTTATGGAAGATTTTGCGGAAGGATCTTGGTTTGCGTGCTTACAAAATCCAACTCGTGCAAGAATTGAAGCCAACCATCATCAAGCAAGGCGTAGATTCGTCGAATGGGCCCAAAACGAGATGGCCGTTGTTCCCGATTTTCATAAGCGAATTTTGTTTAGCGATGAAGCGCCTCCAAGATCTTGTGATTTAACACCACTAGACTATTTTTCTGTGGGGTTATGTAAAGTCATTGGTCTATGCGAATAAGCCACAAACGCTTGACCAATTGGAAGACAACATTCGCCGTGTTATTGCCGATATACGGCCACAAATGTTGGAAAAAGTCATCGAAAATTTGACGTCCAGATTGCACTACATCCGAGCCAGCCGTGGCAGTCATATGCCAGAAATCATATTCAAAATGTAATGCCACAAGATTATCTTTCGAATAAATAAAAAATCATGTCAATCGAATATTCCATCGTTGTTTTATTGCAATTTAAAGTTCTATACCTCTAAAAAAAAACACCCTTTATAAATATTGTTCGGTCACAACTCATAATACAAAGCTTCATGGTGATGGAAGTTATGAATAATGCCGATTTGTTTTTACTTCATTTACAATAACAAATAAGTACCCATAATTAAAATTATTATACAAAGTGGCGTAAAAGTCATCGCCCTACCGCGGAAGATATTTAACAAGACATTAATCGCTTTACTCGAAATAATAGTTTCGATTTCTTATGAAAAAATATGTTCTTGGTATTAGCGGAGTACCATGAAAAAACAGAAAATCCGGCTCCGGCTCGCTGTTAGATGGTGGATTAAAAGAAAATTTTTTAAGCCGATAGAACTCCGGTTTCGATGCCTCATTTTGGTCCAGTTTCTAAATTTAATATCAGAAATGAAGAACATCAGGACTGGAGTCCCTCATACGGATTGAAGTATTTTTTTACTGCAGTTCAACCAGAAAATATGCTAGGAACATGGACAAAACTATATTCCGATGATTTCATCACATTTTCGACGTCAGCAACTTTGGGAAGTATCTATGTTCCTGCTATCTACAATATGGATAGAAGATCAACACGAATACAAAACAGGGATCGCATCTGATTCCGGTAAACTCAAACAAGAACAAAGCGTGGAGAATGATTGCAGCTAGACGTATAAGAATCAATATAAGCTAGAAGAAATATCCACCATTCTCACTAAATTCAGCACCAAATATCGTCGAGTATCTTCAACAATATGGTGCATGATAGAGTTTACATCATATATATACATATATAAACATATGTAACATAAGTACGATTAATGGATACGAGCCAATCCTGATAAGTTTTATAATGTATGTAAATTTGTTTGAAGAATTATCTCTTAAGCGACAAATTTAAAATTGCTCCATGTCTGGAACCAACTAGATACTATAGTGATTTTGTATTCGCTTGTTCCAGACGTTTAAGACCACACTCTCCCTCCATAATTTGGCTATGCGTTTTTGTTCCCTTTAAGCTAGATTATTTTCCTTTCTGAGCTCTGAGCAGAGCAAAGTCAGAGCAAGTCGGGTATTCTCTTAGCAGAGTACGCTCCGTCCTCCTAGGACTCTGCTTTGTACATTATTTTAAACACATGTTGAGCAAACAAGTCATTGATGTCATATGATTAAATACCATCACAAAAACTATGAAACAGTATGAAATAACCACGACGTTGGCCGTGATCAGCTTCGTCCTCCGTCTACTCCATCAATTTATACTGACTTTATAGAGCGTGTTCCATCAAGCAAGCTCTGATCAAAAATTGAAACCCAATTTGGACGCTCTTACTTGTCAGAGACAAAAGAAGAAATCACATTTTTTATTTTTGACAGCTTAAAAAGAAATCGCATATTGTAGGGATATTGTGAACCGTTTCCATACGTTCGTAAAAATGTGTTTTACATCCCATAAATTTGCTGTCGGGCGATTTGTCCCTACTTGCAAGGCGAAACTTAAGCGTCCAGTTATTTACTTGCGATTATATTTAAGGCAAGTTATGCATTCGTACAAACAAAAATTGAGATAACAATCAAACATGACATTACGATGACAGCCAAGACGAAAAAAGTGGGTCTGGAAATTCTGTCTGTTTGTCTGTCTGTCTGTATGTCAGTCTGTACTTCAAATTTAGTATGTAGGTTTTGTAGACCATTCCTTAGAGGGGAAATTTAATTTTTTTTTAGCTCAAAAACTAACGGTATACATACCTGACATATAACGGTTTTGGAAAAGCTTATTTTTCTCGAAAGCGGCTTCTCATGAACGGGTTATTCGATTTCAAATTTTAAGAAAGGTCTATATAATTTGAACAAACTTTAATACCAAAATTTTGCAAAAAAGCTTAATTTTAGTTTTAATTAAATTTTTAATTTATTTTTTTGTAAATTCAATATTTGAAAAACGCCTTGACAAACACTTTTTTTGTGCATAAAATGCAAACAATTAAGCACTTAAAAATGCCATTCTTCAAATTTGTAAAAAAACTTTTTATAAAAAATATTAAGTAAACATCGATTTATTTAAAAACCGCTCTTACGATTTTGGAATAGTTTTTTTTGTAAACTCATATTCAGGCAACAACATTTTCTGCATACTTTGATTTTGGCTTGAATCTTTGTAAAAAGAAGTTTTAGCACTTTTGTAAAAAAATCAAAAACAATTATTATATTTAATTTTATTTTCGTGGCAACTTGCCACAATAACAAGTACGTGCGACCCTCGTCGCAAAAAAAAACTTTAAGTGATTTCAAATATTTTTGATGATTGCAAGAAATCATGATGCAACTTTTTACGAGAAAGATCTTATGAAAGTGAACGTGAATGTCTATACAAGACAGCAGGCGTGATCCTCGTTGACGATCCGCATATCACGCATTGAAAACAAAAGTGGAACTAAACGTATGAACTTAACTTATTATGTAAATGTATACATAGACTATAGAGAAACCATGGTTTTCAATGTGCGTTATGAGTTGAAACTAAGAAGCGATATTCTGAAGATCCTCGGAGAAACCCAGGAGCACAGCAAATATACTACATTTAAGAATTCTACAAATTACCACAAGATTGATCACCACAGTTATCGTTCTTTTTTAGAAAAAAGCTAGATAATACATAAGTTTTAAGCCGAATTGGGCTTACATAGTACAATACTAAGTATACAATCTTTTTCTCCTTTGTTTTTTTGTTATTAGTTTCGAAAAGACCATATCCACTTCACCGCTTCACCTTATAATGTGTGGGTTCCTTTTTATTAAACTTATACTTTATACATCTACATAATATAATTTTATTCAAATATTCCCTATACAGTGTTGCTCAAAATCTTTTTTTGTTCTTATCAATGAGCTACTTTGTAACTTTTTTTGTATCAAAACAAAAAAAAATTGAACAAAATTCACAGAAATTTCCCAAAACAAACTTCGAACAAAGTTTTACATAATTTTGTTCGATCCCTTAAGTTGAAAAATATCTTTATATTGAACATTATTTACCTACCTATAATACTCTCTGTTTCTATTGAGATTATGCAATGTCTTAACTGAAATTCCTTTTTAATATGCGTTAAGGTGTCTATATACCTGAAAAGATAAAAGAACTTATATATAGTTATAAAGAAACATTATTCCTTAGAGATGATAAACATTTTATAAACAAATTTTTTATACATTTGCGTTGTAAACAGATTTAAATTGAAACAAAATTGAAATAAAATACACCAACTTTCTTTCAAGGAAGTAACTTTTTTTTTTGTTTATTTAAATTTTTAGAAAGTTTTCGAAGAAAAGATCGATTGGTATGTTGGAAAATTTAGACATTATTTTCAAATCTCTACCCCTTAAATTATAATGTGTAAGAATGTAGCATAAGTATGCGGGATGCATATAATAATGATGTCGTTATTGAACACACCCACTTGTGTTCTATCAATTTAAGTATTTTGTTGATTTTGACCCAAATGTCATAATAAATAGGTATACAGGGTAGATGAAAAAGTTACACCCCATCGGAAGATGATATAACTTCGGCATAAAAGCGCCAGTTAAGGCTTTCTATTTTGATACTAACCAGAATAATGCAGAATATCATGTGAGGCTGTTAGCGCAAAAATGGCGTAACCCCAAAATACAACAACAGAGATAATCGTGTTTTATCATTTTATCATTTTCTGATTTATTTATAAGCTTAAATGAGTTGCAATACTTTTGCATCGATTAGTCGTTAACTTTTAGTTATTATGATGAAAAAAACGGAAAATTGAAAAAAATGTGCGTTACGCCACTTTTGCACTCCAGCCACATGTAGTTATGGTATACTTTAAAAAGTAATGAAACGCTATACACTTAATAGTATAGTTATTTTAGAATTTAAACTGTCACAAATTGTAAAAATATTGTGTTTGCAATGGTGCCATGACATTTGGCCAAACGTCATTTATCCATATTTACAAATTTGGCCATATGACACTATCACAATGCGTCATATGGCCATATTTGTACATAATATGGCCATTTTCCGCTCTACGAAATTGTCATTTGGCGTGAACAAAAATTTGGTGTGAAAATTAAAAATTCTTGCGAATTTTTAATTTTCACACCCAGAATCAGTGCGGTTGCAGGGGGGCAGCATGCCCTTTTCATAACCCTTAACTGTTTGCCTTTTGACCCTCTTAAAGAATTTGGCTAAAAGTCACGAAAAAATATGGTCCTATGACACTTTGACAAAGCGACAAATGGCCAAATTTACAAATATGGCCATATGACGCATTGTGAAAGTGTCGAATGGCCAAATTTGTAAATATGGCCATATGTCGCTTAGCCAAATGTCATGGCACCGTTTGCAATCATAATAAAGGGCAAGACTGGGTCGCTCATATTTGCTCTGGGGGCAAGTTACTTTTGTGTTCGCGACTGGAAAATAAATTTTACCAGTTTCTTTTTTTTTATAAAAAACAATTTTTTTTTCCATAAAAATTTTTTTGAAAATAATGTACCTAGCTATGGAATGGAAAAAAAATTTATATAAAATACATCACCGTCGGTAAAATTCAATTACATGAAATTTTATCAAAATGGATAGTATTTTTGGAGAAAATTAGAATTATCGGTTTTAAAAAATAAAAAAAACTTTTTCAAAAATTACTTTTTTCCAAAATTTTGTTTGCAGTATTATTCAAATTTAGGAGAATTTTTATAATAATAAATTTCGTCAAAAACAGTGCAGCCGTTCAAATGATTGTCGGATCAATAAAATACGGTTATATGGCAGGTACCGGAATCTCTAAAAACAGTTTGTACCAAGTTTGAAGAAAATCAGCCGTTAAGGCTGCATAGGTGTCGATACATCCAGACAAAGAGACAGATAGAAAGACAGAATTTTCGGACATGCTTTTTCGTCTTCTCTATCATCGTTATGTCATGTTTGATTTTTATCTCAAAACTTTATTTTTTTTTTTGGATTGCTATACTGTAAGGGTTTGTTTGCCTGGCCACAATCAGATTTAAATCATAAATTAATAATTCCTCTTAAACAAGCTTCTTGGAATTTCTTTCAGTGGTCCTTAAGATTCATTTCTAAAGTGGTGGGGTTTCTCGCAAGATCTATTATGGATACTCGGTCGGCATATGGGTTGGCGGCTATCACTGTACTTAGCCGTTGTATTTTTATACTTTGCGATTATTTTATATGAATGAATATTGATTTGCTTTAAGCTCTTAGATTTAAAAGGACACCTTAAAATAACTCCACTTGAGTCGGTACTTGTTCATTTTTAATAATTTAATTAACATTAACATTTAACACGAAACGAATAAACATTAAAATCAAAAATGAAAAATAAAAATAAAAAATAAAAACAAACACGTAACTAACTTGAATGCATTTCGAAGCTCTTGCGCTTCATCTTCAGCAATCACGACTAAACGTTGAGTGCATATAATTGAAGTTCTGTTGATGAATTTGTATCATAGAACACAGCTATGATCAAAGGTCAATATTTTCCTTTTCGTATTTTTATATATTGCTGCGACACATAATGTTAATTAGGCAAGACTCAATATTGCCGTTGTCTGAGTTCAGTGCGTTTGGGTCTTTTTGTTTGTAAAAAGATTCGTAGGCATCCAATCTTCTATGATCATTAACTTGTTTAATAAGAGTCAAATTGTCTATATTTATATTTTCATGGCCATTATTTAGCACATGAGATGCAATTGCAGATTTTTGCGGTTGATTAGGGCGAATACACGAAATATGTTCTTTAAACCTTGTTTCAATACTCCTTTTTGTCTGTCCATAATATTTTAAATTGCAGTCACCACACTCGATTTCATAAATACCCGATTTACATAAAGGAGGTATCTTATCTTTTGTCGAACCACTCTGTATATTTTTTCCCGAAACTGAAAATATAAATATAGACAATTTGACTCTTATTAAACAAGTTAATGATCATAGAAGATTGGATGCCTACGAATCTTTTTACAAACAAAAAGACCCAAACGCACTGAACTCAGACAACGGCAATATTGAGTCTTGCCTAATTAACATTATGTGTCGCAGCAATATATAAAAATACGAAAAGGAAAATATTGACCTTTGATCATAGCTGTGTTCTATGATACAAATTCATCAACAGAACTTCAATTATATGCACTCAACGTTTAGTCGTGATTGCTGAAGATGAAGCGCAAGAGCTTCGAAATGCATTCAAGTTAGTTACGTGTTTGTTTTTATTTTTTATTTTTATTTTTCATTTTTGATTTTAATGTTTATTCGTTTCGTGTTAAATGTTAATGTTAATTAAATTATTAAAAACGAACAAGTACCGACTCAAGTGGAGTTATTTTAAGGTGTCCTTTTAAATCTAAGAGCTTAATTTATAGAACTTCACGCCATTCAACATTTTTTGTGATTGATTTGCTGCCAAAGTTTTTCATCAGAACGAAAATCGAAAAAAGTTTTCAACGCGTTCCTGGTACCAGATCTGTAAATTTTCAAATACCAGTACAAATCAAGTACTTGAAAAGCACCAAGTACAAGTATTTTTTCAAGTTAAGTACTTTTACTGGATACTGTAGCACTTTCCAGTACATTTTCATGTACTTTTCAAGTACAAGTCTATTTTAAGTACTTGAATCGCAAATTAAATTTTAACGCAGGTGACAATCTTTAATATAATAATGACCCTATAGTGTTATATATACCTACTTAAATATGAGTTATGTAGGTATGTTTTTCAAGTTATCAAAATAGACTTGTACTTGAAAAGTACTTGAAAATAGACTTGTACTTGAAAAGTAATTGCAAATGTACTGGACAGTACTACAGTACCCAGTAAAAGTACTTAATCTTAAGTACTTGAAAAAGTACTTGTACCTGGTATTTTTCAATTATCAAGTATACATATTTGTACTGCTTTTTTTAAGTACAAGCACCAGTACAAGGTACTGGGTACTTTCACAGTTTTTTTTTTTTTTCAAATTCAATTTTTATTTTTAATTCAACTTATAACTACTTAAATGCTAGACAAAAACCTTAAAAACTAGCTTACAGAATAACTTAACTAACTTACTGGCCCCATACGGGCGCTCTAAATTATACTATAACTATATATTAAAAATGCCTTTGGGCGTAAAAACTAACTTAAATTAAAATTCAAAATTACTTAAAACTAAACGAGAAAATTTTTAAAAACTCGTTTTTCAAGACAATACTTTCACAGTACTGCAGTACAAATGTACTTAAGTACTTTCCAACTCTGTCTGGTACCTTCTATAAAACCGTTTTTTTTTTTTATATGTAGATTACCTGGTAAATAGATTCACCGTTTTTGATTTAGATGGATATTTGATTGGCAATGCCTGATTAAAATATTGCACAAAAATATTTTGAAAAAAGTATTTAAAAAAAAAATAATTTTCCTCATCTAATTTTTTTTTGAAAATCAGCTTATTAACGGTACCTGTCACAGACCCGAAATTAAATATTATAAAACTACTGAATAATGCAAAAATATTGAACAAAAGTAATTTTTGAACAAGTTTTTTTTTTTGAAAAACCGATAATTCTAATTTTCTCAGTAAAAAAATAAAATACCAACTATCAATTTTTATAAAATTTCGTGTAATTGAATTTTTACATATAAATTTTCTATAGATACATTTGTTTTCAAAAGATTTTTTTTTTGGAAAATATTTCAAAATACAAAAACATGATTTTTTTTATAAAAAAAAACTAGTCAAATGAATTTTCCAATCGAAAGTAAAACCCCAAAAGCGACCCAGTCTTGGCGCAGGGACATAAGTTCCCGGGACAAAAGTCCCATCATCAATATCTTTTAAATAAATTTAATGTATACCAAAAATACACGCATGTTGATATAGTTTGTTCAGTTATTTCCGTTTATTTTTATGCATTGCCAATGCTTCTACTGTAATGCAATTACAGTGAATACTCTACTTACATGAGCTATCATGTACTATCTATCATGTAAGCGAACAATTCTTATGAGCAAAACTTCGGGGACCATGGGGGTTCGCTTATGAGAACTTTCACTGTACAACTAAAATACAGTTACTTGTTGTCTTATTTTTTTTTCAAAACTTTAATTTTTAAAGCGCGATTTTTTTGGTTTTACTTTATCAAATTCGCAAAAACGTGAATCTTCTAAGATTCTTTTCTAAAATTCTCAGAAATTGACTTTAAAAATTACAGTTTTGAAAAAAGTAAGACAACAATTAAAATCACTACTTTTGTTTACATGTAAAGTTTAGCTTATTTTTTGCGATTTTTTCTAAATTTAATTTATTTTGTTATTTTTTTGTCATTTTTTGTTATGAAAGGTAAATGTTTTTGTTTTTATTTGTAAAAATAATAATAATAATTTAACTATGTGTCTGTTAGGCACATTGTCTTTTAAAGCAACTGGTGTTGCACGACACTAGTTATAGAAGGAATAGAAATGGACAGAGTGCTTGTTGATTTTTATTTTTCATTGCATAACCTCATGGGCGACTGCCAGCATAACCTGGGAGGTATGCTGAAAAGAAAAAAATGCTTTGTACCCGAGTGAGAATTTAACCTGCACCCTCTGGGTTAACAATAAGCAAGCACTCAATCCATTGTACCAATGCTGCCCACAATTTATTTGTAAATTAAATATTATACGAATATTTTTATGTTATCCATCAAACCGTATGTTTAGATTTTGTTTTCAAACATCATTAGCAATATTTTTTAATGTACCTGCGCCCCAAGTCTTGAACTTTAATTTTCTTGCATTTATTAGTTCCTTCTGGAAGCTTTATTGGATTTGGATAGCTATTCGTATTCGTACTTTTGAAGATTTTTCCCAAGTCGTAATATGGTAATATTTTAACATCAGCTTTAGCAGTGCTGATTGCTGACGGTTTGTCTGTCATTTTAGCAATGTTCAAAATGTTTACTATCATTTTTGAAAAGATGTAATGTGAATTTTAAGCTTTTGCTGGACGTCATCTGACGACCCGACAAGCAAGCACCTGGGCGAAACGCAATGTTTTCTTGGACTATAGACCGCTCATCGCTTTAATTTTGAATGCATTCTTCTACTTTAAAATTTTAAATATTTTTTAATAAATTTTCATATATTAACTACACTTGTACCGCACCGTTAAAAACTTTTTTTTAGTTTAAAGTGAAAACATACAAACCAATTAAAAACAAATGTTATGATGTTCATTGTGTCAAAAATTAATATCAAACTCAAATAAATCTGAAGGACATTCTCACGTTCAGCAAACAACCATTAACTTTTTTCCATCCAGTTAAAAGTTAAAGTGAAATATTGAATAACACAAAACTATTAAATACACAGGATGTCCTTTATGTGTTCGAGTATCACCAATGGAGCAAAGGTACCAACCACGTCGTCTGAGTCCCGATTGATTTAATTTTTTACCATCATTCGGTGGAGAGAGAACAAAAAAAAACATCATATCCTTATGTGGAAAGGACATTGGTTATCGAGTGGGTGAATATATTTCACGGAAGTGTCACTCACACGTACAACTTTTTAGAGACGAAAATGCAATTGTAACACTTCTTTCTATTGCACTTTTCTTTTGTGTTCAAATTTTGAGACGTGTTCAAATTACAAAGTTTTTGTGGTAGTTATACAATGAAAATGGTGACTCACAATGAAAATCATCTAAACGATATTTTACTGTTAAAGATATTAAAATTCTTACAACACCTTCCCTTTTTTCAAAATAACTTACAACTTTGTGTCAAATATTTTATTGATTACATATCTTGATTCGCAAATGCATCAAATGTGACAATTTTCGGAATAAAATTATACAGCACAGTTATTTTTGAGGTTCCCTAGTTCACATAGACATTACACTGTCAGTCCTGTTGGATTGCATAATAATTTTGCTTTCATAAAGTGAGCGAGGGTATAGGAAGGTAACTAGGTATACCAATATGTTGTATAGGTCCGGAATACACTTGTTGTTGGGCTTTGATATAGAGCTGCTGATGTTGGGTATTTTCGGCGAACTACACCCTGCACTATTTAAATTGTATTTGTATGCACTGCATGTCCTTGAGATGGTTTCTTGTGGCGTCAATAGGGAAATTGTGTGCCATTATTTATACGACACATATTCGCATTGACAGTAGCGTATTGATGTTGTGAGGGGCCTACGTACAATTTTTACAGCATGTTTCACAATTTCAAATAATTTAATCATAGAAAAGCTTAAATATTTTTTTATCATTTTAAGAATAGGTAGTGACAACTGTATTCAAAATTCAAATATAGTCCAGTCAAATAAGCTTTAAAACTTACAAAAATGCTGTAGTAGAGATTATATTTTTGTTTTAAAGAGTACCTACAATTTGTAGAAAATAAGTTCACACAAAAAAGTTCAAAATCCATAAATAAAAAAAAAATTCTGCGTTGCCCGCCATTTTGAAAAAAGGCGTTAAAACGATTTTCTCGACTTCTGTTGGTCTTGCCTAGCCAGAGAGGCATCCAAAGATAAAGATAAGCACGGATGACATTTTATTCCCGAAAGTTGATGTTGTTCAAAAATTGTCGAGAGCTCGTCATACATTTAATTATAGTTTGTACAAGATGGAACGCTATCTGCTAGCCCCGATTGAATGGTTTTATATTGTCTGCCTTGAATTCTTTGTTGTTTTGGTTTGCATTGTATTAGTTTTGGGGGGAAAAATGATTGTAAGTCGAAATTAGATTTTTCAGCTTTTAATTATTTTTCCTTTCACAAAAATGTGGGAGGGCTGAATGCATTCATCGAATAGCTTTTCACTGTAAGAAGATCAGTGGCCGGCAAATTCGATAATGAATATAAGCTTGGGTTTTATATGGGAATAAGCAGGACTAATGAATTTCGATGACGAAAGCACTTTTACCTTCATAAAAAAAAGTCTGGTTACGATCTAATTTTGAAGAACACTAAATTTAAGTAATGAAGAATCTTCACGGAAAATAATTTATTAACACCGTCGTTTTCGACACGTTTTTAGCTAGTTTGTTATTATTAACTGGAGTCTATACATTAACTCAGCGCCTTAACCTCCAACACACTAAGTTACCATTGTTTAGACAGCACTGATCCAATCATATTATCCTTTACTGCACTTTAGTTCTTTTGTTGTTGTTTTTTGGTTGCCATCTTTGGGAATAGTTTAGTTTGCATATCCTTGGTTCATCCATGACAAAATTTATATATACATAAGTAGACTTTATAAAATATGATAAATAGTATGTAAAGAAAAAAAACTGCATATGACAGTATTAAGTATTTTTATATTAAATTTGGTCACTAAGCTCAAACGAAAGTAGGAATTAATGGTTACAGGGTTTTTGTTTATGGTTTACATTTCAGTGTATATTATGTATAATAGTAGCCTGTGGGGTTAAGGTTATAATAGAAATATAAAAATGAGCCATGATCTTGAAAGCGTTTATCCAATTGCTACGGTGGAGAGCTAATAATGTATATAATAACCTTTCTTGATGAAAAGATGGCATAACGAATTAACAGGAAAAGATGCTATTTTCTTCAGATTGTTGCGAATCATCGCACGTAGGTATAGGTACATACAAACGTATTTTTTACTTCTTTCTTAACGTTAGGTCATTATGATATTATTGTGTGAGTTATATCTTAAACGTCACCCAAACCAACAAATCTATTTTCCACATGAACCCACCTTTGCCTAACGGCACATTTATAAATTCTATAAAAAGAAAAAAGAAGAAGAAGAAGAAGAGTAAGAAGAAGAAGAAGAAGAAGAAGGAGAAGAAGAAGAAGAAGAGGAGGAAGAAGAAGAAGAAGAAGAAGAAGAAGAAGAAGAAGAAGAAGAAAAAGAAGAAAAAGAAGAAGAAGAAGAAGAAGAAGAAGAAGAAGAAGAAGACGAAGAAGAAGAAGAAGAAGAAGAAGAAGAAGAAGAAGAAGAAGAAGAAGAAAAAGATGAAAAAGGAGTTAAAGAAATATAAGAAGAAGAAGAAAAAGAAGAAGAAGAAGAAAAAGAAGAAGAAGAAGAAGAAGAAGAAGAAGAAGAAGGTGAAGAAGAAGAATAAGAAGAAGAAGAAGAAAAAGAAAAAGAAGAAGAAGAAGAAGAAGAAAAAGAAGAAGAAATTAATCAAACTTGCGGATTTATCGGCATTGGCTATAGTTATATTTAAACTCCTTATTCAGAAATGTCCGAATTATAAAACACCTCCATCAGCAATAAAAATTACCTAAGTAATTCCTTGAAAACCGCACTGGTTTCCAATTATTTTCTCCCTCCAATTTCAACGCCTTCTCAATTATAGTCTCATCAGAAGTCTATTCCAATTTAACTCTGAGTATACCTAAGCACAAAAGCATAAAAGTCGATAACAATGTAATTACAGCAATTTACATCGATAAACTTATTCAATCGGGAATTGATTAATTCTTTATTTCCTTCGATTAAAGTCCATGTTAAGTTATATGTACATAAAACGATGTTGGTGTGACTTTGCCAAATAAAGGCGTGAAATTTCGAATAAGATAATGGACTTTTTCTTGTCATCATATCTGATTGCACTAAATGTTGCCAAAACGTGTGTATGTATATTGTATATGCATTCTATTTTCTGATATATGTAACCACCCCCAAGTTAAAAAGTCATAAAGACAAGGATAATTGAGTAATGATTATTTACAAAGAGTCAAAGTGGAATGACATTTGACAAAAATACTTGTAGGACAGCAAATAAATTTCTTTCTCAGCAAGAGCTGTGGAATTTCTACTGAAAACTGAATGTCCTTGGCCATTTCAGTTTCCATTTTTACTTCTTATTCGCACATTGCGTGAATAAATTGTTCTTTCTTTTCTGAATTCCCTTCCTTAATTAACAATCACCATCAGTGTGCGTTCTTTAAATTATTTTCGATTTGCGAAATTCAAAAATTCCAAACCGCTTAGATATAAATTTCAAACTGACATGTTTGATATTGAAATGAGCAAAGGGACGTCGCTTTCGTTTGACTTAATAGAGCCTGCTGCTCTGGAGAGGTTTCTAGATTGACGAGCAGTATTGAAGAAAATTGCAATTTCGTGAGACGTAGATGAATTATTTCGAAAAGAATGTAAATATTTTATGAACAAACAAACAAATATTTAACTTTTGAACTATGGGAGAACGCATTTACATTACTGAACCATAAAATGGTTAATTTAATCTATACAATCTAATTATTTATTAACAAGTTAAAATCCACCCTATTATATTGAAATTGAATGAAAATTTGTTTTATATGAATACTAAGATAATTAAGGGTGTTTGAATTGACAAATTGAACGTGAAATGAGATTTCTCCCATTACTCGTATAACCATTGACGACTGACGTTTGAAACACAATTTTCTAGTGACATTTTTGATTTATGACATGGTTGATTGAAGTTGAAAAACCTTTAGCAAATTAATTAAATGCAACATGAGTTTAATAATGGTTGTAGGGTAAATGTGATTTTATTGTCTGCCTGTCTGCCGGTCTGTCTTTCTGTCAGACATAATTAGGAGATACTCTCCTTGTAATAATCTGTCAGTCTGGTTGTATCTGCTGCCTAAAGGGATGAACCGATTTGCTTCTAATTCGGTACCTACATAGACCATAACCGTTATAAAAAAGCTTTATTTTCTTGAAAACGGCTCCAACGATTTTCTTCAAAAATATTGAAAGTGGTTCACCGAGCTACAGCCTAAACGGTTCGACAGATGTTCTTCAAACTTCGTGTGTAGCACTTTTTAAGTGATTCCCCAGAGGAAGAATTCGAACTTTTGTTTTAGCCCGGCTATAACGAGTACCTCCCATATAACGGTTTTAGTTTTTCAAAATTTTCTCGAAAGCGGCTCTAACGATTTTGATGAAACTTTGTTAACGTTCTATTTGGAGTGCTCTTAGATTAACTGCATTTCAGGTTTTCGGCTAAAAAAACACATAACGTAGAATAGGTGTTAACGGTTTTTACAAATTTGGCCATAAATTAATTTCGGTCCCGATTTCCTTTAAATTTCGTATGGCACTTAAATTAGACAATTAACATAAGATGGCATTTTAAGATATTGGCTAAACAACAGTTTTATGATACAAGTTGATCTCTCGTTTAGGCCATTTTTCGATATATTTTGCCTTTTTACGTAATCCTACTACTATATAAAAGAGTAGTTTTGTAAGTTTATTTGTTATATTGTTACTGTGGTAAAACACATATAACAACAAACTATTCTTTTCTAAAATTTATTGTAACAATTACTTTTAACTGTTCGTCAGGTTTTAGGATATTAAAAATAACAAAATACACTTTAAAACTTTGTTAATTTTTAAAAAAAACTTTTGCCCGGCGAACAATTAAAGTAATTTTTCTTACCATTTCGACGTTTCACGTTTCCAATTTTTTCTAACAACTGTCATCAGTGAATATTGAAGAGAGCTCACAAAATATTTCACGGGCATTTCGCCCAACTGTCATACCTACCATTGTTAAACTTATTGAGGATTGGTAAAGTTGATATGCGCAGCGAGTAGTCAAAATTAGTAATACGTTATCGTTAGTCTCTGGTACAAACTTGACTACTACTGCGCTACACGTACATATATGATGAAGTGAAAAAGCACTACTACGTAGTCACCATAAGTATCGAATTGAGGAGAAGCGAAATTCGGTCATAAATTCTTAATATTTTCTGTTTTTAAGCGATCATGTTGGATAAGTACAAACTTGACTACTGCTGCGCTACACGTATATGATAAAGTTGAAATGCGCAACAAGTAGTCAAAAGAAGAACTAAGTTATCTTTGCTCTTTATTACAAACCTGATTACTGCAGCGCCAAAACATGAATTTGACGTTTGACGTAAAACGATGACGCGTTGGATTTGACAAATTACAAATTAAGAAAGGAATGGCTGTGGCAGGTTGGTTGAAAGTTTTCATCATTTAAAAAAAAAAAACATTCTTCTTCAATAAATGACCGAGATGACAAAATGACCGACAGCAAATGTTGGTAGTGATTGTTTAAACAAAATGTATATTCCTATACGTGTAAATTTACGTGATGATATATTGAATTCAACCGTTCAACGGGAATGGGCGTTTGCAAAAGATGATTTTTCCGATTTCGATATAAAATGGAAACAATAGATGATTGCACAATGATATAACAAATAATTCAGTTCCAGACGATTTCCTTTCAGCTAAAGGACTGCCAGGCGCCCCCAAAAAAATGAAAACAAATCAGAAAAATTACATTTTTCAAACGCCCAGACGGTTGAATTAGATATAACATCACGTATGTACATCTACACGTACAAGTATATAAATTTTGATAATACCATCCCTGCCAAAATTTGCTGTCAACTCTTAGACTATAATATGTACTTAAAGATGTTTTTATTTTATTATTTTTAAAGCAGATTTGGGGTCAGCTTCGTCTGACGCATTGAAAGTTCCTGTTAACCAAAAACCACAAGAACAACAACAACGAAGCGAACAAAAAAGGGTACAAAAACAACAAAAACAAGCAGAAGTAGCAGAAATGTCAGAAAAAGAAAAAATGGAACTGCTCTTCGTTAAATTTCGATGATGACTTCCCTGAAGAGAAAGATGAGAAGTTTGACAATGATTCTACTTCCCTTGAAATTTTGAATTTAGATAAAATATAACATAAAATATAAATAAATAAATAAAAAAAAAAATTAGTCCAAATGTATTTTTGTTTTTTATTAAAACAAGGATTAGGAATATAGACATCGTTCTAG
Organism: Baccha elongata; assembly: GCA_951217065.1. Lineage (NCBI taxonomy): Eukaryota > Metazoa > Arthropoda > Insecta > Diptera > Syrphidae > Baccha > Baccha elongata. The sequence continues at coordinate 238,873,597 of OX578272.1, forward strand.
GCTGAGTGCACCGAGTTCCCGGGCAACGCCGGGTACTTTCTGCTAGTTAAATATATTGGGGCATATTCATAGATGATGTTTAAGTTCTGTTTAAGAAAAACTCGAGTTTATCCTATTTAAATTACATTGTTTAAACACGGTCTAAGAAAAACTCGAGTTTAAAAACAACTATGAATATGCCCCATTTAATTTTTCATAATCCCAATAGATTATGAAAAAGAGCAAGTTCGTGCAACCGATTCGTGTATTTTATTTCTTGAGCTATCTCGTGAATGCGTTAATCGATTGAAACCCAAGATTATTTTTTTTTTTTGAAAAATCTGGATGAATTGTTCAAATTTTATTTTAATTTTCGTTTTTTGTTTGTAAATTCAATGTTTAGAAAAAAAAATTGACTAAAAAATTAAATATTTGTGCATAAAATGAAAGTGTATTGTTGCAGGCACAGGCAGTGATATGTCTTCAGTTTAAAATATTTTGTATGGCATACAATTGAGTATAATTTTAGACGTAGGTATATAATGTTAAATATACAGAGATTTCTTACTCGCATGATTCATGAATGATCACCAATTTAATATACATCAGTATATAATATCCTTAAGATACTCTCCTCATTATAATCATTATAAAAATATTCATATCCTTTGAGTGCTCGCAAATTATAAAAAAAATCCTGCACTAAAGCAACAGCTTATACTTAAGTTGAATACTCATAAGTTTTAAAAGTCTTCACATTATAAGTGCAACAAGTTAGAATCATTTAAAAAGCGTGTAAACTGACAAGTTGCCATAGTGTTGTTTTCCAGTAAATAAGCTGTACTTAAATATTTTTTTTATATTTTATTAAAAGAAGTGTACCTTTACTATGTTCCTGTTCAAAGCTAAAGTGTAAATTACCTTTATTATGATTCCCCATTACTGCTAATATAAACCGCTAATAGAACTTCAGGCAAAAGCAGCTCTTAGCGATTTTTTTAAGTTTTTTTTTTCTTTCTTGAAGCTCTTAGGGAAAAGTATCCTTAAGATCCTGTTAAAAGTAACGCTCCAAAAATAAAGTCCCAAATATACATCGTTACTTTCTTGTAGAGTGTCGCACAAACTGAAAGACCTTTTTTCTTCCACATTTCCTTAGGTTGCAAGTTGCAATTCTGGATTTTTTTTATTTTTACTTATGTGAATGGCAGCGCAGGTTGTTCTGGCAACGACAATATTCACCTCCATCTTAAGACTTTACTTTTTTGTGAAAGAAATGAAAAGTTTTTTTTTTTTAATATTTACAGTATTCCTTGAGAATAGAATGCACTTTATATGCGAAGTTATCTGAATGAAAAGAATTTAAAAGTTATAAGTCTAATATAGTAATGTCATGTGGTCCTTTGAGGGGAAAAAATGGCATTACGATTATAGAGAAGACGAAAAAAGTAGGTCATACAATTCTGTCTGTCTGTCTGTATACGGCGCTTATTGTTTTTAAGAATGTTTAATTATTAAAGTGGGCGGCAATGGTACAATGGATGGAGTGCTCGCTTGTTAACACAAAAGGTGCTGATTCAATCCTCACTCCGGTAAAAATCATTTTTTTTCTTTTCAGCATACCTCCCAGCTTATTCTGGACGTCGCCCATGATATTATGCAATGAAAAATAAAAATCAACTAGCTTTCTATTCCTTCTAACTAGTGTCGTGCAAAACATGTTGCATTTAAAAGGGCAATGTGCCTTACAGAAAGAATCATCCTTTTTTGTGGGCGGAGATTCGAATATTGAATGGACAGTGGACACTGGACATGCCACGAAGTCTTAACAGTGATAATGAGCAGCCGCGTGGTGGCCATACGGGAAACCGGGATTTTTCTCGGGGCTTTTCGTTCTTAGTTGCCCTTTTTTCCAGGAAAAGCTAGCTCCTCACACAGTTTGACCGACTCAACTGATAACCATGGACACTTTCTAGAAACTCTTTTTAGCTGTGGGAGATTTGTAAACAAAAAATTGCTGTGGCAAACGTTGTTTATTTGGGTTCCGTGACCGAACCCCATACGAACTAACGCCATAATGGCCTTAAATCACTTTGAAATGCGAATTAGAGCCAAAATCTTATTATGGCTTAAATTCAATTTTGAGTTTTAGAAAGTGATCCTGATTCAAATTTGAATGTGAAAATTAATTGCAAAAATTTCGAACAGTACAAAATGAAAATCTTGAATTTCGGTTCAAAATTAAATAAATAATAAATACAAAAGAAACTTTGCATACACCCCAACTCGCACCCACCATAAATCCTATAATAGGCCCAGACAGGGGGCAGCATGCCTTCCTCCATACGTACCCCACTGTCTATACCTACGACATAAACCATATTTGATATTTGATATTTATTCATATTTTTCATATTAACAAAATACAACAAGATTATAATCTTTTAAAAGTATTATCAAAAAGCTTACCAAGTTTCCTAATACATTTATAAACAAATAAATGCAAAATAATAATAATAATAAAAGAAAAATAAGATGATATTTAAATTTAAATAATTAAAAAAAATAGAAAAATTTAAATAATTTAAAAAAATAGAAAAAAAAAGATAGAACTTCATTGGGATAGATTTGAGAAATACAAGAAAATCTTCTCTTTAAAATTGGTTGGTGATACAATTGTCTACAATTCGATTGGAAGACTGTTCCATAATCGAAGAGCAGCTACATAAAAAGACCGTTCTGCAATAACATGTATGAAACGCGGCAGAATCAAACGCAAGCCCCTTCGTGACTGGGCATACTCTAGCATTTCTCCTAGATACTCAGGACACCTTCCATGAATTATGTTGTGAAGTCTGATAACGTTGCGATATTTCAAATATTCATCTAAGCTCAGACCCCACAACGAAGATTTTATATTAGATACACTTACATATCTTGGAATATTGTAAATAAATCGAAAGCAGTCGTTAAAAGCTACATTTAGCCTACGTTTGCATTCAAAATCCAAGATAGGATACACAGAGCTGTTAAAAGTAAAAAAAAGGAAGAATGAGACTTTTGATAAGGTGTTTTTTCATATCAGGACTCAAAATCTATGATGAAGACCGGAGGGACCGAATACCGAAATAAATTCTCCTCAAAGCTTCAGAAACAGCGTCACAGCAGCTAAATTTTTTTTTATTTGATAGCCTAAATACTTGACCTTCTTGACGTATTCAATTATTTGGCCATTTAAAACAACTTTAGGAAAATCAAGATTATTCACTGGGTTACAAGAGCACAACATACTTAACGTTTTCAAAGGATTCAGATTTAGTTTATTTGTCTCAGTCCACTTAAAGATATTGTCCAAATCTTCATTGACCCTTGCAACACAGTCTTCGATTAAAACTAATTCACAAAAAATATAAATAAGGACATCATCCGCATACATATTTGTAAAACTATTCACAACAACTTCAGGCAGATCGTTTATAAATAACTAGAATAAAAGGGGTCCAAGAACAGAGCCCTGTGGAACACGACAGTTAACAACATAAGGATTCAAAGTCCCTTCACCACTTTTTGTCTTTTAAACACGATTAATAAGGTAGTTTCGCAAAAGTTTAAGAGCAGTCCTTGAAAAACTAAAATTGTTTCTAAATTTAGAAAGAAGAATTCGATGGTTAATAGAGTCAAAGGCTTTAGAAAAATCCAAAAGAAACATGATTCCCAATTGACCATGATCCAAGCACTACGAAAATTAGAAGTTACTTTCATAACAGCCGATTCAAAGCTGTGATTATTGCGAAAACCACTTTGCCACTTAGATATTTTTGTATTAATTTGTAAGAAACTGAGAATTTGATCAGCCATTAATTTTTCAAAAAATTTACCAAAAAATGGTATGGCATATAGTTCACATTTCAGTGATGGTTTTAGTTCATACTTGAAAGTGAATTCAATATTTGGATTGTAGCTTTAATTCGCATTAGAAAGTGAACTTACACCATTATGGCTTTAGTTCGTATGGGCTTCGTTCACGGCACCGTTTATTTGTTTTACTTTTAAGAAAATTTTATTTGAAGAAGGTAATCACTTTGATTAAACAAGAAATTATGGCAAGTGTCGCAAAATTCGTTGAGAAATGTTTGCGAAATTTGCGCTCTAATGGTGGACATCTAGAGATGTGAGTACTTTTTGTGTGAGTACTTGAACAGGCGGGGACGTAGGTAATTCAATCACAGTGCTTTTTTATCATCAGATTTGATTGCAGTAAAGGGGGTCATTTCCAGCCAAGGTATAGATTTGTTAAGTTTTTTTATGATTTTCGATCGTAACTAGATATAGGAAGGTAATTATATTTACTCTAGGTTCGAAATACATATTTACTAACTACTTAATTTGGATTACATGCAAGCTTGGTTTCAAGTTAGTGTAATGCTTAAGCAAATACAAAAGAAGTGTGGGTGGTTTTGAAAGTCAATTGAAATGTGCTAACAAATTTGGCTGGAGCAACTAAAGTTAATAAATAATAAATAAAATTTGAGATTACAAATTATAATGTTATTATTTTCGAAAGATTTTGAAAAGGGGTTTCGCTCAAAGATTCGTTTGTTCAATGGTTCGATCCACGAACAAAATTGCGAAAAAGCTTCGTTTTTATTTTTATTTGTAAAAATTATTGTCTGATTCATCATAACATTTCGATCTTTGAAACTGCTTCCACGTAAAAGCTAAAATATGGACTTGTAACATTTTTCTATCTGACCATAGTTAAAATTAATGAATGCTTCTATACAGAACAATTGAAGAAGTTAGCAATTTTTCGAAATTTATAAATCTGTGTTTCAAGTGATTTTTAATATTTTACGTGCGATATTGTAGCTCAAAGTTTTATGAAAAATCAAAAAGTTTTTTTCAAAAATCAAAGTTTTTTTTGTTTTTTTCTTTAGTAAATTCAATTTTAAACAACTTTCTGACTTTTCATAATATTTTGGGCTTCAAAAATGCATGTAAAATTTGAAAAATTCACTCATAACATTTTGCCATCTGTCTTTATGAAAAATGTCTCAAAAAACAAAAAGGATAATTCGCGTAAGAAATGAAGAAACGTCAAAAACCGTTTTTGAGTGATCTATTATTAATATATACATTTATGGTTATTTTGCGTGTTTTTTTTTCAATTTTTACTTGCCCAATAGGGCAAGTATTGGTTTCGTGTAAAAAAAAATTCGAGGTTTTAATCAAACTTGACATTACGATGATAAAGAAGCCCAAAAAAGTAGGTTTCGTCATGTCGTCCGTCGGTCTGTCTGTGCGTATTGGCGTATGTGCGTATTGGCGTATGTGCGTATTGGCGTATGTGCGTATTAACGTATGTGCGTATGGTCGGGTGTGCGTAAGCGTATGTGCGGTTGTCTGTTCACCGAGCTACAGCCTAAACGGTTTGACGGATTTTCTTGAAACTTCGTGTCTAGCACTTTTTTATTATTTCGTAGAGGAGGAAATTGAATTTTTGTTTTAGCTCGGCTATAACGGGTACCTCCCATATAACGATTTTAGTTTTTTTTTTTTTTCAAATTTACTCAAAAACGACTCCAACGATTTTGATGAAACTTTGTGAACGTTATATTTGAACTGTTGTTAAAATAACTGCATTTCAGGTTTTTGGCTAAAAATTCACATAACGTAGAATTGGTGTTAACGGGTTTTACAAATTTGGCTATAAATAAATAACGGCTTAATCGATTTTATTTAAATTTGGTATGGCACTTAAATTAGACAATTGACATAAGATAGCATTATAAGTTTTTGGCTAAACAACTGTTTCATGATAGCTACCATACAACTTGATCTCTCGTTTAGACCATTTTTCGATATATTTTGCCTTTTTACATAGTTAAATATATTGAATTTTTCGTTATACCATAGTTTGCGACAAGAGCAAGTTCGTGCGACCGAGTTGTGCATTTTGTTTCAATTTACAGTAATGTAATAGAAAATGTATTTAAAAAAAACACACAATTGTAACAACACGTCTGTTTTGCATAAAATTAGAATTTATGAAACATTTTTGGTAAACCTACATAATTGTTTTTTATTTTTTTTTTCAGAGCAGGTCGAGGGGCGTTTTTAATTTGAAATACCGGTAGCAAATTTGTTCCCAGCACGCGTCTGATTATGAGGATTTAAGAAGACATCCTTTGCCATGATCTATGGTCTTCGTGCTAAAAACTAGTTTAATCAAACAGCGCCAACATTTAATCTCTTACAGTAATGGCGCGGCGGTCGAAGTTCAAAAAAGTTGAGTAAGATTTGGTGGTAAGTTTTATGAAACCACGCTTGATAAATATTACAAATTAATAATGCGAGCATTGATCGCCCAGTATAAAATCGTCTTTCGTGCTTTTTTTTTTTTGAGTATACAATTATGTCAACGCGGCATTGGAAATCGGTCTTAAAGCGTTTATTGGCCTATTGTCCCAGAAAACATTGAATTTCGTCCGGTTCTAGCTTGAAGGCTCGTCAGATGACGTCCAGCAAAAAGCACCTTGTCATTACGCAATTTAAAGATATTTCTAGTGTTAATCGTTAACATTGTTGTTGTATTGTTCTATTCGTTCTTTGTTCCGTCTATTTTCATTGAATGTTTGAACAACAAAAACAAATAAACATAACATCTCGACCTGTGTCGTCAGTGGTCATAAGCGGTGGAATGCGTAGTGCATATGACTTCAAAGACTGAGCAAATCAGATAATCTCATGATGTGCATGTGAAAAGTTTTAAAAGAAATAATATTGGATTAAAGCTCTGCACCATTAATAAGGAGACTGATGATATGAATTGGCTTTCCTTGAAATAGCTATATCTCCAACCAAAAATAAAAACGAATTATAAAATTCGTAAAAACGAATAAATAAAATTCGTTTAAAAATTGGTGGTAGCACCATTAAGTTGTTGTTGTTGTTCAAACATTCAATGTTAATCGTTAACACCATTAAAACATTTTGTTGAGTAACAAGAAAACGTTAATATTTTTCTACGCCTTAGTTATATTTTAATTTGTAAAATATTGTAGACACACGCGACGTTATCATTTCAAAGACTTTTTAATTTTATTAAAAACAAAAATCTGTATAAACATGCTTTGTTTTTTTTATTATTCAAAAAAATTGCAAATATTTACTATGACAATAATTGAATAGTTGTTGTTGCGCAAACAAACAGAAATAGGTTATCAAAAGACGAGTTTGTCAAGTCAATCACATTCATACAAAATTAAAGTATAAAAGCCGAAACATAGTTGTAACCAATATCAGTTTCTACTTAGCGTTTTTTCAAATTTTAAATCAAAATGATGTTCAAGTTTAATTCAGCCCTAGCCGTTTTATTGACTATAATTTCATGCGGTTATGGACGAGTTGGTAGTCTTCCTGGCAACAATGGACTAGTTGGTGGTCTTCTCGGCAAAGATGAACTAGTTGGTGGTTCTCTCGGGATTGATCAAGCTGGTCGTTTTCTCGGTGGAGATGAACTAGTTAGTGGTGATTTGGATGGTGACCTAAACGGTGACGATGGTGACGATAAATTAGTTGGTGGTGTTCTCGCGGGTGATCTACCTGGTGTTTTAGTCGGTGGAGATAAACTAATCGGTGCTGTACTCGGCGACGATAAATTAGTTGGTGGTGTTCTCGGAGGTGATCAACTTGGTGGTGTTATTGGCGACGTTAATTCAGCTGGTGGTTATCTCGGTGGAGATGAACTAGTTGGTGGTAATTTCGAGGGTGACCTACGGTGGTAAATTAGTTGGTGGTCTTTTCTGATATATAGTTGATGGTGCACTGGGCGGCGATAAACTGGTCGGTGGGATCCTCGATGGTGATCAAATTGGTGGTTTACTCGGTGAAGATGGACTAGTTTGTTAAAATATTAGTTTGAATAAATAATATTAGTTTGAATAAATATTTTTTTTTATAAAAAAAAATCTCTAAATTCTATCCATAAACTTAATTCATAGACACTGTCTAATTTGTTTTTAAGAAAAACTCGAGTTTATTCTATCTAAATTACATTGTTTAAACCAAGACTATAAGCAAAACTGTAGTTTAAAAACAACTATGAATATGCCCCAATATATTAAAAAAAAAAAACTGTCATTATATCTTTGAATCAACATGCCATTAAAAAAATAATTTTAATAAAACCTGGTGAAAAATCATTAACATGAAACAAAATGACTCTTGTAGCAAACTGAGGTTAAAAATTTGTTCGGTGGAAGTTAAAATGTATTGGACAAGTTGTCCCATTGTTAGATATGAAGGCAACGATCAAGGTAATACCCCTAAAACATTAACTACACAATTTGCTAACATGCTTATTTAAAGCAAACAGATACGAATTGTTCTTAATTGTTACGCAGTTACTGTTTACAAAAGTTTCAAATAGTTCCAATACACCAGACCATTTCATTCTCAGATCTCATATCAAATATCTCATTTTTAATATCTCATATCTCATATCTCATATCTCATATCTCATATCTCATATCTCATATCTCATATCTCATATCTCATATCTCATATCTCATATCTCATATCTCATATCTCATATCTCATATCTCATATCTCATATCTCATATCTCATATCTCATATCTCATATCTCATATCTCATATCTCATATCTCATATCTCATATCTCATATCTCATATCTCATATCTCATATCTCATATCTCATATCTCATATCTCATATCTCATATCTCATATCTCATATCTCATATCTCATATCTCATATCTCATATCTCATATCTCATATCTCATATCTCATATCTCATATCTCATATCTCATATCTCATATTTCATATCTCATATCTCATATCTCATATCTTATATCTGATATCTCATATCTTATATCTCATATTTCATGTCTCATATCTCATATCTCATATCTCATATCTCATATCTCATATCTCATATCTCATATCTCATATTTTATATCTCATATCTCATATCTCATACCTCATACATCATATCTCATATGTCATATCTCATATCTCATATCTCATATCTCATATCTCATATCTCATATCTCATATCTCATATCTCATATCTCATATCTCATATCTCATATCTCATATCTCATATCTCATATCTCATATCTCATATCTCATATCTCATATCTCATATCTCATATCTCATATCTCATATCTCATATCTCATACCTCATATCTCATATCTCATATCTCATATCTCATATCTCATATCTCATATCTCATATCTCATATCTCATATCTCATATCTCATATCTCATATCTCATATCTCATATCTCATATCTCATATCTCATATCTCATATCTCATATCTCATATCTCATATCTCATATCTCATATCTCATATCTCATATCTCATATCTCATATCTCATATCTCATATCTCATATCTCATATCTCATATCTCATATCTCATATCTCATATCTCATATCTCATATCTCATATCTCATATCTCATATCTCATATCTCATATCTCATATCTCATATCTCATATCTCATATCTCATATCTCATATCTCATATCTCATATCTCATATCTCATATCTCATATCGCATATCTCATATCTCATATCTCATATATCATATATCATATCTCATATCTCATATCTCATATCTCATTTCTCATATCTCATATATCATATCTCATATCTCGTAACTGATATCTAATCAATCGGAAAGCTGCTGTAAGGAATATAAATAAAAAAGAAAAACGGAAGGAACACGGCTGAGTACCAGGTGCTACTTTTGCAGTTCGTATTGTTGTTGTCTGTATTTGTCAAGTTTAGTATTGCGTGTCATGTTTAGTAGGTATGTTTTTGGTATGTTGAATGGCGATAAGCCAGTACTTCTAGAATGAGTTGAATTAATGAATTTTTGAACAATACTGACATGTTTGTAACAGTCAGAAAGATTATCAGAAGTCAGATGTCAGAAGAATTATTATACGGTTAATCCGTTCAATTTGACCATCGCCCCTAGGCACACCTGTAGTTATCAAAATATGGGAAATACCCTCCTCATAGCAGTACTCTTTAAAGATATTGGACGTGAAGGCAGATCCGCGACCTGACATCAGACTGTTTTTTTTAAGCCGATCAATGACTACATCACTGGAAGTGCTTTTTGAATGGATACAAACATACATATTTGGTAAGGGCGTCCACAACAACGATTTTCGCTGTTCGTCAGGGTACTTTTTATACAACGGAATATTCTTTCTTTAAATTAATGGAGTAGCTATGGGCTCACCTGTTGCCCCAATTATATAGCAGACATATGGATGCAGCATTTTGAAGAAAGAGCAATAGCAATAGACGTCCCCAGTAAAACCCTCCATTTGGAAGAGATATGTGGATGATACCTTTTGCATCCTAAACAAAAATGAAGTGGAATTATTTTTTGAGCATCTGAACTCAATACATACAAAAATACAAAATTACAATGGAAATTGAAAATGAAAATTCGCTACCATTTTTGGATGTAAAGTTAATCAGAAGACCAGATGGTACAATTGGACATACAGTATACATAACGCTCTTATCTGTACTGTTTTTCGCAGTATTGTACTGTTTTTAGCTCTCAAAAACTGCGTAAAACTGCGTACTGTTTTTTTTTCAAAAATACTGCTTTTATTTTGAGATATACAGAACTTCAAATCAGCAGTTTTTTGAGCTTGTAAGCAAACGTGAATGACAGTGGGATATTTCCATCTTTACATTGTTAATCTCCGAGTAGGAAATTTTGCTCATCAATGGAAAATTTCTTGGTGAAATTTATACCACTTTTATATGTATATGGAATGAAGTTCTCTGATTTCACTCATTAAAAGTAATGCAAACAGTCAGCGGTTCGTCATTGGCATCTAAAACTCAAAGGAATTCAATAATGAACGCAATAAATTTTTCTTGCACTTTGTCAGCGGTATTTGGAAATTCTTTTTCTACGAAGCAAAAACCACAGGAGATATTGAAATGGAAAGTGAAGACGATTCTGATGATGGAAATAAATCGCCTGGTGATGGTTAATTTGCCTTTTTTCATGTTTTAAGGAAATAAAATAAATAAAAATTAAAAAAAAATTTACTGCGAAAAATACTGTTTTTTTTTTTTATCGACATACTGCTATTTTCAATTTTTGAGGAAAAAGTACTGTTTTTCGTCCAAAAAAAGATACGAGCGTTAAGTATACAGGAAGAACACTCATACTGATAGGTACCTACATGCTGCGTCTCATCACCACCCATCAAACTTTACGTCCGTTGTATCTGCTCTCGTCAACAGAGCTCATGCTATCTGTGACAGAAATCATTTAAAAGATGAATTAAAACACGTTGACACTGTCCTTAAAAACAACGAATTCAATTCTCATCAACGTTCTTGGAAACCAAAACCAAAACCCACACCAAACGCGGATGAAACAAGTTTCTGAATGTATCGGGAGAATCTTGTCTAAATATGACATAAAAACTCTACTTTTAAGCCACCTGCAAAAATTCGGCATATATTGCAATCTCCAAAAGATAAAATTCCCTTTCAGAACCCTGGTGCCTACTCTGTACCATGCAGTTGTGGTTCCAAAACAATGCTTCAGCTTATAGTGTCAGTTTTGCATGTACCCAACTTATTTTGATGAACAACAACAGTCATCGCTTTCGCAACAACAGCAATCAACATCTGAGCTGTAAGTGCAATCACACCATTACAATTTAAAAAAAAAGACAATAACAAATACACCCACAACCATCAATTACCCCGTGACCACGACTAGATGCAATTCTGTCGAAACGTCGGGTGAAATTAATCAATAAGATTATTAAATATACGCGGTAAGTCCGAAAAGTTATTGGCACGAGTAAGATAACTTTGGCGCCGACAATTGATAATGGATTTTTGTAGAGGGGTCAGATACAAACATTTTTTACTACGGGAAGGGAGGTCTATCTTCCCCCCGTTTGGGCGATAGGGTCAATTTAATGAAAAAAGTACTAAAAATAAAAAAAAAATCATTAAAAAATAACGGTAATACCTACAATTAGGTAGGTATTATATCTTTTTTAAAGCCAAAAGTAGGCGTGTTTTATTGGTAAGTGTTTAGTCACTTTAGAAAAATTTTGTATGGGATACGGAAAGTGGCGATAGATTGGTCAGTAATTAAAGTGAACATAAAAGTGAAGATACAATCTTGGAATGCCTGGAAATTTTTGGCGCGAAATATAATGTCAATACATTTTTGGCTTAAAGGTTGGTGGCACCTATGACAGCTTAAGACAAGAACTCCATATACAATGATTATTAATGGTTGTGTTCATTGTGTTTTCCTTTAGGGACGGGTTTTGCGTCCTCGCTTTTCGCTTAAAAACAAATAAAAATTGGTTAAAGCAGATTTTTTAAATAAAATTATATAATTTGGAATTTAATTTGGTAATATTCAAGCTTAATAATGATTATTTATCCGGTTTTTATTTGTTTGTAGTGGAAGTTGGGGTACAATTTAACCAACTCGGCATATACAAATAGCCATACTTTGCAGACACATCCATAAAATTATTTGAAACTTTGGCTTGGCTAAAGTCAAGAATACCAACTTTGAAATAAAATAAAAAAGTTGATACAAAAGTGAATATAGCGTTTTATTGGTTCTTGTCAGTGCTGACTAACTAAAAATTACCAACAAAACACGACTACTCTGTTTTATTAGCCAGTTTTTAAATCAAGTGAAATCTATCCATAGTTTTTGAAAAAACTACTTTCAAAATGAAAATTTGGGGAAAAAAAACACACAAAAAATGTTTTAAAAGTATTTTTTCAAAACTATAAGATTTTATATTATATTTTTTTTTCTTACAAAACGTTGCTCACATTAATTTTTAATCAGAATCAAAAAAAAAAAATGATTTTATGTCTTTTAGTTTTCGAAAAAAATTAAAAATTACCAAAACTGCTATTTTAATTTAATTATTTTTGTTTGCTTAAGTATTATACGTGGTCTTAATATGATAGTAAAAATAGAATATGGATTAATTCTTACACAAATTGACTCTAAATTATCATACTATCCGAACACCCACTTGATACTTACGGCGTATCAAGAGTGAGGTGTTTTTGGGGGGGCATGCTGCCCTCCTGCAACCCACCTGCCTGGGCCTGTGGTAGGATTTGGGGTGGGTGCGAGTTTGGGTAAATGCTGAGTTTCTTTAAGTTTCAAAAATAAAATTTTGTTTAATGTTTTGAAAAATGTATTTTATGTTTTTTCCCAAATTTTGAGTTTGAATGTAGTTTTTTTCAAAAACTATGGATACTTGATTTAAAAACCGGCTAATAAAACAGAGTATTGGCTTTCAAAAAAGATATAAAACTTAATTGTAGGTATTGCCATTATTTTTCAATGATTTTTTTTTCAATTTTTAGTACTTTTTTCATTAAACTGCCCCTCCCGCCCAGACGGGGGATAGATAGACCTTCCCTCCTATAGTAAAAAATGATTGTATTTGTCCCTTCTACAAAAATCCGTTATAAATTTTCGGCGCCAAAGTTATCGTTCTATCCCCAAGTTGTTTTTTATAAAATGTTTAAAAATCGCGTAGAAAATTGTTTAAAATCTAAAATATCTGTTATTATTTAAACATAAGACAATAGCCGTATTTTTGTATCTTTTCTGATCCGGAACAGATTGGAATTTTGCAAGATATACATAAGTCGTGTTTTGTTGGTAATTTTTAGTTAGTCAGCACTAGAAAGAACCAATAAAACGCTTATTCACTTTTGTATCCACTTTTTTATTTTATTTCAAAATTGGTATTTTTGACAAATCAAAGTTTCAAATAATTTTATGGATTATCTGCAAAGTATGACTATTTGTATATGGCGAGTTGGTGAACTTGTACCCCACCTTCCACTAAAAACAAATAAAAACCGGATAAATAATCATTATTTAGCTTGAATATTACCAAATTAAATTCCGCTTTGACGAATTTTTATTTGTTTTTAAGCGAAAAGTTCAAAATCATCAAAACTTTTTTGCAACTTTCGTAGGGTGAAAGCTTCTTACTTCTTCCGCAAAACGCGGCCCTAAAGGAAAACACATTGAACACAACCATTAATATTCATTGTATATGGAGTCCATGTCTTAAGGTGTCATAGGTGCCACCAACCTTTAAGTCAAAAATGTATTGACATTATATTTCGCGCCAAAAATTTCCAGGCATTCCAAGATTTTATCTTCACTTTTATGTTCACTTTAATTACTGACCAATTTATAACCACTTTTCGTATCACATACAAAATTTTGCTAAATTGACTAAACTCTTACCAACAAAACACGCCTATTGAAACAAAGCACGATCTTGTGTTGCTGTTATTTGCATGTATTTTCCGATGTAAATCCAATCCAGGTCAGATCAAAGGGGATAATAAAATGCAGCTAACATTCAAATATCTTTTCAAGCTTCAATATTTCTATAACTTCACAAAAAATACTTACGTCTACGTCATCTAATAATTTAAAAAAAAATAAAATTAAATATATTATTTTAAAATAAAGTAAGAGATATCTCAAAGGATAACTAAACAAATAGAACGAAATAAACATTTTAAAATCACATCTAAGAATTTTCAGCCAGAATATAAAAATTACTATTACCCAGAATATCACATCAATTTCAGCAGAAAAAAAATACCTACCTTGGTCTTTGGTCTTGGAACAAAAAAAGTAAAAAGTCAAGGATGATTTTTCTTCAATTTTCTTCCATTCTTCTTTTCCAATGGTAGAAAAGTATGATATTGCTGATATAGGTGTACGATATAAGTTTTTTTTATTCGATAACTGTAGGTACTCTGTTTGTAACAGGAAAAAGATTAATAGTGGCCCCAGTTTAAGTATGCAATAAGTTCAGACAATTGAGTGTGCAGGCATGGATGGAAGATTCGACAAAGGATGAAGATAATAACATTATTTTTTTTCCTCAATTTTTATTTTTTGTTTTGTTAAGAATTGACTGTTGAAAAAACTAAAAAGATACTTTCATGATGCTTCCGTCACTAAAAATTCAAGAATGTATATATGGTTTTTCAGTGTAACTACCTAAATGTATTTTGTTCGTTTGAAATGAACATCACTGCGAAGTTATGTTTGGTGATTTGTGGTAGATAGGTACAAATTATTTCAATGAAATATTTTTAGTTCCTAATTATTTTATTACTATTTAATTATTTATATTATGGAGCAACCTATGACCGCCGTGTTTCGGCGTCAAGTTAAGTGACTAGCCAGCTCAGTGAAATTTTACACGACAAAAACCAAAAGTGTGTATAAATAAGTTACCAATCAGATGTGAACATAAAGTGTAGATGGCACTGCAAGTAAGTTGGAGGAAAATATTCGTCTCTTAACACTTGGTCGCACTGCATATAAGCAGTGTTCGAAGATGAATTCAATTACTAAGGCCAATTTTCAATCATTGGCTTTGTTTCATTTTAGAAAAGTGAAATAACGCCAAGTTGGTCTTATTGCGCTTTCAAAATAGTAGGCGTGTTTTATTGGTAAGTGTTTAGTCACTTTAGCAAAAATTTGTATGGGATACGAAAAGTGGCTATAAATTTGTCAGTAATTAAAGTGAACATAAAAGTGAAGATAAAATCTTGGAATGCCTCGAAATTTTTGATGCGAAATATAATGTCAATACATTATTTGTGGCACCTATGACAGCTTAAGACATGAACTCCATATACAATGATTATTAATGGTTGTGTTTAATGTGTTTTTCTTTTGGGCCGCGTTTTGCGGAAGGAGTAAAAAGCTTTCAACCTACGAAAGATGCAAAAAAGTTTTGATGATTTTGAACTTTTCGCTTAAAAACAAATAAAAATTGGTTTAAGCAGATATTTTAAATAAAATTATATAATTTGGAATTTAATTTGGTAATATTCAAGCTAAATAATGAATATTTATCCAGTTTTTATTTGTTAGTATTGGAAGATGGGGTACAAGTTGACCAACTCGGCATATACAAATAGCCATACTTTGCAGACACATCCATAAGATCATTTGAAACTTCGGCTTGTCATATAGTCAAGAATACCAACTTTGAAATAAAATAAAAAAGTGGATACAAAAGTGAATATAGCGTTTTATTGGTTCTTTCCAGTGCTGACTAACTAAAAATTACCACTATTACTATTGGAATACAGTCCAGTAAAATGCGACTAAATCATAAAATTCTTATTTTATTCTGAATACACACACAGTAGTATGTAATTTGTTTAACTGGTGACGTATGAGTACCTAAGAACACAAGGAATTTATCGTTTTGGACTTTGGCCCTACGTCAATTTCGAAAATAGATATATGTTAATATCGATAAATTCGACGATAAATTTTAGGTTTTGGAGGGGAAATCGGCCTTAAAACCTTGTTCTTTTTTATGAACAATAACTTATTCTGAGAAACTCATTTAAACTAAGCTAGCAGTTTATTGGTGGGCAGGAAAAAGTATCAACAGCGGAGCGAAACAAATTTCAACTTCACACGAATTTTTAATTTTCACAACACAAATCGATCCATCTTTGGTCAAAAAATTTTTCGCTCCGCTCTTGATACTTTTTTCTGCCCACCAATAAGCAATATTTTGATAAATGAAAAGCGAGCATTAAACTAGAAATTATTTTTCCCATATTTCAGCGCCAAAAAGAAACGACGTGTGTAAAACCCCGGTGATAAAATTTTACATTCTAATGCAATGTTGAATCTTACAAACAATAATGATATCAATTCAACAAAAATATAATACTTCATCTCTTATTCTTTTTTTTTTTTTTTTTTTTTTTTTATATTGAGCGCGCACTAAAGGGGTTATGAATACCCTTATAATGATTAAACACAGTGCGAGCAATTAGGAAATGAGGATAGGATTAGAAAGGAGAAACCGATGCACATTGGTTTTGAATGTCTGCTGACTGTAATGAGTGGGAAATACTGTGTCTGGTAAAGCATTCCACATTCGCGTAGTGCGGCTAAAGAAAGAATCTCTGTACTTAACAGTACGTCCGAAATTGGGCTCAAGGGTAAACTGATGGGCATTCCTAGCAGTACGGGTATTACGGTTGAATTGTTTAAGGTTAGGAATGCAACTGGCTATTTCACTAGAGCATTGTTTATGAAAATAACGATAAAACAATGACAGGCATGAGAACTTGCGGCGGTGTTCAAGAGAAGCAAATGTCTCAGTAAGAGAACGATCTCCTATCATTTTTAAAGCTCTTTTTTCAATTCTATCCAGAAGACTCCAGTACGTTATTGGGGCTCCAGCCCAAATATGAGAGTTGGTAGTCCACATCCGAAGAACAAGGATGAGAATCTAAAAACGAATATGAAAAGCAGAGGGTACTGTCATCAGCGAAACAATGTAGTGGGTTAGAAGTTTCAGACAAAAGATCATTTATAAAAATAAGGAAGAGCGTCGGTAACGGTACCTACCATATAAGCGTAACCGATAATTCTATTTTACTGGAAAAAAAATACGATCAGTTTCGATAAAATTTAATATGATTGATTTGTTGCCAACGATTTGTTGTTAACGGTACCTGCCATAGAACCTTTATTTATTACTCCGATTATTTTTTGAACGGCTTAACCGATTTTAACGAAATTTAATTTTCGCAACTGCTTAACTGAAATAAAAGTAAAAAACAATTTTTTAAAAAGTTTTTTTTTTTCGAAAAACCGATAATTCTAATTTTCTCGAAAAAAATACGATCAATTTTGATAACATTTTATACGTGTGATTTGTTGATGTCTTTTATAGGAAATTTTATTTTAGAATCAGCTTATTAACGGTACCTGCTATAGAACTGTTTTTTATTACACTGACTAACTTTTGAACGGCTGCACCGATTTTGAAGAAATTTGAAATTATCAAACAACTGCTAAGCCAAAATAATACTGCAAAGAAAAAAATCGATAAAACGTAATTTTTTAAAGTTTTTTATTTTGTTTTTTGAAAAACCGATAATTCTAATTTTTAAAAAAATTATAAAATTTATTTTTATTAAATTTATTATTGTTAAGCTCGTAACTTGCTACAAGAGAAAGTACATGCGACCCAGTCGAGCACCACAAGAGCAAGTTCGTGCGACCCAGTCGTGTTTTAACGAGTTTTTTTTTCCTTTAACTCTCAAAATGAAAAACGAAAGGAAACAAAATTTTGTTATTTTTTTTTTCTCATATAAAAAATTATCATACTGAGACTTCGTTATTGTTTCATCTTTAGTTGTTAATGTGCGTAAAATGAAAACACACATTAAAAATCGAAATCATAATTTAAAAATAATTTTCTCCTCCGATTTTGTATATCAAAGAAGAATACAATTAAGTGAGTAGAAATTCTAATTAACACCTTGCCGACAAGGAGATGTCTCTTCGAAGTCTCCAGTCTCCCTCATTCGACAACTTGTTCCGAGTTATCAAAGCACATCCGCTTTGAGAGTATATAGATAGAACGATGACTTATTTCTTAAGCTGAAGAATATAGCATAAAGGACCTGAAGTCATAGAAAAATTGAAAACAAAATATAAATTACAAAGAAATAAATTGATACCAAAATAAGGAAGTTAGATGAGTTCTATTTTGTGGTTCATTAGTTTCTTTTTATTTAATATTGCTTTTATAATGAGAACTTAATATGTGGGTAACTTTCTTACTCATAATAGGATTTTTGTTTACTTTTCAGAAATACTTATTTTCTTAGCATTTGACTGGTTACATTCTACTGGTTACATTATACATGCGGTGAATCATGAACGTGTTTTAAATATACAAAAAATTCAAAATCGTTGGAATTGTTTTCGAAAAAATCGATTTTTTCAAAATATTTTTTCGAAAAAAAAGTGAGTAAGCAACTATTAACTGTGGCGTCAAAAACTTCAAACTTTGAAGTTGAATCGACATACTTGTTTTTAAAAAATATTTTTAATTAATAAGGACAATTAGGCCTATTCTGCCAAATCTTTGAATCTGTTATGAATTTTCTGTTATGAACGATAAAAGATCTTTAATAATTGGTATTCAGGAATTCGATCTTTTATAAAAATCTTTTATGGAACTGCGAAATAGAAATTCTTTTATGAACCAATCAAACAGAACTAAAATCTGTTATGAATTTTTCAGCTGTCATCTATAAATTATCCTCGTTTTTCAGTGAATTTATTTTATTTGCAAAGAAAAAAGACTGAAATTAAAATAAAATAGAAAAAAATTGCCGACTTTGGCCTGTATTAATTCAAGACGATCAACAAATAATTGGATATATCCTCATCAGTAGTTAAAATTTGTGGTATGTGATTGATTTTTTTAATTTTTTTGTTTTCATTTCTCTACCAACACTTATGTATCTAATCTTTTTTTCTTTCAGATACGTAACCGAGAAACTAAATGCCAAGCAAGGATTCTTGCCCAAAATCTTGTCCACATAGTTCTAGAACTCCTAGGCGATGTTTTCTCTGAACTTCAAAAGGATCTGCAGCACATAATCGATGTTAAAAGTAGAGGAACAACAATTGTTGAAAACTCTGTCAAGAATTCGAAATATTCTCAATCGCACAATCACGAAGCTTGGCGAGGGTAATGTAATTTCTGGTAACGTGACATGTCATCTTTATGACATGTATGGCTTCCCTGTTGATCTCATCTCTCCCAACTAATGGCAGAAGAGAATATCCTTCACAGCGATATGGAAGGTTACAAAACTGCAAAGGAAAACTTCTACATTATTTGACAAGATCTCACAGGCTCTGATTCCTTACGTCAAGAAAGATAAGATGAGGATCATCTAAAAGAACTTCAGGAAGACCCTAGATGATAAAAAGCGTGCCATCACCGCTGCCGTTGCCGTCAATGTAATTGAAAAACCAAAGGGAATTTGTCAGGTTAATTTGAATACTTCAGTGATTGTGATAAGTTGAAACTTAAATAAGAAACAAAAATGCATTTTTTTCTCAATGAATAAAGTTTATTAAGAACTTCAAATCAAAGTATTTTTTGTTTTATTGTATCCATCTGATGTCTTCGGCAAAGTTCTTAGTCAAAAATGTTGGTGGTTTCCAGCATAAGTTGGATAATTTTGAACTAAAAACTTTTTCAACTGTCCAAATGAAGCAAGTAGTTTCGGAATAAAATTTGTAGGTCGCGTAAATTGTTGCAATTTGTCAATAACAATCCTTGCATTCAATTTATCCAACCTAAACAGCTGGATGAAGAAAAAGGGCTACTTCTTAGTCTTAATTCCAGCAAAAGTTTTCTGTGTTCGCGTCTTAAAAAAATTTTTCCATTTTTTATTTTGTTTCATTTATTATTTTAATATATAACTTACATTTGTCTCCTTTTTATAGCATTTCGTTGACAAAATAAAATATAAATATCCATTTTTTCTTAATTTTTTATTTTGTGTTGATATCTTTTATGATAAAAACCTCGAAAATGTATCTTTTATTCTTTTATGATTTCTGACAGATTTCATAACAGATTTTTACATGCTGAATATCAAATCTGTTATTCATAAAAGATTTTTTGAATTTTCGAATTTTCGACAGTTCATAACAGACTTCTTAAAAGATTTCATAACAGATTAAGCATGCCGAATACCAAATCTGTTTTTCATAAAAGATTTTTTGACAACTTAAACTTTTGTATGGAAATTTTTAACAGAATAACAGAATAAAAGAATAAAAGATCTCGCCGAATAGGCCCAATTATCTTCGCATTGATTTTTTTGAATTGAACCGTATAAATGAAGTTTTCAATATTATACTCATCCAAATCGAAAAGTCTTGAAAAGATAAATCTATATTCGCTTCTAATACGGTTACTCTATCATCTGATATAGCAAAATTAATAATTTGCACCCCCATAATAATAATCAACACAATAAAAAGAAAATTTCTGTTACACGTCACAAAGAAAAATTGCTTCCTTTGTCTGATGCATTGTATTCTGGCATCCTGGCAAAACAAGGAGTAATAAAGCAATGAAATCAATTTTCAATTTCCATGCGAAAACAATGAAAATATCCCTAACGACATTTCCTTCTTTGTTATGGTTCGTTATATTTTTCTCGTCGTTATTACATATTTTTTGTTGTCTTCACGGCCGACTTCATCGTTGTCACCGTTGTGTTGTTGTGCTTCAATGTAAAGATTCGATAGCATCCTTGCATCTGATATGGGGCCATGGCTGTTCTGCATCTTATGCATATAACTATATACAATTTTCTTCAGCCTTTCTTCATATACCACAACAAAACTGATGTGCTATATACTTCTTTTCAAAACCAATGATGTCGATTTATTACAAAAGCTTTTGGTAAAGTGCTGCTGCAGTGTTCGAAGTGACTGCAATTTATTATCCTTGCGTTCTATGAGTTCATCATGAGTGATGAACATTGAACAATAAAGAATAATTTTCTTTTGTATGAATTTTAAGAAAGTTTATGGCAAAAGATAAAGTAGTTTGTATACAGACTTTCGAACTTGACAGACTTTACGGCTTAGAGTGTGTGATAAAGTAAAGTAACTTTAATTGCATTTTCGGAATTTTAAAATCTTGAAAAATACGGATTGGTATATCAATGGATACCTAGTTGAATTATGAGGATTTCGGATTCTAAAGCATTGGTTGACATAAATCCATAATGGCAATTCCTCTCAGTTAGCTGGTTTGGCGCCGCTAAACCAAGAATTTAAATGAATTAATTTTATGAATTTCATTTAATATGTAATTAATGTAATTATAAAGATTAATTACAATAATTAATGACTTTTTAAAAACAAAACTATGTATTTTTAAATAAATTTTTTCTTTACACAAATAAAATTTCCATACAAAAAGTCTAATTTAAAAGATTGTTTAGCATACAAATTTGCGATAAATAATTCCCTACAATTTATATAATTGTGTTTGACTATATGTCGTAAGCATAGCCCAACAAAATAAACGAAATTGTTAGCGCAAAAAAATGCTATCAAAAATACGAGAAATTCGTTGAATTTAGAAAGTAGATAATGATAGCGTGTGTGTTGCTCTCTGATAACTGAGTATTCAGCGCCCCCTATATGCATTTTCTAATTTTAATTGAGGTAGAGCCTTGAAATGTGGTACGTTTGCGATGTAAAAATTGACCATCTGCAGCGCCCCCTACCTGTATTTGAATTATAACTTCTCTTCTAATTGAGCTAGAGCTTTGACACTTTGTTTGTGGGCTGCTATCTGGTCAATGAGCATTTAGTATAAAAATTAACCGATTAGAGTGCAATGCATTTTCTTCTAAATTAGTTTCTGATTAAGGTACATCAGAGCGTCGAAATTTGGTTCGTATATAATTATAGGGCAACTTTTGTGTCGTTTTTTAGCTAAACTGTGAACATCTGTCAAAAAATTTAGTCTCTACGATCTAGTTTGAAATTTTCTCTATCCAACAACATAAAAACCGTGTAAATCGGTTCAGTGATTGCTGAGATACAAACGGATAAAGATTGTTGGTTATGATCGTTAAAAATGGCTTAACTTGCGGTGAACATTTTTATTGTAAATTCCAACTTTTCCGGTCGGATTTCCGGTAAATTTAATTTTTAGCAACTTATTTTGGTGCTTGGGTCTGATGAGCATATTTTTCTAAAACTTATTTTTTTTATTTATATAATTTTTTGTGTTATCAAAACAAGACAGAAGAACACTTTTGTGTGATCCATTAATGTCCATGGAACTCTTAACGAATCTATAAAACCAAGAAAATCAACAAAAAAAAAAAATTAAGGCAATTGGAGGAAAACAGAATTTTACCCGTCAGAACTCCTGTGGTGTGAAAGAGCCAACTATACGGAAATATGAGAATATAGCCGCCTGTTAAAAAGCCTTATTACTTTGATTTTGATGTATGACAGATAATTTGAAAGCTCAACTTATTGCCTTCCAATGGAATTTCCAGTCGAAATGAGTCAAAAAAGATTATTGACAAAATCCATACCTATAACGGTTCTAGTTTTTTTTTTTTCAAATTTTCTTTAAGCGATTATCTATTTTGATAACACTTTGGCAACGTTATATTTTTGCAGTGATGTTATATTACAAATGCACTTCATGTTTTTGGTTTTAAGTTCACATAAAAGAGATTTTATGTTAACGATTTTTACAAATTTGTCCATAAATTAATAACGCATAGTTTTTTGCTAAGTAACCAATTTAACTTAATTTGATTAATTTATTTGTTTTTAGTCCCATTATCATAGTTTTCTACAAGAGCAAGACTGAGTCGAGCACTTTATTTATATCGATTACACGCTAAACTATGAAATTTTTTCGAAAGAGTATAAAAAAATGTTGAAACAAAAAAAGAATCGGACGGACATTACCACTAGAGGGCGCTGAGATGTTATCAGCGATAGCCTAAACCCACCCTACCATGGAAGTCAGCGGCTAAAAATTGACTTCCCCTATACCTTCGGCTTACCTTTAGTCTCTGCTCAGTTCATCCGTCCATCACCGATTCCGCTACCATCCGCATCCCCTGAAAAAATAGAAACCTAATAATACATCAAGCTATGCGCTTGAAGAAAAAGCAGATGTTCAACCATTTTGGTTTTTATTAAAGATGGTTGTCATCCAAAGAATTTTAATACATAGAAATAAATAACGATAAATGCAAAATTAATATATAAAAAAAGAAAGGAATATAATGTTGTAGATAAATACAAAAATGATTTTTATTTACATATAAAAATTTAAACAAAAAAACAAACAAAATAAGAAAGATAATTGCACATATGCAAATATACATATACATATATCAATATATATAAATTTTTGAGAAAGTAGCGTATATTCAACCACTAGATATTTAAAAAAAGGAGATAAAAAAAAATACGAAAAAAGTAATTTTCAATTTTAATTTTGTGTAAAACTTAAAGTAAATATTTTTATTTGAAAAATAAATGAATTTCGATTTTAGCAACAAAAAAAATGGCGAATGTGAAATTCCTTTGTTGCAAAGAATCCTTGTTTAATATTTTAAACAAAATTTTAGTGGGCGATCCGGATTCCAACTGGACTATCCGCGATCGCCAAGGTAATTCCTAGTAGTTGATAAAGAAAAAAAAAAACTACTAAAACGCGAACCCAAGATAAATCTTAAAAAAAAATCACTCACCAATATTCACTTTTTATGTGGTTTTGATTAAAACATATAAATGTGTTGTATGGCTTTATAGCACACTTTTTTAAGCCACCGTTCGTGTTAAATTTACTAAAAGAACACAAAAATCTTAAAAAAATTGAATATTTAGTTATTTTTTTTCACTGTTAACCATTTAATTTTGAAATGACATTTAACTTTTAATTTATAATTCAAGAATTTAAATTTCATACTTCCGCACCTTACAACAGTTTCTATGACTTTCATCGCATACATATTTTAACATTTCGAACAAACCCATCGTTCCAATTCTGCGAGCAGTTATCTCAGATCTTTCGATCGAAACGGCCAATCAAATTAAATTTTATTTATTGATTTTATCTTTTTTGTTGTACCACTGTGAATAGTGCGAATCGGGACTTAAATTTGACCGAAGCGACATCTGTCCACAATGGTACGTTTCTATCAATTCGGCCATCACTGATTCGGGACAAATATTTCTCAATAACGACCAATCAAAAAAACCAAGTTACGTCGGCCATCATTGATTTCGGAACAGTGTCTGACAGGTCAAGTCAAACCTAATGTAAACAATTATTTTTTTTTTATCGAAATAATTGTATAAATATTTTTTTTGTATTTAAAAATTATTTAACTAATAATTTAAGCTACCGACGACGCTTAAAATTGTCGCGCCGCGCGTAAATAAGTTTATTTTTCATCCCATGATGAAAATACAAAGTGTTTCTACTTATACTATCATGTTTGGAAGGTATGTTAATCGTAAACAAATTTTGCTCTGTGCAAATAAATCAAACAAAATTTAACATTTATATTATGCTTATGTTTATTTTAGTATCGTAACTACACCGATTTATTTTCAATGAATAAATCTTCGTTTTGTGTTGGATGAAAAAGAAAGCACCAAACATATCGGCAAGTGACTTGCATGCATATACCTACATATACCAGGGTTAAGGTCAATGACCCTGTGGTATGTTGCTGGAAATGGAACGATCATCAATTTAAGAAGGTAAGTACTTTTTATTGTTTTCTTTTTCTTTTATACGATACATTGAGATCAAAATTAATTTTTATTATTTACAGGGTGTCCACAACTTTGGCGATTATAACAATAAAGGACTAGTTTTTGACAGTATACCGGACGTATAAAGGACGTTTTGAAAGTAAACTAAATTTGCTACGAAATTTATTACTGTTAAGGTATGGTTTGATGTGTAGTAAATTAACTTGAATGTACTTTTCACCGTAAATCAAAAATCCATTTGTATTGCACATGAATTTCACCACTAAAGTTTCATCTTACAGCGCTCATCGAAAATTATTTTTTTTGAGAATCATCGTCAAAACATCCTTCAACTATGTTCACTTGACTGAATTCTGAAATCAATTATTGTATAAATTATATTTATCTGATGTTATTTCCTAATAATATATTTTTGCCGTTCCTTCCTTGACACAAGTTTATTTCTACAAATTCTGCTTATGACATCAGGACACTGAATAGCCCATATCTTTGCCAAAAAGCTCACACTGATAAACACAAAGCTACATACAAGAATGGGTGACTCCTAATTATATTCATTAGATAATGTATTTTGCTTTTGAGTCGTAACCAGTTTGTCCTTTTCCTTTCCTTCCTTATTGTTTTAATCCCCCTTCAGGCTCCATTTGTACCCGAATTCGCCCGATTATATTTCAGTCGGGATGAGCTTTGTTTCTAAAACTAATTTCCTGCAATATTGTATATACTATCTCATTGGGAGATAAGCAAATCGTTCACATAAGAGTATAGTGTGTCTTTCAATTATTGTAACATTAATTCCTTTATATCTTTCCTACAAAAGATAAGGAAACATTAATATGAAACCTTTGTGTGACACACATAAACTCTTCCCTTAAGGTAATATTTCGATTGTCTAGAACTTAAAATTATAAGGTCTTTTATGTTTATTGCACAAAGCTATTCTTTTGAGCATATTAATTAGGTATTTGAACAAATTATAAGTGGGTTTATTCTACAAAAGTGGAATAAAAGGAGTTGGTAGAGAGTTTTAAATCTTTATCTGGGATTGATCATTGATATTATATGATGATATTTTAACTTCAAATTTATGAAACAAACTGGAGTTACTGGTGACAATCATTTTCACAGACGTTTCAAAGATGGAATGCGGTGTTGGAGCAGGGGTCTTCTCTGAAACACTAAATGTATCTAAGTCACTTTGACTGCCAGACTACGCTAGCGTTTTCCAAGCGGAACTGTTTGCAATCAAAGAATTATGCAAAATACTAAAGCAAGATCCAAATTAAAAGCGTAATACAGCTATTTTTATAGATAGTCAGGCTGCCATCAAAGCCATTGATGCTGCCACAATATCCTCTAAACTCGTTCAACAATGTCTAGACGAGATCGCAGGCTTTAATGATAGCCTGAAGGTCACTTTGATCTGGGTCCCAGGTCACAGTGGTTTTCATTGAAATGAAAGGGCTGATGAGCTTGCCAGACAAGGATCGACCCTTCACAGCTCACATGCCGAAGCAGTCAGTATTCCGCTGGAGGCTGTGAAGGGCATTTTCTTGTCTCATTATCTATCTGTATCCAATCGTAGATGGAATGGTCTAACTAACTGTGCCACCTCAAGAAAGATGTGGCCCAGCTATGACAAGTCCCGCACAAATGAATTCTTATGTAGAACTCGGTCAGACATAGCCAGAATCATTGCAGTTAGCACAGGTCACTGGCCAATAGGAGAGCATGCAGCAAAAATGGGCATTCCGCATAATACTCATTGCCGTAGCTGTGGAAATGAAAGGGAAAAGGAAACAGTGACCCACTATCTCTGCTGCTGCCCTGCCTTGGCAAATCCAAGATGCCAATTCTTTGGTCAGTACTTTATTGACAACCTTAACGAACTTTCTGTCGTGAGCATAAGTAACCTCATTGGCTTTTTGAATGCAACCAAATGGCTATAAAACGTAACGAACTATATAAATATCTCACCTCTTCTATGGGTAGATAAGACGGATCAAGAGAACTACATGATTTTTGCAGGAACCTTTTTTCTAGCCGTGTAGGCGGGCTAAGTCTACTGCGGGCATCATGTTCTTCCCTAAATCGAACTGATCTCACGGAAATTCGGTCCTACCCTAAGCCATCCAGCACCCTGCCTGTTTAGGTTTTTAGCGAAGACAGACTTATCGGAGCTAACAGCCTGGCATAAAGCCTGGTGGGGGTATGGGCCAGTTCCCTTGGCTGAGGTACCCGAGGATCTCTTATTTTCCTATGGTAAATGGTAATAAAGGGATCACCTCCCAACACAATTCCACACCTTAATACACCATAATCACCAAAATGATATCCCAACCTCCACATAATGATAGGTCTCATGAGTTTATGGTATCAAAACGGCGTACCAAGCGCTAATTGGGGTTTTATTCTAGTAGAATAGCCGCCATTCCTACCTACCTACCTACTGGTGACAATCCTTAATTAAAATATATTCTCTATAATATAGAGTTCACGTTGGAAACTCTTTTGCCAGTGCGCAACCTTTTCTTTTAACGCTCCAGCAGCTACTCCATTGAGTTTGGTTCCTCAGAGTATGATCTACCTAAATTAAGGAAAAGTCATCATCATTCACTGTCCTCTGCTTAATCTCTTTTTAGTTGCGATTAGGTGCTATAAGGCAAGATATGAATTCGTGCAAACAAAACATTTTGAGATAACAATCAAACATGAAATTACGATGATAGCTAAGTCGAAAAAATTGCGGGTCTGGCAATTCTGCCTGTGTATCTGTCTTTCGAACCTGCAGTCTAAATGGTTGGGTCGATATCCTTTAAACTTGGTATATTTTGTTTTTTTTATAGGCTTAAAATTAGCTTATCGAAAAACTGTTTTTTTTTATAGAAAACGGCTAAGTCGATTTTGATAAAACTTGAAATTAGTGGTAGGTAGATAGGAAGGGAAGAATGGCGGTTTATTTTAGATCGTTTTGATGCTAACAACTCATGAGACCTATTAAGTAAATGGGTTTAGGTTGGGTAATCGTGTTTACTAGGGTGTGTTATTGGGAGTAGGCAGGTTGCTGAATGGCGAGTTCTACACATGAGCTCACTTCTACGTTATTTATCAAATGCAAACCACATCTTTCTTTGAGAGTGAGAGAGTTTGACCATTGAGGCGAGGCAGAGTGAAGGCTAGTATCTTGTACTTGTTTGCAAAAAGCAACATTTCTGTCTTGCTTTGATTAATCCACAAACCGCAACTTGTGGCCCAGTTACAAACGTTATTCAAAGATCTATCAGTGATTTCATTAATCACAGATAGAAATTTGCCCGATTCTAGCAAAACTAAATCGTCTGCGTAAGCAACCGCCTTCACTCAAGTTCTTATAGAATTTTATCCATAACCAGAAGCCACAATAGTGGAGACAGTACTCATCCCTGTGGAGTTCCTCTGTTTGTGTATTTGATCGATTGTAAATAAATTAACTTACTTTAATATTGTATTACATGACATGATTAATACGCCACTAAAAGTCTTTTAGACTGTTGAAACCGTTATTCTTAAAAAAAAAACAGCTTAAACCGGTACCTGCCATATAAGGTTTTTTTTTTAATTTTTACATTCTCGTTAACAACTTAGCGGATCTTAGCTAAATTTTATGTCTAAAAAGGTCTCGGTAGGAAATCGTCGTTAATTAAAAAAAAAAATTCTAAAAAAAATTAGGTGCTTGTATTAGCAAAAAAAAAATTATTTTTGAAAATTAAATATTCTTAAAACAATATATAAAATGTTTTGTTATAATACAAATTCTATATACCTATCATTGAAAAAAT
Source organism: Baccha elongata (assembly GCA_951217065.1). Classification (NCBI taxonomy): domain Eukaryota; kingdom Metazoa; phylum Arthropoda; class Insecta; order Diptera; family Syrphidae; genus Baccha; species Baccha elongata. Next base: position 238,902,645 of record OX578272.1, read on the forward strand.
TAATAAATATAGAAAAATAAATAAAAATAATTTCAACTTAATTCTTAAAACCAATAAATGAATTTTTTGAAATCTAAATTTCGCATGAAAATATTATTAATTTGTTGAAATTGGCATACTCAAAATTTTTGATAAAAATATTTTCAAAAAGTTATTTGAAAAAAATCGATTTTTTTTTTAAAACTAGATTTAAGATTTTGGAAAAAAAAACTGTTAAATATATTTTATAATATTAAAATTACTGGCATACCACGATTTTCTGGGAAAACTGTTTTTTTTTTTTTTTATTAATTTTCAAAGTTATTTATTTTCATTATATTCTTAAAATAATTTTTTATATAATTATATTTGAAAACATTTCATACACATAAAATAATTTCTTCTTTAAATCATTGAAGTAAGTGTTTATTATTTTTTACCCGTTTTGTTCTTGAGTTGTTGGTAACAATTTTAGTTTAAATTGTTAACAAACTTAGCCATTTTATTATTAAATACATCTTTTTTTTACTTTTAGTATATTTTATTTTTTTATTATTTTACTTCTGACACCAATGTCATATTTCTATCTCTAGTAATCTGGTATTTATTAAATTTGTGCTTTGATCTGCACACAAAACTACGAATATAAAATCAAATTCGTATACTTGGTCTTGGTATGTTTATAATAGTACATACCTACTACTACTGAACTATTATATCCAATTTGAATTAAAAAACATTCACAAAATTCACAAATATTTCTATTTCCGCCTGCAATAATAAAAGGAGCTTCTAGCATAGTTTGTGTGTATTCACTTTTAGGGTTTGAAAGTTTACTTTTAAAATTCATTAAAATTTGTATATTACGAATTACCTCCGACTTTCATTCGAACAATAATATTGACGTTTGTTGAATTTTGAATGTAGATAATATAAAAATGCAAATTTCAACATTGCAATAACTTGTATTTTTAAGTGTTGAACACAATTGCTAGGTTAAGCCAACACCCTGGGGCACATATTATATTCCTAAACTACAATAAAACTCTAATAAAATTTTATTTTAGCCCAGATCTAGAACAGATGCAAAGACTTACAAACAAAAACCCAGGTGAGCATTTTACTTTAAACCAGAATTAATATACGTAAGCCAACGGATACAATTTTCAAAACCAAACATCACGTCATAATGGTATGAGTTGGCAAAACAATATTTAAATAGTTGTTTCTATTCAAAAAATAATTACTTGCAGGTAAAATATTTAAGGAAATTATTATTTGGGTTGGGCGGATGTTGAACATAGCACTGCATAGTCATAATGCACAAATGACAGAATTATATTTTTGAACTAAAACTACTTTTATAGGAAAGATTTCACTTCTTCTATTCTGTGGGCTGTAACAGTCTTTTTTTTAAATATGTATTTATTTATGCTAACAATAGGGGGTTAATTGTAGATGATGATGATACGCATTGTGGGCGTAAATTTCCAGTTCAATTCTTACTCGGGTACAAAGCATTTTTTTTCTTTTCAGAATACCTCCAAGCTTATGTTGGAAGTCGCCCATGAGGTATGCAATAAAAAATAAAAATCAACTAGCTCTCTATCCATTCTACCGAGGTGTCGAGCAACACCATTGCATTTAAAAGGCAATGTGTCTTACAGACACATAGGTAAGTAGTTAAATATTCAGCCCTATTAGGGAATCCGACGAATGAGTTGCGGAGGGAGTCTTACTCACTTTCGGTAGATTTGCTATAAGCGGATCCGCGAGCCGTACGCGGGAATAAATGTCGGTAACGTTGTTCGTAAAATTGGTATTACTGAAAACGAAAGGCATCCGCACCACTCCATACAAATGTTGGAAAAGCAAATCCGCAGTAAAATTGTAACAAATCTGAATTTTTTGAAAAAATAATAAAAATGTTTGGATCGCCGAAACGCATTAAGATTTTTTTGCAGTATTTCTAATAATTTATTTACAATGGCCGTTTTCGAAAACGTCATCTGCGTTTTTTTTTAAGGAAGTGCAACTTTGGTGTCGTTTTTTAGCCAAACCGTGGACATCTTCCCAGAAATATAATCCCCACGACCTAGTTTGACATTTCCTCTATCCAACACCAAATTAACCTTGAAAATCGGTTCAGTGATTACTGAAACACAGACGGATTAAGATTGGTCGGTTAAATCATTAAAAATGGCTTATTTTGCGGTACAAAAATTATTTTAGTCAAAATCAGCCCTATTAGGGAATCCGACGAATGAGTCCGCAAGCCATACGCGGGAATAAATGTCGTTAACGTTGTTCGTAAAATTGGTATTACCGAAAACGAAAAGCATCCGCACCACATCCGCGCTCCATACAAATGTTGAAAAAGCAAATCCGCATTAAAATTATTGCGGATGATGGTGATTTTTATGCAAAAAAATTGAAGAAAAAGCAGAAATAAAAATGTTTGAATGGCCGAAACGCATAAAGTTTTTTTTTTGCAGTATTTCTAATAATTTATTGTACATATGGCCGCTTTCGAAAAGTCATCTGCGTTTTTTTTAGGAAATGCAACTTTGTTGTCGTTTTTTAGCCAAACCATGGACATCTGTACAGAAATATAGTCCCCACGACCTAGTTTGACATTTCCTCTATCCAACAGCAAATAAACATTGAAAATCGGTCCAGTGATTGCTGAAACATAGACGGATTAGGATTGGTCGTTAAAACCATTAAAAAAGACTTATTTTGCGGTAAAAAAAAATTATTTTACTCAAAATAATTATTTTTTTCCCTATTATTTCGAGTTCCTGAAGTACAATTTCGGTGTCGTTTTTAGGCCAAACCGTGGAAATCTGTACAGAAATATAGTCCTCATCACCAAGTTTGACATTTCCTCTATCCAACAGCATACCTACCTTTTAAATCGGTCAAGTGATTGCAGAAACACAGACGGATTAAGATTGGTCGTTAAAATCAATTAAAAAGGCTTAGTTTTCGATATTAGGTATTTTACGATACTAAAGTATCTTAGATTGCTTTTCTCGTGTGCACTTGAACGCGCCCAATGTCATAATGACATCTATGATAAAACAGTTTCAAAAATGGAAAAGTAGCTGGCGGATCGATAATGCAGCTCATTCATCGGATTCAGTAATAGAATTTTATGCGAGTGCGAATCCACTGCGGATCGAAGCGACTCCCGGGGAGTGAAATTTTGCGAATTCAGTAATAGGCATCATTAAAAAAAAATCAGAATCATTGTTAAAAACTGTAATTCTATCCTAATTAAAAACCAAACAACTCCTACAACCTTGAGGAATTGAATAAATTTTGTTCACTTTCCTTATTTTCCTCTTTGTTTCCTTTGCAATGAATTATCTTCTCTGGACAAGGGCACAACCTACCTAATATTTTTACGATATTGACTTGAAAAAGGTTGTTGTTTTTTTTTAAAGTAGCTTTTAAAGGAAAATCTGGCGACAATCTATTCTCCAGAAGTATTAATTTTCTTTTATTTATATTTGGATAGATATATTTGGATAGATAAAAATAGATAATATATTTTTCCGTGCCCATTTTAAATATTTTTTTTTTAAGCCAAAACAGGTTTTCAAAAAATATCATTCAAATACAAAACATTCTCGAATTTAAATGCCTTTAGCCTATTAACATCATTTATTTTATTTGTCATCATTCAACTATTATATTATCGAATCAACAAAATATTTCTATAATGATTCATCAAACCCACAACAGACAACCCATTGAATACCTTGAAAAAAGAAAATCCCAAATCATGCTATGTCACTCTCCTAAGTTTAGCTCCTTTTTAATGGATCTAGACAAAGTGAACGCAGAAATGTTCTCCTCCCAGTTCTAACCGCAATAAGCATTACTCATGTCCAACGGAAACAAATCTGCTCTTCAGTTTGTGGTTGAGTATTGGGCCACCCTTCGAGGTGGTTATACACCTGCGGTTTTTTCCGTGCAGACACTCTGGCAAAGTAAACTAACCCCACTAACAATCCAAAATCATGGCCAGTACTCCAAACCACAACTGAGGTCACTGCTAACCCATTGAAACAGGTGCAACTTTCGTATAGGCGTCCCATCTCGACCACACTAAAAAAAGTTTTTGTTTTGTTTCTGCTTTGCAGCCGTGTTGGTTTGAGGCTTTCTATATGGTTTATGCTACACCCTATCATACCTATAGCCTTTGCATTTTCTACATCTACACATCGCCATTACCACCATCACCGACGTGAACGTCGACGTCTCTAGAAACAGAAAAAAATTAAAACTGTTGCGGTAAATCGAAAATCTAGGACATGCGAAGCGCTAAAAAAAAACCTTCCCTTACCCACATCAATTTTGTGTGGGTACGAATAACGAACTGAGGCAGCAATTCCAGTTCCCAGAAGAACAGAGTGCACAAAAATATTTTTTTTTTCTGCAAATTTCCATTTGGCCGTTAGCTACACAGTGTTGTGTAACTTTGTCATAAATTTTGCACTCGCATGCACCGCAAATGTAACTATAGCTATAGATTTTTTCTATTTATTTCACAGGGAAGGCACACTCAGGAATGGGCAGGGGCACCCAACCCGAACGATTGACCGATGACACACCATAAGTCACAACACAGCAATCTAGGGGTGGACACATTTTGCTGAAACACACACATTGGAATGGGTGCACTCAAAAAATTCCTTATCCAGAGTGGTGCACTTAATCTGCTACTCGAACATCGTTACCGTCATGTGTGGGTCCGGATTTTGTTGCTATATAGTGGGGCTCGAAGGTGACGGTGCTTTTAGGCCGAATAGAATGGCCATAGATTCTTTTACCATCGCATCGGGAGGAATTTTTCGGCCTCTGGGAACTTGATAAATGTCTGACAGTTTTAATGTGGCATGTGGTCAGTTTTAAAATTGATTTCCAACCAACTTCGACGAGGTGCATATTTTTGGCTGCCTTGTGTTCGTTTTTGCAAAAAGAAAGATAGGAATCGTTTTAACACGCAGACATAATATGCAGACAGTGGAAAATTTATCTTGATAAAATATTCAAATTTGTAGCCAGTAAAAGACGAGTAAGGGATGAAACACTCGTCTAGACTTAATTATATCAAGTTTAGTCAAGTGATATTGTTAGACACATAAAAGCTTTTTCAAAAGTAGGTGCAGCAAAGGGGATGAGAGATCACAAGGGATCTTAAAGAAGTCCAACAAAACACATTAAACGCAGGAATATTAATTATGTGCCGAAAATGCGAGGAGCCCAGGTCGATGTTGACATTCTGTGGCGGCCATCTCAACTAACAATTTGGCTTGTATAAAGTCAAAATTTCAGAATTTGGCAAGCAATGGCTAGCATAGAGCTCGTATTAGCCACATTCACAAGCCACATTTTTCGAACTTTGATAAATAAAACAACCTGCTATAAGGCCTTTAAAAGTAAGTTTGACAAGCTCTATACAAGGCTTGTAGATAAAGGTTCAAAATAGCCTGTATAAGACCTTCCGAAGTTGTTTACGGATAGCTGCTATAAGGCTCACCACGAAAAGTCAACACTAACAACTTTTGAAAGGCTTGTCTATAAAGGCCTTATAAGAATTTAATTATTCTGCTATTATCAGTCCTATAAATTAGCACTTAGTAACAAAATTAGTTCTATATAAAGAAAACTGTCACAGAATGGCTGACAGAGGCAATCTAATTGCATTTCATGAAAAGCTATGTACTGCTATAATATCTGTCACCAGAAGTCTTATAGCAGTTATATAGCTTGCGCAATATGCGCAATATCGATACAGCAGTCTAAAAAAAGCTTGTTTTGAACCTAATACAAGTTAAATTGTTAGTTACGATGCTTTTTACCTCTTTATGTGGCGGCGTATCTCAAACGGGAGTCTTACGATGTCTCGCAATTTAAAATCTCGAAAAAAGAAATCTAGCTTTTTTTAAATCTCGAAAAACCGAAATATTGCAAGTTTGAAATCCTGATTTTCATAAGCTCGCAATCACAAAATCCTTTTTTTTTAAATCTCGCAGGCAGGATGCCCCCCCATACCAATCTAACTGTTTTTACATCGTAAACTGACAATACTTTTTTAAATGCGAGATTTTAATTTTCAAGATTTTAGTTTGCTGGTTTTTGTAATTGCGAGATTTTGAGAAACAGGATTTTTTAATTACGAGATTATGAAAAGCGGGGTTTTGAAATTGAGAGATTTTAATGCGATATTTCGAAAGCGATATTTTGATTTGCGAGATTTCTTAACCAACCCATCTCAAACGTATTGTTGTTATTCAGTCACTAATGACAAAACAGCATGGCTGTCACAAGCTGTCAATATTGACAGCTTTTTTTACATCGGCCGCAATTATTTCTGCCATTTTTAAAAGGTTCCGATCAACTGCGTATCATGCGATAGAGCCTTCATCATAGGTGAGAAGATTGCTTTAAAAAATTGAACCATTTTGTCAATGAAATTTCAAATCGTCTTAAAGTTTTATCAAAATAATTTGCCAGAACACGGTGTTTCTGGGTAATCGCTTCTATCAGTAACACCTTGCAATCGTTGACATATTGTTGTGGCTTTATGGAACTGGCAACCAATATTTTTATCAATCTGAGTTGAATTTCTCCCTATACGCAGTGGCGTATTAAGGGGGGGGGGGACAATGCCCCCCCCCCAAGCCTCCAGGATCATGTTATTATTTAGGTGATTTCATCATTATGTACATTAATAACTGAAACTTTTTCGTAAATATTAGAGATTTAGAGGGAGCTCAGATACTCGGTATCTAAAAAAACATACCATAAAAAAGAGAGAACCAGCCGTCGGTCGCTGTTCTGGTTCTCTATTTCTGTGACCTTGCCGTTTGTGTAAAATCTTTTGGATACAAGAACTTTGAAAATAATAGCAGTACGAATGTCAAATTGAGAGTATACGGTAGTACGAAGTTGTCGAGAATAGTGAAATGCTACTATAATAGTACTTTCCACAATCCACAACACCGCAGCACTGCGCTCCACTCTCGATCATTGAGGTATAAGGAGAGCAAAATGTTTCGTACTTCTACGTTCTACCCTCCAAAACCTGTTTTATATATATTTTTTTATTTGATTTCGTTAACGTGAAAAGCAATTGTGAAAACAAAAGCACAACAAAGGGGATAATTGAGATTAAGTGTATGTATGTATGTATGTATGCGTGTGCTTTGTAGAGGAATAAGGAGAGTAAGGGCAAAATTAAATGTTGTCAAAAAAAAGGCTTAAAATTGCAAGTAGATGCGAAAGTGTACTTAAAATCATAGAGAAATTACTATAAAGAGAAAAATGTTTCGTACGTCTGTGAACAATAATTGTGAAAACCAAGAAAAAAAGAAATTGAGAAGTCTCATTAGGTAAGAAGGTATGCATGATTTTTACGCACACTTCCGCACTTAATGAGGAATTTAACTTGTAGGCAAACTGAGTTTTTCTGCCTACATTGCACTCTCTATTCTTATTTCTCTGTGCTTAAAATACACGCATATGTACATACATACACATATTCGCAATGCTCACCTTTGTTTTGTTTTTGGTTTTCACAATTATTATTCACGTTCACGACATCACAAAAAAAAAAAAAAAAAAAAAAAAAAAAAAAAAAAAAAAAAAATAGGCATAGAAAATGGGTTTTGGTGTTTTGGTCCCCCCAAAACTTTTTCTGGATACGCCACGGCTATGCCTACTATTGTAGGTAATGGTAATGTGTCGGCTGAAGTGTACTGATTCAGAACATAGAATGTTAAGACTATTTAACCTGCACATGCTTTGGATGTCTTCATCAGGAGAATTCCTAAAGCCATTATATTCCAGAACATCGGGGAGTCCAATATTATTAAACTAATTATTATAATACGAATGTTCTGGAATCAACTGGAACAGTAAATAATTGCCTTTTTTAATCCATGGATTAGTTAATTCGGAAATAAGACTTAAAATTACAGTTTATTTTTTATTAATAAGGCAGATAGTCTTTTACAACGCCGCCGCTAGCGATCTCCAGATCCACATCCTTATCATATATTTTAGGGAAAAACGTGACTTATGAGCTATTTATGTAAAATATAATGGCGCAAAATTATAGTCAGTCTAAGTTTAAGGAATTAACGCCACACTTCTTAACTTAATTTTAACTTTGAAACTGTTCTCTAACTTTCAAGTAATTATAGACTCTTTTTGAAGTACTGACAACTAGTGTGGGGTTTGAAACATTTCTCTAACTTATTTGTGCGGAACACGCCTTAAACAGTGACAGTTCGCTCAAAAAACAAAGCAAACACACTTTTCTATCTGTCATCAAATGTCATCAGCCCGGAATGTGTCAAATGATAATTTTCTGTTTAATTTCAATTTTCTTTCCCTTTGAAATTAAAATTAATTTATTTTTTTTAAGAACTTAGAAATATATATCGTTTAAAAGTTTATCTTTGCAAAGAATGCTGTAATGCCGCATTCTTCGCACAATTTCAGTTTCATGTCGTCAAACAATTCAAAATCTTCGTCCTCCGAAAACATTTTGCAAATTTTTTTTTGGTTTTTATAAACTGACAAATTGACAGGAGTCCGCCGAGAGAAGCAAGTGTGACACTATCAAAATAAAATAGGGTATTCATGATTTTAATTTTGATGCAAGTCCTTAAAGATAAATTGAAGTTTAACTTGTATATATAATTGCCAAAAAGGTAATTTTAGTCTAGTGTCAAACTAAATTTGATTTAGCTTCGCGTTAAATGGGCTATAATTTTGCGCCAATATTTTTTGCATAGAAACTCTTATTAACGCAATTTATTTTATAAAACTACAATCCAATTACATTGTTCATATAAAATAAATAAAACGAATAGCGTGACACATGTCATGTCCTATGACTCATTCACACGCAAGACCATCCAAAATAAGAAGAAACAAAAAATTAAATAAACTCCATATGATGAACATAATGGTACCCATACGTGCTTCCAGCTAAAATTGAGTCACATAAACACCATTGTAGAACAGAAAATAAAAAAAAAGATAAAACAGCCCGCGGATCCTAACAATAAACTCGAAATCCAATTATCCTACACAATGACCGTAAGTATCTATCAACATCACACCCCGGCACGGCATACATTTTGGCATAAAAACCGATTACTTCAGTTTAAGTGACGTGTTAGTAGAGAAGAGTATAGCCGGTTATGTGCTTTTTCTCTGATGCGAATAATTGCTATATACCCGCGCCAATATTTTCTGTATTAGAATAATTGTCATCCCATGTTCCAGAATGTTATCATTTTAAATTAACTAAAATGTAAATTGTTTGATTGCTGTGGACTGTTGCAGTGACCACGTGCGACAATACTATTGGATTGTGTTCTGGTGTTCATGTTTAATGTCTTACTAGCGTTTCAGTATAATTTCTCAGTAAGCATATTACATCGATAGATACCTACATCGCTACAACCTACCTACAACTGCACTGAGATCTTTAAAAAGCATTTTGTAAATAATTTTAAAACGAGCCCTTTTTTTCTGTGAATTTTCTGTGAATTTTGAGATTTCTGTGACTTAAAAGTTAATTAATACTCTATTCACAATTTTCGCGCATATCATTAAAATCTCCGCTCTTGTTTTCAATCAAAATGTCAAAAATGATTTTAAAAAAATTCAGCTGTCCCCAAGTAGCATTTCAGGTCTACAAATCATTTACTGAATATTAACGTTGTGATTGTAATGTATCAGTGGTAAGCGAATAGTAATCTTATTGTTGGTAAAGCGTAAACGGTTTTGGGGAATCGAATGTGATGTAATCAGAACATTTACAAAGTGAATAAAATGCACACGTTTTGTATACATGCAATTGTAAATGTTCGTTTACAGAGACTGGTGTATAGGTACCTATTTGATACAAGCACGTGGTACTTTTTTTTGTGTATCGACTGCAATAAAATGTAAACAAATTTATAGATTGTAATCGTAAAGCTACACAACGAAAACAATGATAGATTAATACAAAACATTTATAAAAAAGTGTCCACGCAAAATGCAAATATTATTATAGCAAGAAAGATATTTTGATTTTATTCTGCAATTTAAAGTGAAAACTACAATCGCTTTATATTTTTTCTGCTAACTTTTCAAAATAGAATTGTAAAAATTACGGGCCACCTAAATATTTGTTTTTTGGATTTTTTTTACATCACTATTGTTTCTTAAACTGATGTACAGACAGTATATTTGTTTGTTTTTTACTTATTTGGATTAATCTCAACATTTTAAACAGAATTCATCTTAAATAAATGCATTCAAACCATAGTTTTTGATTATATAGCCAAAAATATTTTTTTAATATTATTTTTTTTTTCTTTCAAGCGCGATAAATGGATGCGTAATGGCGGCCAATAGCTGTAAACATGTGAACAAAATGTACACTTACAAAACATTGCAATTAGTATCATTTACATTTCGTATACACTCAATTTGTTTTGTAGATGTTCTGTTAATTCAATATTTACATTTGACAGCTAATGGTTTTGCAATAGTTCTGTTTATTTGAGATTTTGGACTATATTTGTGGCACCATATTTACACGTGGTCATTACAATACTTTTGTTCTAACAATTACATTTTTTGGGTCGGAACAATATAAATCCTAATAAAATACATTGTTGTGAAAAGTTTTTATTTTTATTATTAAATATTGCAAGTAAATTAGTGAAAAATAACTAACGCCAACATTTGTCAAATGTATAAATATATGTACGTACAATTTTATTAAACTCCAAAATAGAAGTAGAGCAATTAAATAACTTTTTTTCAATTTTTAATATATGTACATACATAGGTACCTATCAATAACTAATAATTCATAATCGAATATGTAATTATTCAAAATAATTTCAATTGATTAAAACAAAAACTGGCTGCGAATTCAGAATGTATTCGTGTTTTTCTATGTTCGACAGCTCTTGACATTGCTACACGTTTGGTTTGCTGACGTTCTACCTATAGAAACTTGAAAATTGGTCTTGGCATAAATAATGACAACACACGGAAAAGATGAAAAAGTGGTATCTTATCAAAATTTTAATATTCTGATCGTTTTCTTTAACCTTTAAAAAAAATTGTAGGTAGGTACACAGAGTGAACGTTTTGTAAGCGTTTGTAATGTGTACAAGTGGCAGCTTTTGACATTTCTAAACTTTTCGTTTCTTAAATTTTCAATTCAAATTTACACGCGGGATTTTTTTTTTTATTATTTGTTGGTTTTATTTCAGGCTTTCTTTTAAAATGTTTGGAGACTTGTAAGAATAAATTAGCAGATAACAAAAATATCATCAAGCAGAAATAGGTATACTTAATAAGCTCACTCTTATTAAACTACAAGTAGCGGTACAAGTCACCATGCTTAGACGTTGTCAGTTAAAAATGTTTACATTTTTACAATGAAAAAACTTACCGTCGTCGCGTCGTTTGGCCAAGTTAAAAAATCGCAAGAATTTACATGCACTCATTTGACTTTTTCAGTCGCATCTGCGCACGCTCCCATTTAAAAGAAAGTGTTCTATATTTTTGTGACTGTGCGCAAGTGCGCGCCTTTGTGTTTTTACAAAAACGCTGATTAAACACACTACAAATTTCGCCAAATATAATGAAAATGATTTCGGTTTCGTGCCTATAGGTATAAGGTATAATAAAATGTTTAATTAGGTAATTATATGTATTTGATTATTGGATTGAATTCAATTTTAGATTTCTTTTTGTCTTTAATAAAAATAATACACACGAAAACAGAAATACAAAATATTTTTCTCAAAAATCACAATAAAAATTGTAAAAGGAAATCAGTAATGCGGTCGGAGCATAATATTCACAACACAAAATGGATGCAGAAGTGGTAAGCAAAATGTAAACGTTCTGAGCACTTTCTATAGATATCCAGAAATGTATCTATTATTCACAAAACGTTTACGATATGCTTACACTTTATTCAAATTTTTGGTATCGTTTACGAAACGTTTACACAATGTTCCGCAGTTGTACTAAAGTCTTAGAACGTTTACATTTTGCTTACAATAAATATCTGCTTCCATTTGGTGTTGTCATTAAAGTCAGGACCACCCTTCCGATATCTTGTTACATTTTTTTTGGCTATTTCTTGTTATTTCTGTTTTGTGAAAAAAAATTCATTATTTTTATTAAAGACCAAGAAAAATCAAGATAGGAAATTTTTCTTATAGTTTTTTCTTGATAAGCAGTCATTTTTAAAAAAACAGTATTATTATGAATGCGTGAAAGCACGCTGACAACAAAATGTATTTAATAAACATGTATTTTAAGAAACGGTCTTCGTGTCAAATGGAAACAAAAATGTGTTAAAATTTATGTTACATGACAGCGACAAGTCTTTCATGTCTATGACCTGAAACCGTTTTTTTTTTTTCAAATATAATAACTAACAAAAGCTCATCATCGATTCATCATCAAAGTTTAATAAACATGCTTAGACAAAGGGAAAATCCATTTGGGTGTAAAAATTAATTTTTTTAAATTTTCACAATTTTATTAAATTTTTTTTTGTGTTTAAAAAAAATAATACGCATGAAAGCAACAGAATTATAAAATAAAAATAAAATACAAATAATACAAAAAGAAAAAAAATGTAAAAAAATCGAATGTGTGGTCGTGGCATACCTAATATTGACAACACAAAATGGATGCAATATATCAGTCATGCACAAAACATTTACGAAACGCTTATATTTTGTATGCACATTTTTGTAGCGTTTACGGAATGCTTACGCTGTATAACAACATTTTCCGCGGTTAAAGAAAACGCTCCGAACGTTTACATTTTGTTTACCATGTCCATAAGTGTTGTCAATTATGCGACGACCAGATTACCGACAGGTATTAATTTTTCGTTACCTTGTTCTTAGCTATTTTTCCAAAAAATATTTTAATTTTATGTAACTGTTTCTATGTGTATAGGTTTTATTTATATAAGGTTAATAGTGAGACAAATAATATAATAATAATTAATAAATATGTGAAAATTAAATACAAATTAATTTTCACACATAAAATGATTTTCCCTTTGCATGTAAAAACTGACATTTTAAGAAAATAAAGCATCTAGAAATGTCAAAAACTGTCATGTCAAAGCTTTTCACAATTTATACTTATATTTGCAAGTCACTCCTACGTCATAAAAAAATGCGGGGAGACGTAATCTTCTATTCCTTCATTCATGTGTGTATGCAAATAAATAAAAAATCAATGGGGTTTTCTTTGCTAACCCCTAATTTGTATTTTTCCTATCCATTAATATCTACCTATACCTACATGCGAAAAAATCTACGGCACACGCTCAGGCGTTGTACATTACGCCATTGTAACAGCTTTAACAAATAAACACTGCGTGGAGATTTGCTTCAAAAAAATATTAAATCAAACAAACCTTTAGTTTTGCTAGATCTGTCAAAAATCAAGCACTAACATAACGCTTACAAATTGTGTACATACGAAAATGTACTGATCGAATACAACTGTATATATTTCGCAATCGTTTTGATCTCTTTACAGAACAAAAAAAAAACACAAATTAATTTTATTATCAACAACAAAAAATTTTATTTCTTTTAATTTTATACCTAGGTACATATAATAATAATTTAATGGAGCACATACATAATTTAGCATGCGCCTACATTAATTCTTTTTAATAAGATCATGATCTTGATACTGACATTTTCTGAACATTCACTCAGTCACAACACAATATTAATAATTTCTCTTTTCACTCAATCACAATTATGTCGATGTTATTCCTATGTAAAATTAAAGAAATATTATTAAGGAAATCTGCGAAGTGGTTATATTAAATTAAATGTCAGCAAAAACGCGATAATTTTTTCTTTTAGGTTCCGTACATTGATTTTTCATTTTGTAAAGATTAAACACATCTACCTCCATTTAACTTTTGACAGAAGTTATGGATTAGAATATTTACTTTGTAAATGGAACAGCACAATAATAGTCTCGTGCAGATGTATATCGTATTTATACATCTACACTGTGAATGTTTTGTAAAGGTTAAGTTTTTTATAATAGCTTTACAAAGCTGGTACAAATGTTAAAGTTTTGTGATGTCTATTATACATTAACGACAGTTACTATACAGTTCATTTACATTTGAAGATGTGCTGTAAATATTCTCTGTAAAGGATTTGTAAGCGTTAAGTTTTGAATATAGCCTTACAAAACTGATACCGGTGTAAATGTTTCGTGATGTTGATTTAACATTAACGATATTTGATAAACAGTTCATTTACGTTTGAAGATGTGCTGTTTCCTTAACATTCCCTGTTTTACGATTTATTTACAAAACGACCAATTAGTTAATGTAAACATACAAGTAATTTTTTTAGCTACTGTATATGAATTGTATATGACACTCAATAAATAAGTAGCATAATGGGTACAAAATGCTCCTTGGGTCATGCGTTAACTGCTGATTTTGACACTGCTGTGCGAACGAGAGAGATATATATCGTTGTTACCTAAAAAGACCTACCAAACATGGCATTATGAAGGTTCACATTCAACAGCAGGCATGCATGACAAGCGCGGCATGATGAGATCAGTTTTTAAAGGTTGAACGCTTCATTATGCGGCTTGTCAAGTGGCATGATGGTTTTCAAAATATTTTGATATTCTGCTCCACTGGGCATGAACGCTGCTCTAATTTTGAACACGTAATGAGAGCAACCAATGGAGTTTGAAAAGTCCATGCCCAGTCAGGTGACATGTCGTAGAAATCCATTTTTTCGACAAGACATGAGCGCTGTTGAAAATTTGGACATGAATTTTTACGTTTCGTATAAGTGAGCTGCTTTTTGCAGAATTTTTGTTGTATATGTGCAATGTCTTGAGGTGTTTGTCATTCTCTTTCATTTTGAATGTACTTCTGTATCTTTTGATATAAGGACGGGGGAAAGGGATGCATGTTTTTTTACTCGTTGTTGAAGAATGAATTGAAACGACAAGACATAATTTGCCCACAGACCGAATGAGAATTGGATACTGGATTAGATTGCTGTTGAGTTGTTAGGCAACGGCATGGCCAGTGGAGCCAGTGTGTTATGGTGGTTGACGGCAGGCTTGACTAGTGTGAACGCAAACTGTCAAGCGTTCATCATGCCGTGCTGGTCATGCCTGCAGTTGAGTATGAACCCCCCCCCCCCCTATTACGATTAGAAAGAAACCGAATAAAATGGATTCGACAATTCTATGTGTCGTGCAGTGACATATTGAGAAGGGAGCGTGGGAATGTTGCACCGCCACAGATTTCCAGATTCTACAAAGTCGGCATTTGTGAAATTATTAAAACTTATAAAAGTGTGTCTTTGAGCCTTAAGGCCCAACTATAATGCGCATGAGTAAGCAAGAACTATTTTCAAAATTACATGTGTAAATCAACGAATACAGTTTCGATTAGCATGAGCTATACGCATGAGGTGTGCGTTCTGAATCGCTCTAACATTATGTAAATTTGACAGCTGATGTGTTCCTTTGACAGTTCGAACAAAAAAATAATTTAATTTACATTGAGAAGTGGTCGAATTAGACAGAAACAGCCTGTGTAACTACATTTTTTTTGGCAGGAGTTATAGCTATTTCATGGCCGCCATCATCAGACTCCTTTTTGCTCGAGTTGCTCGTCTTTTTACAATCTCATGTTTAATCGAAAAACACGTTATTCATTTAGCTTAGCTACTTGTTAAACAATTTTATTTTCCTTTGCGAATTATTGAAAGCAAAGGGACGAAAAACAGAAATGACATACGAGAAATTCCTTTATTGTAAAACTACAACGGCAAAGGCAAAACTGAAGACGGGGTGATTTAATAAACGTCAGACTAACTAAGATCTGCAATCCCAAAATTGATAAAAAAAACACTTATTTTCTGAAGGTAAAGATATAATTTTTTTTTTAATTTATATCTATTTCCAAAATACTTATACAACTCTTGGATTCGTACAAAAAAGGTTTTGGGGTTTTAACGAATTCATTACGATGAATTCGATGGAAGACAAAAAAAAGTGGGTCCGACAATTCTGTCTGTCTGTCTGTCTGTCTCGGCACATTTATATAAAAATTGTTAGGTATGATTTTTAGGGTAATACGCCCAGTCTTAAAATAACGGTACCTGCCAAATAACGGTTATCGAAAACCTAATTTTTCTGGAAACTGCTCTAACGATTTCAACCAAATTGTACACGTGTAATAAAGTTGTAAAAAGTCTGTCAAGAAGTTTTTCCAAAATTTTTTTTGTTAAGTTTTAAATAATTTTTAAAAAAAGTTTTTGTGAATTCTGTATTTCAAAAACCTGTTAACAGATTTTAATGAAACTTAGTTTTAAGGTATAATAAAATAAAATCAAAAACCGCTGCAACGAATTTTATTTATTTTTTTTTTTCGTAAACTCATATTTAATAAAGAAAATTTTTTGCATACTTTGATTTGAATCTTTGTAAGACATGGATTAAGAACTCTTCCTTAAATTTCATAGTACAATTTTTAAGTATATTCCGTTTGAATTTTAAACCCTCAAGTTACTATCCACAAGTTCGTGCAACCCAGTCTTCCCTGTATTTTTAAATAAAATGTTTGTTTTTATTCAATTTTGTTATTGCAGATCTTTGTTAGTCTGACGGTTATGAAAACAACCGACATTCAATCACCAAAACAAAATCAATCCCAAGAATATAATATAAAGTTTTGATTCGTATGATCGCCCATACAGGAATTCACGTTATTGAAAAATTTTATATTGCCTTGCTGTCAACCACATAAAACAAAATTAAAACGCAGATAATAATATAGTTGCATTCCGTTATTTTATTGAAACTAAATTTTAATAGAATTCTTGAATTAAGAGAGTACAGGTAGTCCATCGATGTTGCGACCATTTAGTCCTGCATTAATATCAACACCAAGGGGAAGGTCCGGTAGTGGAAGGTTGCTGTCACCAACTAGTGCATTAAGATCAAGGTCAAGGCCCAAATAATTATTGTTTGAACCTCCGAGAGTACTGGTTAATTCTCCGAGAAGTGGGGAGGCAGCACAGAATGAAATGATAGCCAATACAACGGCGAAGGCAAAACTGAGCTTGAACATCATTTTGAATTTCGGTTTAGTTAGTTAGACCACAATTAAGAAACTGATAATGAATGAAATTATAATTCGTCTTTTATACCTAAATTTTGGATGAATTCCACAGTGTGATCGCAATATTTTATATTTGTGTTTGTTTGCCCAACAACTGTTTAAATATTGAAAAACTAAATACGTACCTTATTGCAAATTTTTGTTAGAATCCTAAAATGTTGGTTGTTGGTATTGCCTGTTTATTTTGCCATACGTGTTTTATGTTTGTACATAAGGTATTTTTTTTTATCTTAGAGGAGAGCTAGAGCATGATAAATTTGGTGCTGCAAAATGAAAACGAATTTTTGAATTGAAAGATGAGTTCCTGGCAATAATAGCAATACCAGAAATTAGTATACAGATAGCACTTGTTCTTTTGACAATCAAGAAGTTGGAACCATAGGTACATAGAAGAACAAATTTGTGCGACCCAGTCGTGCATTTTATTTATCTATTTTTTAACATTTTACTCTACTTATTATGTTGAATCGAATTTAAGGACAATTTGAAAATAAAACATTTTAAATATTTTCTGGAAATATTAGTCTTTGGCAAGCACAGAAATGAGTGTTAGAATGAAATGAAGTTATAACTTTAAAGGAGATATATCTATAAATTTTCTTCAAAAGGGTCGATTAATTACACCTTCCCCTAAATTTCGAAATATGCAATATCATACTACTGCAGCTGTATTTGTCAAAATATATACAATCGTAATTTGGCAAAATAATTGTTTGCAATTTTGACACTATCTAATGTGAATAATATTTGTATTATTTTTAACAAACTTGTTCAATCAAAAATGAACATATTTTATTTAATATCCACATTGTTTAGAACACGCGCAGCATTGCACAGGTAATTGTTCTGTTTGATATTAATTTCATCTGGAAGTATATGCATACCTAGAATTTTATTGTGGGTCTGGAAATTCTGTCTGTCTGTCTGTCTGTATGTCAGTCTGCATGTATAAGCACCTACAGCCTAAACGGCTGTTTCGATTTACTTCAAATTTGGTATATAGGGTTTGTAGACCATTCCTTAGAGGGGAAATTGAAATTTTTTTTAGCTTAAAAACTAACGGAACCTGATATACAACGGTTTTGGAGAAGCTTATTTTTCTCGAAAACGGCTCCAATGATTTTCCTAAAAAAAAAAATTACTGATTTTTTGTTTCGAAATTTTACAAAACTCGAACTAGTTCGATTAGATGGAGTCGGCATAATGTATGTTTATACCAAATACGTAGAATTGATTTCTACATTACATTAATATTTGTATGTTGTTGACGTTATTTTCACGAACTCAAATGTGATTTATGTTTTTAAAACCTTTTGTTTATTAATCTTATAAAATTTCATTTTATGTCTCGTATAATTTCATTATAGCAATTGTGTTAAGAAAAATAATCATTGCTGGCAGCACCTACTATTAATAATAACTGGCAACATCTATGCCATTCCATTTTTACATAAACGAAACAAACAGATGTCACAGAAGAGAGAGAAGAAATATTCGAATTCAACAGAAAATGCAGCAGATGGACGACAAGTTTTTTTACTCATCTCGTAGACGCCGACAGAGATTCAAGACGATTTTTTAGTTCTAATCCTTTGTAAATCTTTGATATAATCTTGTATAATTTTGTGAATTTCGCAATTCTTTTAACTTTATAAAATTTTAATCTATTAAAGTATAAGTACTACAAAAATTTGAATTTATTTTCTAAATAAGAAAGTTTTTAACAAATTGCATCTTGAAATGTTTTTCGAAAAAAAAACTAAGCAAAGTTCTTATCTCAACTTAAGATTTTTGAACTCACTAACAAAATTTAAAATAGGCAAACTATCTTAAGTCACATTTTGCCATATAACTAAGAAAATATTAGCAATATCGCTTTGAATAAATTTTTTAAAAATAGTGCATCAAACGTTAAAAATCTCGTTGAAACAATATTGGGTTTACATCTCGCGTATGTTTGTTATGTCACTTTTAAAAAATACTTTTGTGCGAGAGGTCGTGTATTGTCCCTTATATTTATCAGTCCCCTAGTGAGCACTTACATAAAAGTTTTGTATATAAGTATTCATATCTGTTAGTATGTTTGTTATTAGGTTAAGTAAAACCATAATATGTTTCCTATTTTTTTATTCTTAAAAATTAAACGTTTTTATATTTTTTGGTTAAAAAATGTAAAAAAAACTTAGTGCCCTGGGCTCAGTCCCTTGGCATTTTTATAAAAATAGGGACAAAAATTATATCAAGAGGTCTGAACCTCGGGTTTTTCCGAGGGTTTTGCTATGCAATGTAAAATCGATGATCCAACATTTTTTTTTAACGGCGATATTAAAACTATAAAATAAAATTTTAGAAGCTCTTTCAGAGTCAATTATACACAATGTAATGCTATCTTATCACAATCATGCTAATTGATATCAGTTGTTTCTGCCATTTAAATAAAAATTCATATTATGATTTGAATAGTCCCCTGGTAAGAAAATCTCAGTCCCCTAACCTACTTTTTTTTTTTTTTAAATTGCCATAAAATTATTATTTTTTGTTTTTTTTTGACTGGCCGTTTTCAATAATGTTAAAGGACATTCTAAAAAATACCTAAGAAAAAAACTATTTTCTACATCTTAAAGCTTTCAAATAAAATGTGCCGAAATTAATAGCATTTTATTCCACTTTTTGTAGAATCACTCTTTTTTTTAAACGTCCATGCCAAAATCAGCAACTTCACAATTTTTGTTAATTTAGTTGCCTATACTAGATATACCTGCTTATGTATATGATTTGACAAAACTAAATATCATGATGTATACTATTCTCAATATTCATTTGATTCAAAAAATATTCAAGTTACCAAAAGCCAAAATTGTTTATAACGAATACAAAAATAATTATTTAATTCATTATAAATGTACAATGATAATTTGAAAATTCTTATTAAATTCTTTAAATGTATCATGTATTCTTCAGCAAACTTATTCCACCAAAAATAACATGTGTTCGCTTCAGTCGGGCATTCCTATGGACACAATATAACATCATTGGACATACATCAATCACAAAAAAGAAAACAATCCCAAAAAGGTATATGAAGTTTTGATTTGTATGATCGCCCAATTGCTGTCAACCACATAAAACAAAATTAAAACGCAAGATAATAATATAGTTGCATTCCGTTATTTTATTGAAACTAAATTTAAAGGAGTCCTGGAATTACTTGACCGTTAAGTAGTCCACCGTTGCCACCAAGTAGTCCTGCACCATTGCCGCCGAGTAGTCCGCCAGGGCCGACTAAACCACCAAGATCAAGATCAAGGTCAAGGTCCACTAGATCGCCTGCACTTCCGAGAAGTGGGGAGGCAGCACAGAATGAAATGATAGCCAATACAACGGCGAAGGCAAAACTGAGCTTGAACATCATTTTGAATTTCGGTTTAGTTAGTTAGACCACAAGGAAGAAACTGATATTGAATTAAATTATTTTTCGGCTTTTATACCTAAATTTTGGATGAATTCCACAGTGTGATCGCAATATTTTCGATTTGTGTTTGTTTGCCCAACAACTGTTTAAATATTGCAAAACTATATACGTACCTAATTGCAATTTTTTGTTAGAATCCTAAAATGTTGGTATTGTCTGTTTATTTTGCCATACGTGTTTTATGATTGTACATAAGGTATTTGTTTTTTATCTTAGAGGGAGAGCTAGAGCATGATAAATTTGGTGCTGCAAAATTAAAACGAATTTTTGAATTGAAAGATGAGTTCCTGGCAATAACTTTATAGCTGTAAGACAGTTCGCAATGACAGCAATACATGAAGTAAGTAACAGATAGCACTTGTTCTTTTGACAGACATGAAGTTGCAACCTATGTTTAGTTTTATTCGCAGTGCTAATTTTTTTAGTTACTCATGTAACAGAACCCCTAAACTAGTAAAATGGCCTGCTACTACTAAGCACTAGGTTGAAATGTCATTTTAGACGCAAACTGTCAATTTTACTTGCTTAATAGGGCAAGTATTGGTTTCGTGTAAAAAAAAATTGAGGTTTCATTAAAACCTGACATAATTATGACAGAGAAGCCTTAAAAGTAGGTTTCGTCATGTCGTCAGTCGGTCTGTTTGTGCGGATGTGCGTATGGGAGTATGTTCGGTTGTCTGTGCACCGACCTAGGTACAGCGTAAAAGATTGAGCCGATACATTTCAGTACTTTTACGTGATTTCATAGAGGAGAATATCAAATTTTTATTTTAGCGCAGCTATAACGGGTATTTTCAATATAACGGTTTTAGTTTTTCCATATATTTTTGAAAAAGGATCTAACGATTTTGATAAAACTTTGTATATATTATATATTTATATATATTCTTAGAGTGCTGTTAATATAACTGCATTTCAGTTTTTGGCTTAAGATGCACATAACGATTCTTACAAATTTGGTCATAAGTTGGTAACGGTTTAAATTTGATTTATAAATTTACTATTGCTATTAAATTGATTATTTAACACAAAACTAATCTTACGTTTAGGCCATTTTCTGACATGTTGCGCCTTTCAACATAATTTATTAAATTGATTTTTTTTTGTTAATTCCGTATTTTGATATACAAGGGCAAGTTCGTGCGACCCAGTCGTGTATTTTATTTATCTGATTTTAACATTTTACTCCACTTATTTTGTTTAACAGGATTTAAATGAAACATTTAAAATATTTTCTGGAAATATTAGAACTCGGTAATCTTTTAAAATAAGCGTTAGATAAAATTTTGAAAAAGTAGAAGCAAACGAAATTAAGTTTAAACTTTAAATTTTCCTAAAAAGCGTTATAAAGGCCACCCTCGCCTCTATTTCGAAATATGCAATAACATACTATACTGCAGCTGTATTTGTCAAAATGTATACAACCGTAATTTGGAAAAAAAATAATTGTTTGCAATTTTGACACTATCTACTGTGAATAATATTTGTATTATTATTAATATATTTTTGTTTTGCTTCCTGACATAATATTTGTATTATTTTTAATAAACATGTTCAATCAAAAATGTACATATTTTATTTAATATCCACATTGTTTAAAACAAGCGCAGCATTGCACAGGTAATAGTTCTGTTTGATATTAATTTCATCTGGATCTATGTCGGTACCTAGAATTTAATTTTTTTTTTTTTGTTTCACAATATGATTGCGTCATAATTTTGCATATAAGGACAGTAGAATAGGTGCGAGTCATTAATAAATAATATTAATGTGAACATTTTGAGAAAATAAAACTTTGAAAGAAGACCACACGTTCCGTTGTCCTTTTCAGTTTCAACAGAGTGCAATATTAAATACACAGGTTTGTTGTGATAAGCGACTTATATAGGCAGAGTTTTGTTTATGAGGGGTTTCTCATAAGCGCCTGTGTATTGCATTTGGGGTTTAGCCTTTATCAAATTATACATCTGTGTGTCTACTACCTACCTATATATGCGTCAAATCCGACGTTTCTGGTTATTTGAAATTTTTTTTGTGATGTTGACTTAATGAATAATCGACCAAGTTTGTAACCTCAAGCGCCGAAGGCAACTTTGTCAAAAGTAGAGCGAAAAATTCGCATTTTTGTTCAAACTTAAGCGATTTTTTCCCAAAATTACTAGTAAGCAAATAAGTACTAAATTGGCTACAATATGACTTCATAATTGTCTGTGTAGAACTAAGCTACTGAAATAAAGTTTGAAACAAAAATGGAAAAAATTATAACTTTTTGAAGAGATTAATTTCGAAAACTATTGGGTCTGCAGAGACAATTATGGTTTTGGTATCATTTTGTAGCCAATTTAGTCTGCTTTAAAACCGCGTTCTAAATAAGTTTTTACTAGTACTTTTGGGGAAAAACCGTTAGAGTTTGAACAAAAATGCAAACGGTTTTTTTTATTTTTGACAAAGTTATTGCGTTTGTCACTCGAAGTTATAAATTTGGATTATTAATAACTTCAACACTACAAAAAGCTAAGTCTGCAAAAAATCATAACTTCTCAATTTGAGGTACTGGACTAAGAGGGCTCTACAGAATATTGCAATAAGGACAATTGTTGAAAAAAATTATAGATTTTGAAAAGCTGTATCTCGAAATCTATTGGGTGTACAGACAAAATTAAAGTCTCATGTCTCAAAATTAAACTTCAAATTTATTAGTTTGATATAATTACTGCTCAGGTTTTAAAAGAAATGCCAATAATAGCTTTCACAAAACTGCAATACATAATAAGTGCATGTCTTAAACTCCGTTATATTTCACATCATTGCGAAATTGCAGAAGTCATTGTTAAACCAAAGCAAGGTAAGCCTCCAACAGAAGTAATATCTTACAATCCAATATCGCTTATACCAATTATGGCAAAAGTTTTCGAAAAACTGCTCCTAAATAGGCTTAGCAAAATAATAAAAGAGCGAAGACTTATACCAAATCATCAGTTTGGATTTAGAAATAAACATTCTTCGATAGACCAAGTATGTACATCGAATTATGTATGTTGTTGAAAAAGCACTTGAAGAAAAATAAGTATGTTCCGCTGTTTTTCTAGATATTGATCAAGCCTTTGACAAGGTTTGGCATTTGGGACTTGAGTACAAACTGCACAGGACCTTCCCAGAAACACTCAAATCATATATAACCTACCGTTTCTTTAGAGTACGGTAAGAGCAAGAGTACTCGGAACTTAAGAAAATCGAAGCCGGTGTACCAAAAGCGATTAATTGACCGCACTTAAGAAAACTTGAGATAGTGTTACGGTAAAATTTACCGCAACTATTGTGTCACCATTAATTTTAATACATATGTATTTCTATTTTCGTTGCTGCTCCAAAATGCTGGTCTTGATCAGCCAGATGCCCTGCTCTCACTCAAGTACTTTGAAAAGAAATAAAATTATAGCCGTCGTCGAAAATTGCTACTACGTGTAAACCAGGAGTTTGCGCTAATAAAATTGTGACAACTGTATATGATTTATAAATACAAATTGAAACGGACAGTTTACATATAGTAGCATATTATAAGCTTGATGGATCTTTATATATCCTGACGGCTTATCTTGTTTACTTTGAACCAGGTGATGAAATTCGTCTAAGGTGTCTTAAACACGAAAAGCAAATAACTTCTTGGTGCCTTTTCCTTGAAAACTCCGAGAAGGTCTACAAGTTTTTGGTATTTTAATTTACATACATAGTTGGATAATAATTGGTTGACACAACAGTTTTCCTTTTTATTTTATTAAGTCTGCATCGTATTGGGACAGAAGACTTTATCGTGTGGTGAATAGTTTTACTTTTTCTTATAATGGAATTTACGGAGCGAGGGACTGAACTGGCTCATTTAACCATTTTTAAATATCACCAATAGACGACTATATTCGAAGTCGTCTCTGAGCAAATCGTGGCTTGGGTTCAACAACGGTACAAGACCCAGACAACGAATGCATCATAGCCAAATACCGCCACACAGTTGGTTCTAAAGAGACTACAATACGGTCGTTCAGAAGCGTGGCGTCATATTTTTCATAATAGCCTAACATTTATTATATAAATTTTAAAGAGTCATATCATAATAGTCCAGTCAAATTATCGTCTGTTTTTATGGGGTAGTATGCGTTAAATCTGATTTTTTGCAGACTCGTTTATGATGTTAGACACTTGATAATATTCGGTATCTAGTAGTGTGGGACCTTTAACGCTATAAAACCACCTGGAATCATGATTTTTATTTCTTAATTTAAAATCGCATTGGAGGAAGTTTAAAGTTTTAATACTTTCTCATCTCTCTTAGACCATCAGCTTATGAGGCTTGGTTCTTCTTAGTCTCCGAACATTGTGGCGTACATTTAAGTCGGTCTTCATTGGTGTGACTAAGCAGTCGCTGATTGTGTGATACAGAGTGTTTTCTAACCACTTCTGTAACCTTTTCTATTTGGAGGTCACGATGTAGTACATCGCTATTTCTTATATATTTTCATGGGGCGTTTACTATTCCACGAAGGACTTTGTTTTGGAATGTTTGGATGTTGTCCCCATTTGTTTTCTTTCTGCAACCCTTGAGTTGGATGCCATACGTTGAAATAGGTTTTATTAACTGCTTATATAACATTAAATTGTTTTCAATGGATATGGTAGAGGTTTTTCAAGTTAAATTCTTCTTTTTTTTTCTTTTTCTTGGTGTGCTCTTTCTATTTTAGCTTTGCATCCAAAGTCATTCCAAAGTATTTGGCCGTATTGGAGTAAGGTACTACTTTACTATTAATAAAAATTGGTACATGATTAATATTTTTATTAGTAAAGTTTATATGCATTGATTTTGTTTCATTCAATCTGATACGCCATTGTTGCGTCCGCAGTCTCTCACTTTGTCGACTGCATATTGCAGTTTTTCTGTTCTCTTCACAACTCATTTATCAGACACTTATATCGCAGTATTATCTGCAAAAGTTGTCCACTGGAAAATCCCTCGTATATAACAAATACAGAATTAGTCCTAGGACACTTCCTTGTGGTACACCGGCTTCGATTTTCTTAAGTTCCGAATACTCTTGCTCTTACCGTACTCTAAAGAAACGGTAGGTTATATATGATTTGAGTGTTTCTGGGAAGGTCCTGTGCAGTTTGTACTCAAGTCCCAAATGCCAAACCTTGTCAAAGGCTTGATCAATATCTAGAAAAACAGCGGAACATACTTATTTTTCTTCAAGTGCTTTTTCAACAACATACATAATTCGATGTACATACTTGGTCTATCGAAGAATGTTTATTTCTAAATCCAAACTGATGATTTGGTATAAGTCTTCGCTCTTCTATTATTTTGCTAAGCCTATTTAGGAGCAGTTTTTCGAAAACTTTTGCCATAATTGGTATAAGCGATATTGGATTGTAAGATATTACTTCTGTTGGAGGCTTACCTTGCTTTGGTTTAACAATGACTTCTGCAATTTCGCAATGATGTGAAATATAACGGAGTTTAAGGCCTGCACTTGTTATGTATTGGAGTTTTGTGAAAGCTATTGTTGGCATTTCTTTTAAAACCTGAGCAGTAATTATATTAAACTAATAAATTTGAAGTTGAATACATTTTCGGCAATATGAGACTTTAATTTTGTCTGTACACCCAATAGATTTCGAGATACAGCTTTTCAAAATCTATAATTTTTTTCAACAATTGTCTTTTTCGCAATATTCTGTAGAGCCCTCTCAGTCCAGTATCTCAAATTGAGAAGTTATGATTTTTTGCAGACTTAGCTATTTGTAGTGTTGAAGTTATTAATAATCCAAATTTATAACTTCGAGCGACGAACGCAATAACTTTGTCAAAAATAAAAAAACCGCAAAAATTTTGCATTTTTGTTCAAACTCTAAAGGTTTTTCCCCAAAAGTACTATTCCCCAAAACTTATTTAGAACGGTTTTAAAGCAGACTAATTTTACTACAAAATGATACCAAAACCATAAGTGTCTCTGCAGACCCAATAGTTTTCGAAATTAATCTCTTCAAAAAGTTATAACTTTTTATATTTTTGTTTCAAACTTTATTTCAGTAGCTTAGTTCTATACAGACAATTATGAAGTCATATTGTAGCCAATTTAGTACTTATTTGCTTACTAGTAATTTTGGGAAAAAATCGCTTAAGTTTGAACAAAAATGCGAATTTTTCGCTCGACTTTTGACAAAGTTGCCTTCGGCGCTTGAGGTCACAAACTTGGATGATTATTCATTAAGTCAACATCACAAACAAATTTTCAAATAACCAGAAACGTCGGATTTGACGCATATATAGGTAGGTAGTAGACACACAGATGTATAATTTGATAAGGGCTTAACCACAAATGCAACACCAAATACACAGGCTCTTATGAGAAACCCCTCATAAACAAAACTCTGCCTATATAAGTCGCTTATCATAACAAACCTGTGTATTTAATATTGCACTCTGTTGAAACTGAAAAGGACAACGGAACGTGTGGTCTTCTTTCAAAGTTTTATTTTCTCAAAATGTTCACATTAATATTATTTATTAATGACTCGCACCTATTCTACTGTCCTTATATGCAAAATTATGACGCAATCATATTTTGAAACAAAAAAAAAATTAAATTCTAGGTACCGACATAGATCCAGATGAAATTAATATCAAACAGAACTATTACCTGTGCAATGCTGCGCGTGTTTTAAACAATGTGGATATTAAATAAAATATGTACATTTTTGATTGAACAAGTTTATTAAAAATAATACAAATATTATGTCAGGAAGCAAAACAAGAATATATTAATAATAATACAAATATTATTCACAGTAGATAGTGTCAAAATTGCAAACAATTATTTTTTTTCCAAATTACGGTTGTATACATTTTGACAAATACAGCTGCAGTATAGTATGTTATTGCATATTTCGAAATAGAGGCGAGGGTGGACTTTATAACACTTTTTAGGAAAATTTCGTTTGCTTCTACTTTTTCAAAATTTTATCTAACGCTTATTTTAAAAGATTACCGAGTTCTAATATTTCCAGAAAATATTTTAAATGTTTCATTTAAATCCTGCTAAACAAAATAAGTGGAGTAAAATGTTAAAATCAGATAAATAAAATACACGAGTGGGTCGCACGAACTTGCCCTTGTACAGCAAAATACGGAATTAACAAAAAAAAATCAATTTAATAAATTATGTTGAAAGGCGCAACATGTCAGAAAATGGCCTAAACGTAAAATTAGTTTTGTGTTAAATAATCAATTTAATAGCAATAGTAAATTTATAAATCAAATTTAAACCGTTACCAACTTATGACCAAATTTGTAAGAATCGTTATGTGCATCTTAAGCCAAAAACTGAAATGCAGTTATATTAACAGCACTCTAAGAATATAACGTTTACAAAGTTTTATCAAAATCGTTAGATCCTTTTTCAAAAATATATGGAAAAACTAAAACCGTTATATTGAAAATACCCGTTATAGCTGCGCTAAAATAAAAATTTGATATTCTCCTCTATGAAATCACGTAAAAGTACTGAAATGTATCCGCTCAATCTTTTACGTTGTACCTAGGTCGGTGCACAGACAACCGAACATACTCCCATACGCACATCCGCACAAACAGACCGACTGACGACATGACGAAACCTACTTTTAAGGCTTATCTGTCATAATTATGTCAGGTTTTAATGAAACCTCAATTTTTTTTTACACGAAACCAATACCTGCCCTATTAAGCAAGTAAAATTGACAGTTTGCGTCTAAAATGACATTTCAACCTAGTGCTTAGTAGTAGCAGGCCATTTTACTAATTTAGGGGTTCTGTTACATGAGTAACTAAAAAAATTAGCACTGCGAATAAAACTAAACATAGGTTGCAACTTCATGTCTGTCAAAAGAACAAGTGCTATCTGTTACTTACTTCATGTATTGCTGTCATTGCGAACTGTCTTACAGCTATAAATTTATTGCCAGGAACTCATCTTTCAATTCAAAAATTCGTTTTAATTTTGCAGCACCAAATT
Source organism: Baccha elongata (assembly GCA_951217065.1). Lineage (NCBI taxonomy): Eukaryota > Metazoa > Arthropoda > Insecta > Diptera > Syrphidae > Baccha > Baccha elongata. The sequence goes on from OX578272.1 coordinate 238,931,404, forward strand.
TATCATGCTCTAGCTCTCCCTCTAAGATAAAAAACAAATACCTTATGTACAATCATAAAACACGTATGGCAAAATAAACAGACAATACCAACATTTTAGGATTCTAACAAAAATTTGCAATTAGGTACGTATATAGTTTTGCAATATTTAAACAGTTGTTGGGCAAACAAACACAAATAGAAAATATTGCGATCACACTGTGGAATTCATCCAAAATTTAGGTATAAAAGCCGAAAAATAATTTCATTCAATATCAGTTTCTTCCTTGTGGTCTAACTAACTAAACCGAAATTCAAAATGATGTTCAAGCTCAGTTTTGCCTTCGCCGTTGTATTGGCTATCATTTCATTCTGTGCTGCCTCCCCACTTACCGGAAGTTTTTTAAGCAATAATCTCGGGTCTGCAACTGGTGAACTCGGCTCTGGCGGACAATTCGTCGGCAATATTGCAGCAGGAGTTGCTGGCAACGCTTTACCACTTAACGGTCAATAAACTCCAAGAATCCTTTAAAATTTAGTTTCAATAAAATAACGGAATGCAACTATATTATTATCTTGCGTTTTAATTTTGTTTTATGTGGTTGACAGCAATTGGGCGATCATACAAATCAAAACTTCATCATATACCTTTTTGGGATTGTTTTCTTTTTTGTGATTGATGTATGTCCAATGATGTTATATTTTCTGAAGATGAGATTCTATTTGAGGGTTGTGTTCATAGGAAAGCCCGACTCAAGCGAACACATGTTATTTTTGGTGGAATAAGTTAGCTGAAGAATACATGATACAATTAAAGAATTTAATAAGAATTTTCAAATTATCATTGCACATTTATAATGAATTAATTTATTTTTGTATTCGTTATAAACAATTTTGGCTTTTGGTAACTTGAATATTTTTTCAATGAATCAAATGAATATTGAGAATAGTATACATCATGATATTTAGTTTTGTCAAATCATATACATAAGCAGGTATATCTAGTATAGGCAACTAAATTAACAAAAATTGTGAAGTTGCTGATTTTGGCATGGAGGTTTAAAAAAAAGAGTGATTCTACAAAAAGTGGCATAAAATGCTATTAATTTCGGCACATTTTATTTGAAAGCTTTAAGACGTAGAAAATAGTTTTTTTCTTAGGTAATTTTTAGAATGTCCTTTAACATTATTGAAAACGGCCAGTCAAAAAAAACAAAAAATAATAATTTTATGGCAATTTAAAAAAAAAAAAAGTAGGTTAGGGGACTGAGATTTTCTTACCAGGGGACTATTCAAATCATAATATGAATTTTTATTTAAATTGCAGAAACGAGTTCAGTTCGAGACGTCAGAGGTGTTAGACGTGTTACGATCAGTGACTTTTTCCCATAAATTAACTGTTAACAAAAAAAAAAAAAAAAAAATTCGTTCGAATTTAAAAAGAGCGAGAGACTCATCAGCCGATGAGAACTCTGTCTCTGCTCACTTAAAATTTCAAAGAATTATCTGTCCAAATATGGCAACCACAAATAATACAAATAGTTTTGCCGAATTATCAGATTTGTCTGATATGGACGACGATTCTCCTGTTAAAATTAATCAACATTCAAACCAAATAGATTTTCCTCCAATTCATATAATTGGACAAAATAGTGAATACGTTGCAAATTTTGTGAAAAAATTAAACATTAAAAATTTTGAGTGTAACAATACTTCATTAGGTTGTCGTGTTATCTTCTTCATTTCCAAATCCCTCGAAGAATCTAAAGTTCCGTTCTTTACTCACAACACAAAAGAAAACAAACCATTTAAAGTTGTTCTTTACGGCTTACATAAAGTGAAAGAAGATGAACTCTTAAATGAACTTGTAAAAAATTTTAAACTAGATGTTCTTAAAGTAAATGCTATGAATGTTAAAAATCCCAAATTCAAAGACCAATGCAATTACCTTATTTACTTAAAAAACAAAAGTGCAAGGCTAAATGATTTGAGAAAGAACTCAAAACGAGTTTTTCATGTAACTGTTTATTGGGATTACTATAGAAAAATCCCCTTCTCCGTCCCCCAGTGTCACAAGTGCTTAAAGTTTGGTCATGGGTCTAGTTTTTGCCATGTATATGTTGCCTGTTCACTTTGCTCAGAATCTCACAATGTAAATGATTGCCCCAACAAAGGAAAAACTGCAAAATGTGTCAACTGCGGAGAGAGTCATGCAGCAACCGATTCCAACTGTAAAAAGAGATTGGAATACATAGAAATTCAAAACCGTTTGCGAGAACGAAACAAGAACCGAAATCGAAACAGAAATCGCTCCTATCAACATGATGCTTCAAAGCCCTTTAGACAGTTGCAGAACAGTTTTGTTTATCAAACAGCTGATTTCCCCACGATAAATCAACGTCAGCCAGTTGCAGTTCCCCACCCTAGTAGAAATCCAAATCCCAATCCCGTTCCAGTTTCAATCAATAATAAAATGTTATCTTTAAATCAATCTTACGCAAATCCAATTCCCAATATTTCAACAATAAAAAATAAACAAATCCAAAACAATGTTAACAATGATCTATTTTCATTTGAAGAACTAATTTCCTTAAAAAACGAAATGTTAAATAAACTAACAAATTGTAAAACGAAACAAGAACAGTTTAATGTAATTGCTGATTTAAGCATCAAATATCTTTTTAGTAACAACAATGGAAAGTAAGATCAAAGTCTGTGTGTGGAATGCCAAGAGTTTGAAGAAAAAACAAACTGAATTTTACGATTTTCTTGTTAATAACAAAATTGAACTAGCACTGGTTACTGAAACATGGTTGAAACAAAAAATTAATGTGCACTTTAAGGATTTTTATTGTTACAGGCTAAATAGGGATAATCAAAAAGGTGGAGGTGTATGTATATTTATAAAAAAGACAATAAATCATAGTCTACTTAAAATAGAAAAGACTTTTTTATTTGAAACACTTGCAGTTGAAGTTGACTTACAAAATATCGGTAGTTTCAAATTCATTGCAGCATATTTTCCTGGTGCCAGAGTTTCCAAGGAAAATATTACAATACAAATCCGATATCTTAAAATTATTAAGATGTAATAGAAACTTCCTTATAGGTGGGGACCTAAACAGAAGACACTCCTCATGGGAATGTCCTCGGGACAACAAATGGGGCAAAACTTTATTTGATTTGAAAAACTTTGAACATTTTGATATCTCATATACCAAGGATCCAACTTATATTCCATCTAATGGTAGAGGACTTCCCTCCACTTTGGATATTGTCCTCCCAAACCGTTTAGATCTAATTTCTTGCCCGTATGTTATAAACGATCTAACATCAGACCACCTACCAGTGATTTTTGAGATGCATTCTCAGGTAAATCTCTGTAGTCCGAACAAGAATTTTAATTTTCAAAGAGCGGACTGGAAAACATTTCAAAAAAGCATGAGCAACAAATTTATTACTCCTTCTCATAACTCTATAAACAGCATAGAAGCTATTGATGAAAATATCAATAAATTTGAACTTGCTATTCATGAATCAGTTAACATCTCAGTTCCTCTTGTACCAAACACGAGTAGTTACTATGATCCTACACTTACCGAGGATCTTAGAAAAACTATTACCTTTAGAAATACCGTACGGCGTAAGTATCAGAGGCAAAGAAGTACTTTCCTCAAATTTCAACTCAATCTTCTCAATCAGTTAATACTAAAAAAACTTCAAATTATCAGGAACAAGCATTGGAACAAAACTTTATCCCAGATAAAGAAACATGACAAGCTTACTTGGAAGCTTTCAAAAATATTTAAAAAACAAAATGCAAAAATACCTCATTTAACAGTAAATGGTAATAAAATAAATACTTGTCAGGAGAAAGCAACTGAATTAGGAAAATATTTCGAAAAAAACCACTCTATCACTCAATCCTTCAATGATAAAAACACAATTGAAAAAGTAAATAAAAGCAGAATTGAAATCGACCAATTTCAAACAGATCCTCAAAATGTTTCCGAAATATCAGAAAATTTCATTAAAAATATCATCAAAACAGAACTAAAAACCAAGAAAGCCCCAGGTTATGATAGAATATCTAATCAAATACTTAAAAATCTCCCAGAAAATTGTTTCCTCTTTTTAAGTTACTTATTTCATAACTGCTTTTTATTAGGTTATTTTCCAAAAAGGTGGAGAGTTGCAAAAGTAATTCCGATCGAAAAACCAAATAAAACACTCACAGATATATCTTCTTACCGCCCTATTAGTTTGCTAAGCTGCTTAAGGAAGCTGTTCGAAAAAATTATCTGTCTTGAAATGACAGAAATCGTTTCACTCAAAAATATTCTACCGCCAGAGCAGTTTGGCTATAGAAAAAAATATTCTTCAACTCATCAGGTTACGCGAATAACCAAAGATATAAAAAAAGCACTTAAAAACAAAAAATCTATTGGAATGAAAAGGCTTTTGATTGCGTATGGCATGACGGTCTCATTCATAAGCTCTTAGCAAATGGTTTTCTTATGTATCTTATTAAACTTATACAAAGTTTTCTGAATGAAAGAAGGTTCTTCGTTGAAATTCAATCATGCAAATCTCCTGTGTACTCTATAAAAGCAGGCGTTCCTCAAGGATCGATCCTTTCACCCCTTCTTTACAACATCTATGTCTCTGATTTTCCTGTTTTGAACTTTTGTAAAAGAGCGTTTTTCGCAGACGATACATGCATTTACAGTATACCAGAAAATTGCCAACAAATTGTATCACACCTTCAAAAAGCACTCGATGCCATTGAGTTCTACTTTTATTGCTGGAAAATTAAAATAAACCCTACAAAAACTCAGGCTTGTTTCTTTACAAAGAAACGGAAGCAATGTAACCTGCCACAAAAAAAAAACTCTTAGTCTGTAATGCTGCAGTTCAATGGGACAAAACAATTAAGTACTTAGGTGTAACGCTAGATAAAAGCTTAACATTTTCCTACCAAATTTCGGAAAGTATCAAGAAAGCACAATTTTTAATCAAAATTTTATACCCACTTTTAAACAAAAATTCTCACCTCAGCCTAGAAAACAAATTACTCATCTACAAAGTTGTTTTTCTCCCATCTATGCTCTACGCTTCTCCATGTTGGTTCACTTGTGCTGAATGTCACTATAAAAAAATTCAAATCTGTCAAAACAAGATCCTTAAAACTATATTAAACCTACCTTGGCATTTCTCCACGATAGGTTTACATGAAATTGCAACTGTTTCTAAAATAAAAGATAAATGTTCAAGTATTCATCATAACTTTATCAACAAATGTTTGTCTAATGAAATTTCTTTACTTTAATTATGTTACTTTTTTTTTTTTTTTTTTTTTTTTTTTTTTTTTTTTTTTAGTTTTAAGTTTTTAATAAAAGGTTCAATGAGTTTAAAAAAAAATACTATTTCTCAAAACAACTAACACTATACCTAATTATTCATCCATTTTGTTACATTTATAGTTGCTAAGAATATAAAGTATTCTAATCTCTATGCATTCTTTATCCATTATATGTATGTATCATGAACATTATCTGAATAAATACATAAAAGTAACTAACGAAAAATTGCAGAAACAACTGATATCAATCAGCATTATATTGTGCGTAAGTGACTCTGAAAGAGCTTCTAAAATTTTATTTTATAGTTTTAATATCGCCGTTAAAAAAATATGTTGGATCATCGATTTTACATTGCATAGCAAAACCCTCGGAAAACCTGAGGTTCAGACCTCTGCATATGATTTTTGTCTCGTTTTTTTATAAAATTGCCAGGGGACTGAGCCCAAAGCACTGAGTTTTTTTTTACATTTTTTAACCAAAAAATATAAAAACGTTTATTTTGGAAGAATAAAAAAACAGGAAATATATTATGGTTTTACTTAGCCTAATAACAAACATACTAACAAATATGCCTACTAATAAATATAACGGACAATACACGACCTCTCGCACAAACGTATTTTTTAAAAGTGACATAACAAACATAGGCGAGATGTAAACCCAATATTGTTTCAACGGTATTTTTAACGTTTGATGCACTATTTTTAAAAATTTTATTCAAAGCGATATTGCTAATATTTTCTTAGTTATATGGCAAAATGTGACTTAAGATAGTTTGCCTATTTTAAATTTTGTTAGTGAGTTCAAAAATCTTAAGTTGAGATAAGAACTTTGCCTTGTTTTTTTTCGAAAAACATTTCAAGATGCAATTTGTTAAAAACTTTCTTATTAAGAAAATTAATTCAAATTTTTGTAGTACTTATACTTTAATAGATTAAAATTTTATAAAGTTAAAAGAATTGCAAAATTCACAAAACTATACAAGATTATATCAAAGATTTACAAAGGATTAAAACTCAAAATTGTCTTGAATCTCTGTCGGCGTCTACGAGATGAGTAAAAAAACTTGTCGTCCATCTGCTGCATTTTCTGTTGAATTCGAAAATTTCTTCTCTCTCTTCTGTGACATCTGTTTGTTTCGTTTATGTAAAAATGGAATGGCATAGATGTTGCCCGTTATTATTAATAGTAGGTGCTGCCAGCAATGATTATTTTTCTTAACACAATTGCTATAATGAAATTATACGAGACATAAAATGAAATTTTATAAGATTAATAAACAAAAGGTTTTAAAAACATAAATCACATTTGAGTTCGTGAAAATAACGTCAACAACATAAAAATATTAATGTAATGTAGAAATCAATTCTACGTATTTGGTATAAACATACATTATGCCGACTCCATCTAATCGAACTAGTTCGAGTTTTGTAAAATTTCGAAATAAAAAATCAGTAATTTTTTTTTTTAGGAAAATCATTGGAGCCGTTTTCAAGAAAAATAAGCTTCTCCAAAACCGTTGTATATCAGGTTCCGTTAGTTTTTAAGCTAAAAAAAATTTCAATTTCCCCTCTAAGGAATGGTCTACAAACCCTATATACCAAATTTGAAGTAAATCGAAACAGCCGTTTAGGCTGTAGGTGCTGATACATACAGACTGACATACAGACATACAGACAGAATTTCCAGACCCTTTATTTTCGTCTTGGCTATCATCGTAATATCATGTTTGATTGTTATCTCAAAACTTTTTTTGCACGAATGCATAACTTGCCTTATAGTACCTATAATCGCAAGTAAAAATCGCAAGTAAAAACAATAAAATTCTAGGTATCGATATAGTTCCAGATGAAATTAATATCAAACAGAACAATTATGTGCAATGCTGAGCGTGTTCTAAACAATGTGGATATTAAATAAAATATGTACATTTTTGATTGAACAAGTTTGTTAAAAATAATACAAATATTATTCACATTAGATAGTGTTGTATATATTTTGACAAATACAGCTGCAGTAGGCATATTTCGAAATTTAGGGGAAGGTGTAATTAATTGACACTTTTGAAGAAAATTTATAGTAGATATATCTCCTTTAAAGTTATAACTTCATTTCATTCTAACACTCATTTATGTGCTTGCCAAAGACTAATATTTCCCGAAAATATTTAAATTGTTTTATTTTCAAATTGTCCTTAAATTCGATTCAACATAATAAGTAGAGTAAAATGTTAAAAAATAGATAAATAAAATGAATTTGCTCTTCTATGTACCTATGGTTCCAACTTCTTGATTGTCAAAAGAACAAGTGCTATCTGTATACTAATTTCCGGTATTGCTATTATTGCCAGGAACTCATCTTTCAATTAAAAATTTTTTTCATTTTGCAGCACCAAATTTATCATGCTCTAGCTCTCCTCTAAGATAAAAAAAAATACCTTATGTACAAACATAAAACACGTATGGCAAAATAAACAGGCAATACCAACAACCAACATTTTAGGATTCTAACAAAAATTTGCAATTAGGTACGTATTTAGTTTTTCAATATTTAAACAGTTGTTGGGCAAACAAACACAAATAGAAAATATTGCGATCACACTGTGGAATTCATCCAAAATTTAGGTATAAAAGCCGAAAAATAATTTCATTCAATATCAGTTTCTTCCTTGTGGTCTAACTAACTAAACCGAAATTCAAAATGATGTTCAAGCTCAGTTTTGCCTTCGCCGTTGTATTGGCTATCATTTCATTCTGTGCTGCCTCCCCACTTACCGGAAGTTTTTTAAGCAATAATCTCGGGTCTGCAACTGGTGAACTCGGCTCTGGCGGACAATTCGTCGGCAATATTGCAGCAGGAGTTGCTGGCAACGCTTTACCACTTAACGGTCAATAAACTCCAAGAATCCTTTAAAATTTAGTTTCAATAAAATAACGGAATGCAACTATATTATTATCTTGCGTTTTAATTTTGTTTTATGTGGTTGACAGCAATTGGGCGATCATACAAATCAAAACTTCATATACCTTTTTGGGATTGTTTTTTTTTTGTGATTGATGTATGTCCAATGATGTTATATTGTGTCCATAGGAAAGCCCGACTGAAGCGAACACATGTTATTTTTGGTGGAATAAGTTTGCTGAAGAATACACGATACAATTAAAGAATTTAATAAGAATTTTCAAATTATCATTGCACATTTATAATGAATTAAATATTTATTTTTGTATTCGTTATAAACAATTTTGGCTTTTGGTAACTTGAATATTTTTTCAATGAATCAAATGAATATTCAGGGCTATTCTGCCAAATCTGTTATTCTGTTATGAATTTTCTGTTATGAATGATAAAAGATTGTTTCCATAAAAGATCTTTTATAATTGGTATTCAGAAGTTCGATCTTTTATAAAAATCTTCTATGGAACTTCGAAAACGAAAATCTTTTATTAACAAAGCAAACAGAACTTAAATCTTTTATAATCAGCTGTCATCTATAAAAATATATTTCCTGAAATTTGTAGAGCTGCAAATTTTAATTTTATTTCGTTTAAAGTTCAAGTTAATTTAATTAATTCTTTTCTCGTGTTTATTGATTAAATTATCGTGCTTTTAAATTTTCTTGAATCTCGGCCAACCCGCATAATCATTCGCATTCTCGTTGGCTCAACACAGACCGCAGAATGTTTCCAAGTAAAATTTAAATGGTGATAAATTTGATAAACGAGCTCTATTCAATTTCATCCAGCCTCAACTAACAACTTGTCTTTTGTAGTCCTAGACGTCAATATTGCGTGATGAGCCGAATGCAGCTCGAAAAGGCTGGCGACAGTTATCAAACCATACGGGAATGGTTTTTCGATATTTTATTGCAAGAAATAACAAGGAATTTGCGTTTGTTGGATCTTTCAGCTCGGAAGTTCAAGTGACTGAAGCTAGATCCTAGATGCATCTATAATTTCCATATTCTTATGGATAACGTAAATATGTTGGGAAATGTTAAGCATTTTAATAACATCAGTGATCCAAAGAGGTTCGTTGCTTTTTGTTCAATATATTTTAATGTCTTCAGTGAAAAAATTCCAAAATCTTTACAGATTACACTTCAACGGAATCGAAAGGTTACAGTTTGCAATTGAAAACAGTTTCTAGAATAAGGTTGAGAACTTAAACTGGGATTCAGAACAGTTTCAATCATCCAAATCAAGCAAGCAGTTTTTAAAAGACAAGATGGTTTATCAATAAATTCATAGAATCTCCTAAAATTTGAAGATATTTCTTGAAATTGGTACTTATACCAAGCATTTTTTCCGAAACTATTAGCTTTATTTGGATAATTTAAGCTGTTCTGAATTCCAATTTAAGTTTTCTAACTTGTTCTGTGAACAAATTTCAATTCGACCAAATGTTTAAAAAAAATTATCATAGAATTATTTTTTGTTATGATAAAAACCTCGAAAATGTATCTTTTATTTTTTTATGATTTCTGACAGATTTCGTAACAGATTTTTACACGCTGAATACCAAATCTGTTATTCATAAAAGATTTTTTGACAACTTAAACTTTTGTATGGAAATTCATAACAGAATAAAAGAATAAAAGATCTCGCCGAATAGGCCCAATTGAGTATACATCATGATATTTAGTTTTGTCAAATCATCATGTATATACATAAGTAGGTATATCTAGTATAGGCAATTAAATTAACAAAAATTGTGTAGTTGCTGATTTTGGCATGGACGACGGACGTTTAAAAAAATGAGTGATTCTACAAAAAGTGGAATAAAATGCTCATAATTTCGGCACATTTAATTTGGAAGCTTTAAGACGTAGAAAATAGTTTTTTTTTAGGTATTTTTTAGAATGTTCTTTAACATTATTGAAAACGGCCAGTCAAAAAAAACAAAAAATAATAATTTTATGGCAATTTAAAAAAAAAAAGTAGGTTAGGGGACTGAGATTTTCTTACCAGGGTACTATTCAAATCATAATATGAATTTTTATTTAAATTGCAGAAACGAGTTCAGTTCGAGACGTCAGAGGTGTTAGACGTGTTACGATCAGTGACTTTTCCCATAAATTAACTGTTAACAAAAAAAAAAAAAAAAAAATCCTTCGAATTTAAAAAGAGCGAGAGACTCATCAGCCGATGAGAACTCTGTCTCTGCTCACTTAAAATTTCAAAGAATTATCTGTCCAAATATGGCAACCACAAATAATACAAATAGTTTTGCCGAATTATCAGATTAGTCTGATATGGACGACGATTCTCCTGTTAAAACTAATCAACATTCAAACCAAATAGATTTTCCTCCAATTCATATAATTGGACAAAATAGTGAATACGTTGCAAATTTTGTGAAAAAATTAAACATTACAAATTTTGAGTGTAACAATACTTCATTAGGTTGTCGTGTTATCTTCTTCATTTCCAAATCCCTCGAAGAATCTAAAGTTCCGTTCTTTACTCACAACACAAAAGAAAACAAACCATTTAAAGTTGTTCTTTACGGCTTACATAAAGTGAAAGAAGATGAACTCTTAAATGAACTTGTAAAAAATTTTAAACTAGATGTTCTTAAAGTAAATGCTATGAATGTTAAAAATCCCAAATTCAAAGACCAATGCAATTACCTTATTTACTTAAAAAACAAAAGTGCAAGGCTAAATGATTTGAGAAAGAATTTAAAACGAGTTTTTCATGTAACTGTTTATTGGGATTACTATAGAAAAAGCCCCTTCTCCGTCCCCCAGTGTCACAAGTGCTTAAAGTTTGGTCATGGGTCTAGTTTTTGCCATGTATATGTTGCCTGTTCACTTTGCTCAGAATCTCACGATGTAAATGATTGCCCCAACAAAGGAAAAACTCCAAAATGTGTCAACTGCGGAGAGAGTCATGCAGCAACCGATTCCAACTGTAAAAAGAGATTGGAATACATAGAAATTCAAAACCGTTTGCGAGAACGAAACAAGAACCGAAATCGAAACAGAAATCGCTCCTATCAACATGATGCTTCAAAGCCCTTTAGACAGTTGCAGAACAGTTTTGTTTATCAAACAGCTGATTTCCCCACGATAAATCAACGTCAGCCAGTTGCAGTTCCCCACCCTAGTAGAAATCCAAATCCCAATCCCGTTCCAGTTTCAATCAATAATAAAATGTTATCTTTAAATCAATCTTACGCAAATCCAATTCCCAATATTTCAACAATAAAAAATAAACAAATCCAAAACAATGTTAACAATGATCTATTTTCATTTGAAGAACTAATTTCCTTAAAAAACGAAATGTTAAATAAACTAACAAATTGTAAAACGAAACAAGAACAGTTTAATGTAATTGCTGATTTAAGCATCAAATATCTTTTTAGTAACAACAATGGAAAGTAAGATCAAAGTCTGTGTGTGGAATGCCAAGAGTTTGAAGAAAAAACAAACTGAATTTTACGATTTTCTTGTTAATAACAAAATTGAACTAGCACTGGTTACTGAAACATGGTTGAAACAAAAAATTAATGTGCACTTTAAGGATTTTTATTGTTACACGCTAGATAGGGATAATCAAAAAGGTGGAGGTGTATGTATATTTATAAAAAAGACAATAAATCATAGTCTACTTAAAATAGAAAAGACTTTTTTATTTGAAACACTTGCAGTTGAAGTTGACTTACAAAATATCGGTAGTTTCAAATTCATTGCAGCATATTTTCCTGGTGCCAGAGTTTCCAAGGAAAATATTGCAATACAAATCCGATATCTTAAAATTATTAAGATGTAATAGAAACTTCCTTATAGGTGGGGACCTAAACAGAAGACACTCCTCATGGGAATGTCCTCGGGACAACAAATGGGGCAAAACTTTATTTGATTTGAAAAACTTTGAACATTTTGATATCTCATATACCAAGGATCCAACTTATATTCCATCTAATGGTAGAGGACTTCCCTCCACTTTGGATATTGTCCTCCCAAACCGTTTAGATCTAATTTCTTGCCCGTATGTTATAAACGATCTAACATCAGACCACCTACCAGTGATTTTTGAGATGCATTCTCAGGTAAATCTCTGTAGTCCGAACAAGAATTTTAATTTTCAAAGAGCGGACTGGAAAACATTTCAAAAAAGCATGAGCAACAAATTTATTACTCCTTCTCATAACTCTATAAACAGCATAGAAGCTATTGATGAAAATATCAATAAATTTGAACTTGCTATTGATGAATCAGTTAACATCTCAGTTCCTCTTGTACCAAACACGAGTAGTTACTATGATCCTACACTTACCGAGGATCTTAGAAAAACTATTACCTTTAGAAATACCGTACGGCGTAAGTATCAGAGGCAAAGAAGTACTTTCCTCAAATTTCAACTCAATCTTCTCAATCAGTTAGTACTAAAAAAACTTCAAATTATCAGGAACAAGCATTGGAACAAAACTTTATCCCAGATAAAAAAACATGACAAGCTTACTTGGAAGCTTTCAAAAATATTTAAAAAACAAAATGCAAAAATACCTCATTTAACAGTAAATGGTAATAAAATAAATACTTGTCAGGAGAAAGCAACTGAATTAGGAAAATATTTCGAAAAAAACCACTCTATCACTCAATCCTTCAATGATAAAAACACAATTGAAAAAGTAAATAAAAGCAGAATTGAAATCGACCAATTTCCCACAGATCCTCAAAATGTTCCCGAAATATCAGAAAATTTCATTAAAAATATCATCAAAACAGAACTAAAAACCAAGAAAGCCCCAGGTTATGATAGAATATCTAATCAAATACTTAAAAATCTCCCAGAAAATTGTTTCCTCTTTTTAAGTTACTTATTTCATAACTGCTTTTTATTAGGTTATTTTCCAAAAAGGTGGAGAGTTGCAAAAGTAATTCCGATCGAAAAACCAAATAAAACACTCACAGATATATCTTCTTACCGCCCTATTAGTTTGCTAAGCTGCTTAAGGAAGCTGTTCGAAAAAATTATCTGTCTTGAAATGACAGAAATCGTTTCACTCAAAAATATTCTACCGCCAGAGCAGTTTGGCTATAGAAAAAAATATTCTTCAACTCATCAGGTTACGCGAATAACCAAAGATATAAAAAAAGCACTTAAAAACAAAAAATCTATTGGAATGAAAAGGCTTTTGATTGCGTATGGCATGACGGTCTCATTCATAAGCTCTTAGCAAATGGTTTTCTTATGTATCTTATTAAACTTATACAAAGTTTTCTGAATGAAAGAAGGTTCTTCGTTGAAATTCAATCATGCAAATCTCCTGTGTACTCTATAAAAGCAGGCGTTCCTCAAGGATCGATCCTTTCACCCCTTCTTTACAACATCTATGTCTCTGATTTTCCTGTTTTGAACTTTTGTAAAAGAGCGTTTTTCGCAGACGATACATGCATTTACAGTATACCAGAAAATTGCCAACAAATTGTATCACACCTTCAAAAAGCACTCGATGCCATTGAGTTCTACTTTTATTGCTGGAAAATTAAAATAAACCCTACAAAAACTCAGGCTTGTTTCTTTACAAAGAAACGGAAGCAATGTAACCTGCCACAAAAAAAAAACTCTTAGTCTGTAATGCTGCAGTTCAATGGGACAAAACAATTAAGTACTTAGGTGTAACGCTAGATAAAAGCTTAACATTTTCCTACCAAATTTCGGAAAGTATCAAGAAAGCACAATTTTTAATCAAAATTTTATACCCACTTTTAAACAAAAATTCTCACCTCAGCCTAGAAAACAAATTACTCATCTACAAAGTTGTTTTTCTCCCATCTATGCTCTACGCTTCTCCATGTTGGTTCACTTGTGCTGAATGTCACTATAAAAAAATTCAAATCTGTCAAAACAAGATCCTTAAAACTATATTAAACCTACCTTGGCATTTCTCCACGATAGGTTTACATGAAATTGCAACTGTTTCTAAAATAAAAGATAAATGTTCAAGTATTCATCATAACTTTATCAACAAATGTTTGTCTAATGAAATTTCTTTACTTTAATTATGTTACTTTTTTTTTTTTTTTTTTTTTTTTTTTTTTTTTTTTTTTTAGTTTTAAGTTTTTAATAAAAGGTTCAATGAGTTTAAAAAAAAATACTATTTCTCAAAACAACTAACACTATACCTAATTATTCATCCATTTTGTTACATTTATAGTTGCTAAGAATATAAAGTATTCTAATCTCTATGCATTCTTTATCCATTATATGTATGTATCATGAACATTATCTGAATAAATACATAAAAGTAACTAACGAAAAATTTCAGAAACAACTGATATCAATCAGCATTATATTGTGCGTAAGTGACTCTGAAAGAGCTTCTAAAATTTTATTTTATAGTTTTAATATCGCCGTTAAAAAAATATGTTGGATCATCGATTTTACATTGCATAGCAAAACCCTCGGAAAACCTGAGGTTCAGACCTCTGCATATGATTTTTGTCTCGTTTTTTTATAAAATTGCCAGGGGACTGAGCCCAAAGCACTGAGTTTTTTTTTACATTTTTTAACCAAAAAATATAAAAACGTTTATTTTGGAAGAATAAAAAAACAGGAAATATATTATGGTTTTACTTAGCCTAATAACAAACATACTAACAAATATGCCTACTAATAAATATAACGGACAATACACGACCTCTCGCACAAACGTATTTTTTAAAAGTGACATAACAAACATAGGCGAGATGTAAACCCAATATTGTTTCAACGGTATTTTTAACGTTTGATGCACTATTTTTAAAAATTTTATTCAAAGCGATATTGCTAATATTTTCTTAGTTATATGGCAAAATGTGACTTAAGATAGTTTGCCTATTTTAAATTTTGTTAGTGAGTTCAAAAATCTTAAGTTGAGATAAGAACTTTGCCTTGTTTTTTTTCGAAAAACATTTCAAGATGCAATTTGTTAAAAACTTTCTTATTAAGAAAATTAATTCAAATTTTTGTAGTACTTATACTTTAATAGATTAAAATTTTATAAAGTTAAAAGAATTGCAAAATTCACAAAACTATACAAGATTATATCAAAGATTTACAAAGGATTAAAACTCAAAATTGTCTTGAATCTCTGTCGGCGTCTACGAGATGAGTAAAAAAACTTGTCGTCCATCTGCTGCATTTTCTGTTGAATTCGAAAATTTCTTCTCTCTCTTCTGTGACATCTGTTTGTTTCGTTTATGTAAAAATGGAATGGCATAGATGTTGCCCGTTATTATTAATAGTAGGTGCTGCCAGCAATGATTATTTTTCTTAACACAATTGCTATAATGAAATTATACGAGACATAAAATGAAATTTTATAAGATTAATAAACAAAAGGTTTTAAAAACATAAATCACATTTGAGTTCGTGAAAATAACGTCAACAACATAAAAATATTAATGTAATGTAGAAATCAATTCTACGTATTTGGTATAAACATACATTATGCCGACTCCATCTAATCGAACTAGTTCGAGTTTTGTAAAATTTCGAAATAAAAAATCAGTATTTTTTTTTTTTAGGAAAATCATTGGAGCCGTTTTCAAGAAAAATAAGCTTCTCCAAAACCGTTGTATATCAGGTTCCGTTAGTTTTTAAGCTAAAAAAAATTTCAATTTCCCCTCTAAGGAATGGTCTACAAACCCTATATACCAAATTTGAAGTAAATCGAAACAGCCGTTTAGGCTGTAGGTGCTGATACATACAGACTGACATACAGACATACAGACAGAATTTCCAGACCCTTTATTTTCGTCTTGGCTATCATCGTAATATCATGTTTGATTGTTATCTCAAAACTTTTTTTGCACGAATGCATAACTTGCCTTATAGTACCTATAATCGCAAGTAAAAATCGCAAGTAAAAACAATAAAATTCTAGGTATCGATATAGTTCCAGATGAAATTAATATCAAACAGAACAATTATGTGCAATGCTGAGCGTGTTCTAAACAATGTGGATATTAAATAAAATATGTACATTTTTGATTGAACAAGTTTGTTAAAAATAATACAAATATTATTCACATTAGATAGTGTTGTATATATTTTGACAAATACAGCTGCAGTAGGCATATTTCGAAATTTAGGGGAAGGTGTAATTAATTGACACTTTTGAAGAAAATTTATAGTAGATATATCTCCTTTAAAGTTATAACTTCATTTCATTCTAACACTCATTTATGTGCTTGCCAAAGACTAATATTTCCCGAAAATATTTAAATTGTTTTATTTTCAAATTGTCCTTAAATTCGATTCAACATAATAAGTAGAGTAAAATGTTAAAAAATAGATAAATAAAATGAATTTGCTCTTCTATGTACCTATGGTTCCAACTTCTTGATTGTCAAAAGAACAAGTGCTATCTGTATACTAATTTCCGGTATTGCTATTATTGCCAGGAACTCATCTTTCAATTAAAAATTTTTTTCATTTTGCAGCACCAAATTTATCATGCTCTAGCTCTCCTCTAAGATAAAAAAAAATACCTTATGTACAAACATAAAACACGTATGGCAAAATAAACAGGCAATACCAACAACCAACATTTTAGGATTCTAACAAAAATTTGCAATTAGGTACGTATTTAGTTTTTCAATATTTAAACAGTTGTTGGGCAAACAAACACAAATAGAAAATATTGCGATCACACTGTGGAATTCATCCAAAATTTAGGTATAAAAGCCGAAAAATAATTTCATTCAATATCAGTTTCTTCCTTGTGGTCTAACTAACTAAACCGAAATTCAAAATGATGTTCAAGCTCAGTTTTGCCTTCGCCGTTGTATTGGCTATCATTTCATTCTGTGCTGCCTCCCCACTTACCGGAAGTTTTTTAAGCAATAATCTCGGGTCTGCAACTGGTGAACTCGGCTCTGGCGGACAATTCGTCGGCAATATTGCAGCAGGAGTTGCTGGCAACGCTTTACCACTTAACGGTCAATAAACTCCAAGAATCCTTTAAAATTTAGTTTCAATAAAATAACGGAATGCAACTATATTATTATCTTGCGTTTTAATTTTGTTTTATGTGGTTGACAGCAATTGGGCGATCATACAAATCAAAACTTCATATACCTTTTTGGGATTGTTTTTTTTTTGTGATTGATGTATGTCCAATGATGTTATATTGTGTCCATAGGAAAGCCCGACTGAAGCGAACACATGTTATTTTTGGTGGAATAAGTTTGCTGAAGAATACACGATACAATTAAAGAATTTAATAAGAATTTTCAAATTATCATTGCACATTTATAATGAATTAAATATTTATTTTTGTATTCGTTATAAACAATTTTGGCTTTTGGTAACTTGAATATTTTTTCAATGAATCAAATGAATATTCAGGGCTATTCTGCCAAATCTGTTATTCTGTTATGAATTTTCTGTTATGAATGATAAAAGATTGTTTCCATAAAAGATCTTTTATAATTGGTATTCAGAAGTTCGATCTTTTATAAAAATCTTCTATGGAACTTCGAAAACGAAAATCTTTTATTAACAAAGCAAACAGAACTTAAATCTTTTATAATCAGCTGTCATCTATAAAAATATATTTCCTGAAATTTGTAGAGCTGCAAATTTTAATTTTATTTCGTTTAAAGTTCAAGTTAATTTAATTAATTCTTTTCTCGTGTTTATTGATTAAATTATCGTGCTTTTAAATTTTCTTGAATCTCGGCCAACCCGCATAATCATTCGCATTCTCGTTGGCTCAACACAGACCGCAGAATGTTTCCAAGTAAAATTTAAATGGTGATAAATTTGATAAACGAGCTCTATTCAATTTCATCCAGCCTCAACTAACAACTTGTCTTTTGTAGTCCTAGACGTCAATATTGCGTGATGAGCCGAATGCAGCTCGAAAAGGCTGGCGACAGTTATCAAACCATACGGGAATGGTTTTTCGATATTTTATTGCAAGAAATAACAAGGAATTTGCGTTTGTTGGATCTTTCAGCTCGGAAGTTCAAGTGACTGAAGCTAGATCCTAGATGCATCTATAATTTCCATATTCTTATGGATAACGTAAATATGTTGGGAAATGTTAAGCATTTTAATAACATCAGTGATCCAAAGAGGTTCGTTGCTTTTTGTTCAATATATTTTAATGTCTTCAGTGAAAAAATTCCAAAATCTTTACAGATTACACTTCAACGGAATCGAAAGGTTACAGTTTGCAATTGAAAACAGTTTCTAGAATAAGGTTGAGAACTTAAACTGGGATTCAGAACAGTTTCAATCATCCAAATCAAGCAAGCAGTTTTTAAAAGACAAGATGGTTTATCAATAAATTCATAGAATCTCCTAAAATTTGAAGATATTTCTTGAAATTGGTACTTATACCAAGCATTTTTTCCGAAACTATTAGCTTTATTTGGATAATTTAAGCTGTTCTGAATTCCAATTTAAGTTTTCTAACTTGTTCTGTGAACAAATTTCAATTCGACCAAATGTTTAAAAAAAATTATCATAGAATTATTTTTTGTTATGATAAAAACCTCGAAAATGTATCTTTTATTTTTTTATGATTTCTGACAGATTTCGTAACAGATTTTTACACGCTGAATACCAAATCTGTTATTCATAAAAGATTTTTTGACAACTTAAACTTTTGTATGGAAATTCATAACAGAATAAAAGAATAAAAGATCTCGCCGAATAGGCCCAATTGAGTATACATCATGATATTTAGTTTTGTCAAATCATCATGTATATACATAAGTAGGTATATCTAGTATAGGCAATTAAATTAACAAAAATTGTGTAGTTGCTGATTTTGGCATGGACGACGGACGTTTAAAAAAATGAGTGATTCTACAAAAAGTGGAATAAAATGCTCATAATTTCGGCACATTTAATTTGGAAGCTTTAAGACGTAGAAAATAGTTTTTTTTTAGGTATTTTTTAGAATGTTCTTTAACATTATTGAAAACGGCCAGTCAAAAAAAACAAAAAATAATAATTTTATGGCAATTTAAAAAAAAAAAGTAGGTTAGGGGACTGAGATTTTCTTACCAGGGGACTATTCAAATCATAATATGACTTTTAATTTAAATTGCAGAAACAACTGATATCAATTAGCATGATTGTGATAAGATAGCATTATATTGTGCGTAATTGACTCTGAAAGAGCTTCTAAAATTTTATTTTATAGTTTTAATATCGCCGTTAAAAAAATATGTTGGATCATCGATTTTACATTGCATAGCAAAACCCTCGGATAAACCTGAGGTTCAGACCTCTGCATATGATTTTTGTCTCGTTTTTTTTTTTTAAATTGTGACGGGACTTAGATCTGTATAGAAGTTATTGTTCTTTTTAAAGTTAGATGCACTATTTTTAAAAATTTTATTCAAAGCGATATTGCTAATATTTTCTAATATACATAATAATTTCCCTGCTCCCTGAATATTCAGTAATCCTAGAAATACTTGGAAATCAACTTTTCCAAAAAGTTTAAATTTAACAAGCAAAGGGTTGAGTCAAAAAAATTAATGTTTCTTTAGACTTGGTTCACCCGCTACTCGCTTTCGCTAAAGGTAGAACTTTAATGCTCATGAGCTAGCATGACCTATACTGTCTAAAGCGCCGGTTATAGCGATCAGGAAAAGGCATCAGGAAAAATTTTCGAATGGATCTTTTATTTTGTTTTAAATCGATTTTAAACACAAATACTTCACTAATCGACTACAAATAACTCAAAGAATTTTTTTTGCTAAAAAATTTTACTATAGAATAATTATTTATTGTTTAAAATGTATTTCTTTATTTTCCTAACGAAAACTAATTTTTCGTGCCAGCTGATTGACATTTTAAAAAAAATGGAACAAATCGTTCCAATTATTTGAGTTCAATTTTCACTTGTTCCACTGACAGATTTCTGTCAGATAAAGGTTTTCGTGTGCATTTCAATCAGGAAAACAGCCTGTTCACTGACACATTTTTCCTGATCGCTATAAAGGCACATCAGGAAAAAAAATCCTGTTTTCATTTGTTTCTACTTTTCCTGATGGCTTTTCCTGATCGCTATAACCAGCCCCTAAATAAAACGAACTGTTTCGTCATGTTTATATACAAACATGATGAATGCACATAATGAACATGCGAAACATTAGAAAATTACTTGTTCTTAGTTTCTTTTAATTGTGTTAAAAATACATAATTTATTTTGCAATTTATTGATTTATTTATGAAATGGATAGTTTAATGCAAATTCATAGTCTTTTTTTGGTAAAATGCAATTAAATTTTTTTCTGATTGTCAAATGCACACAGCTGTAAAATTTACATACATATGTAAGAACTGTTCAGATCGTACAGCACATGCGGAGCTCATTTTTAACGAAACTCAACGAAATGCGTATTATGTCCAACGCCATATATGACTGTGTGTATTCGCTCATTTACACATGCAATTTTGATAGTAGCTCATGCTTAGGGGCCAGTTATAGCTTTTATTGAAACTCATCATTGAACATTTCTTTTTTTCATTTTTTAGGCAGAATATCCAAGAAATTTGCTTTTAATTGATATTAAAATGAAGCTTGTGAATTATAGAATTTTTTTATCAAAAAAAATAACGCAATTTGAGCTTGATTCGCAAAATACAAACAATTTTGTGTTTTTTGTGTTTTCAATGATATAATCAATTTTAATAAACATCTGATTTTAGTTCCATAAAATGGAACACAATCATTCCACTATGGTGTTCGATTTTCCCACTTTTCTCAGCTGTCAATTTTTCGTTCAATGATAAATTTCACTGATCAACTCTAACCTCAAATCATTGTTTGTGTTTGTTTTTTTTGTGTCTGACGGTGGAAAATATAAGTTTTTTTTATTAATATTTAATAAATTTTTAAAAGTAATATTATTCATACGTGTTTTTTGTATTGGTTGATTCATTTTGTCGGCGATTTTGTTGGTGTAACTCGTTTTGTATTGTTATCAATGACATGTAATTTTCAATGACAAAAATGCACCGTTCCGTTCGTGTTTCTTTTAATTCGATAAATTGAAACAATTTTGTGTTGTCAATGATGAAAATCGGTTTTAATGAACAGCTGACTTAGTTCCATAAAGTGGAACACAATCGTTCCATTGATGGTATTCGGTTTTCCCAATGTTCTCAGCTGTCAGTTTTTCGTTCAATGATGAATTTCAATACCTGTGTTTGGTTACTTTCGTAGCACGTTGTGTAAAACCTGTCAAAGTATTGTAAGAATGAGAAAATTCTCTCAGAGTGTGACGAAATTGCTACAAAGTTAACAAACGCGATGTTTCAATTTGTTTCACTTTGTATCAAAACATAAACATTAAATTTTTTTTTGTAAATTTTATCTGTGAATTTTCAAACAATTTCGGTTGTAAATTGTGTAAAATAACAAAGGAGAACACTGAAAAACACGAGTTTTATATAATTTTTTCATGTTTGCATTTCGTTGAAAAATCAACCCCCAAAAAGCAACAACAAAAATCATCACATTTCCATTTTGACAGAAGCTGAACTTCTTGCAACAAGAAATTTGAGTAGCGGAGTAGAAATCAATGGAGGGGAAATGTTTCTCCGTTATTGTGCTCTCTTTTTGCAACTTTTTTGAGTAAACAAACGCGAAATCAAGAAACGTTTTACTTCGTCGCTTAACGTTTTACGACGAATCTAGTTAACAAACATACATAATGATCAACTCTAATCTCAAATCAATTGTTTGTTTTCTTTTTTTGGTTTTGTTGTGTCTAGCGGTAAAAAATAACAGTTTTTTATTAATATTTAATAAAATATTGAAAGTACAATTTTTTATAAGTGTTTTCGCATTAGTTAATGTATTTTTTCGACGATTTTGTTGGCAATAATTCGTTTTGTAATATTTTTAATGACAGGTCATTTTCAATGATAGCTATAACTAATGTTTCAAAAAAATGCACCGTTCCACTGATTTGTGTTTCAATAGTCGTATTTTATTATCCCTTCTGATCCGGAACGGATTGGAATTTCGCAAGATCTAGAAACAAAGCTGGATCTTGTGTTGGTGTTGTTTGCGTGGATCAGATCTGAGGGGATAGTAAAATACAGCTAATGATAGCTATAACTGGCCATTTACTCATGCGCATTATAGTTGGGCGATTGGGTCTTAAGAGTTTGTAGAATCACCCTTTTGAATCGACATGTAAAGAGTTTTTGGTTTAACATAATTTCAAATTTCAAATTCAAAACTGATACATTTGGTATATATTAAAGTCACCAGCTATTTTAACATGTTGTTTGTCAGTAGGTTTTGATAAATAAGAATTACAATTATTTATATGTTCCCAGTATAAATTTAGTCGATTTCTAGGTGGAATATAGCTTACCATAATTTGTTACTTCCTAACGAGACTTAGGGCCAGTTGTACAATCGTGGTTCAAGATGGGTCAAATTTTTAAACCACTGATTTCCATAGATAATCTGCCAAAATTGGTGGGTTACAAACTTGAACCACGATTGTACAATTGGTCCTTAATAATTGATTGATCGATGTTATATGAGGAGCATTAAGATAGGATCAATTGACAATAATTAGCACCCTCCCCCTCCGTCTCTGTCCAATCGAAATGGAAGAGAGCATCTAGTCTTTGCGATATTCTGAATATTATTGATCATCTCCGCAGTATATTGATTTTGAGTTAACCAAGATTCTGTAAGCACATTTAACAGCCCGATTCTCCCCAACATCACTGATACCTCACAAGTCATAAGAAGAGGTGAAAATTGTTTTGGGACTTTTTCGGATTCTCCCCCACAGTCACAACTTATGAGAATCATAAAAACAATCGAAATTGTGACATGCTACAGAGCAGGAAAACAAATTTAAAGAATTTTTCATTGTTAATTAATGTTTTTGAGGATGCTAACGCAAAATTTTATTCCAATTAAACATTATTCAAACAAAAAGAAGTGTTTTAGCATTTTTGAAATTTTATTTATTACCAACAAAAAGTTTTCAATTATTACATTTTTATAGGTGTGTTTGTATGTTGTGTTGTATTATTTAATTTTCACAAAAATTTTGCACGAATATATTCCAAACTTTTTCATGTTCTGTCATAATCATCTGTTTCAAGTCGAAGAACTAAATTCACCATGACGCGGTGAGCTTACTTGTGACTTTTCTTGTGAGGATTGGGGGAGAATTCGATAAATGTTATCGAATCACAACAATTCGAACAATAAATAATCGGAAAGTCTTGTGACTTGTGACTCCTCATAAGGAGGAGAATCGGGCTATAAATCGAATTGTTGGGAAAAAGAAGTGATGAACAGTGTTGTTGAATTTTTGTGCGTATACCACTAACATTTTGATATTATCTAACAAATTTGTGTCTGTTTTTTTTTTTTTTTTTTTGAGGGGATTCATATTAGAATTATTTATTAAAAAAAAAGTTTCAATTTGATAATTATTTCTTGGAAAGCATGTTCAATGGGAAATGGAATAAGAAGAAAAGAAAATCACCAATTTTAGACAAATCTTACATATACAAAACAACGTTCAAAATTTCCTACACCTATAAATCGTGAAAAACCGTTGCAAAAAAGTGGCCTCAATCAAGTGACCAGCAGTGTATATCCCTGTAATGAGATAGTGATGGTATTTATTGATACAAATTTTAATAACTTTATTTATGTAAGCTATAATTAGTAGCAAACTGCCTTCTACAACTGTATCAAAGTCTTTAATAAAATGCTGGTAGGTATACCTATTAATGATTATTTTTTACAGACAGTTGTTAAATCATCAAATATTTAATAAATTAATGTTATCAAGCATGTGACTTGTTTACTTACTTAAAATAACAATAAGCGCATGAATGTATCTACACAACATTTTTTTGTACATTTTTTTGTACATTGTTGTCATTTCGTAAACTAAAAAAAAAATATTTTTACTTTTTACTTTCGTAAATATGTATTTGTTGATCATCACAGCACAGCAGTTATTGACTTGCGGGTGGGTCTGATATTAGGAGGAATTTATTTGTTTGTACTTTGTTGTAACTGTAAGTTATGTTACGGAGCGAAACGAATAAATTTTCATCAGAAAATGTTGCGCTATAGTGTAAAAGCGGAAGAAATGCGCAGCGGGCCGGGGAGATGGCGCACCTTCAATATCTCGTACACCTTTTAATCAATCAAAACCTGTACATAATTTTTGAATTGATTTTCATGTTAAAAATCGAAGTAGTCAGTATTCTTGGGTTTGTCTGTGATGGAAAAAATAAAAATATTATGACAACAAAAACAAGTAGGGATTTTTTTTTTTTTTTTTTTTTATTTTTTTTTGACATTTTTTATTGTCTGATTTGTTCTAATTCTTTGGGTACCTGGATGCCTATGTTACTGTCTACGAAAACTATCGTAAATTTATACCTGTTTTGTTTTTTTGTTTAAAATTTAGTGAAATTGAAAAAAAGGGGAATTGGGGCAATTTTTTGAGGTTGAGATGGCGCATTTGATAGCACACTTTTGCACTTGTATCTACTTGGGCTTCACACCATCTCACCAGCCAATTTTTTTTAAGATTGAAAATTTATAAGGTTGGTATCTACGGTCTTCTTTATTTAAAATGTTTTAACGCAAAAGTGAATAAGGGTGTAAGTGAAAATGTATTAAGCTTTTGCAATAGTTTTTCCACAAAAAACAAAGAGATGAGTGGTTACATGCATTATTATTTGCCACACATGGGCACATGATTTATGCTCGTCATTCAAGCACACGTGTTTGTGTGCAAAAAATATATAAGAAGTGAAGATTGCGCCATCTTTTTAAATACTTATTTTAAAAAGTCATTAGCTACCTCAGTACAATTTTACATGTTAATCCCAACAATAATCAAAAGTGTGTATAAATAAATCAGTAATCAGAATTGAACATAAAGTGGATATAAATGATTTAACTGTTGAAGTGTAGATGGCGCTGCAAGTAGAATGGAGATAAATAATCGTCACTTAATTTTTGGTCGCACTGCTATGGGCAGTGTTGGAAGATGAATTCAAGTTCTCTGCAGTGTGTCTGTCACCAAAAATATTTAAAATAAATATTTGTTTGCCCACTTTTTTTGAGATCCGGATGTAAAATTTTTATGTCGTGTTTTAACCAAACCATGAACATCTGCTTATAAATATAGTGCTGACGATCTAATTTGACATTTCCTCTATCCAACAGCATGTGAAGCGTGCAAATCGGTTCAGTGATTGCTAAAATACAGACGGATTAAGATTGGTCTTTTAAAGCATAGTTTTTCAATATCTAGTTAACCTTAAATTAAGCTCAGAGCTAGTTAATCTCGAGAATAAATTAATCTTGAGTTAACTAATGAAGCAGTTGTTTAGTTAATTTGCAAACTCTGATTAAAAATGGCATGTTTATCGAATGAAAAAATAAAACAAAAAACAAAAACAATAAAGAAACCAGCTATACATTATAATATAAACAAAAATGTAACCAATGGTTATAAGTACAAATTATATTCTGCGGGAGATATTTCAGAATAAAGTAAAAAAATTTAAAATTATTTAATCCAAACTTAACTCAGACAATTTTGTGAGTTAACTATGAGTTAACTCGGGCTGTCAAACTAACCGAAAAACATATTTTCAGAGTTAAGTTGAGGTTAACTCTAAGAATGGGATGATCTCGCACTGAAAAACTGGGCCTAAAAGGCTTAACTTTCGGTAAAATTTTAAATTTATAATTTAACCTTTCCGGTTCGAATTTCCGGTAAATTTAATTTGTTTTGGTGCTTGTCTCTGATAAGCATATTTTTATCCACACCATTAGCAACGCCATCTGTACGTCTTCATTTCGAAAACTAAAAATGAGTTAGATAAGCTTATTTTGAGCTTGTTACTTATACATGTTCAGAATCTAAGAACATAGAACCAAAAAAGCTTTTCCCAAAAACATAGAACCAAAAAGATTTTCCCAACAATAACCAACCATGGTACCTTGGTATATCTACCTGATACCGTTATTTCATGACCTAAGATAAAAATAAGAAAAACGTCCCAGAAAAAAAAACCAAGATTAGGGCGACGATTTTCTAATTAAAGATAACTTCCACCATCTATACCATGGGTATAATGTCGAACTTTCCCACATATCAAAGCTCATTTTCAGAAAATAACATCCATGGACTGGACACTGGACAGACATCAATCACAATAACAAAATCAGTCCCAAAAATTCAATATGAAGTTTTGAAATTCAAGTTTTATTTTGTAGGATTGCACATCCATCACGACATCAAGTTATTATAGAAAATATGTATACCTACCTATTGTCTTGCTGTCTATCACATAAAATATAATATAAAAACGCATATAATAATAATATAGTGATATTTATTCAAATAAATTTTTAAAGGAGTCCTGGAAGTTTTAAACCACCAAGTAATGCTGGATCATCGTCAGCCACTACAATGTTAGCAATTGAGGGACCTTCATAAAAATCTGGTGAGGCAGCACCAAAAGAAATTATAGCCAATACAATGGCGAAAACAAAGATAAACTTTAACATCATTTTAATTTAGGTTAACAGTAAGAACGCAAGGAAGAAACTGTTATATGGTTGAAAATATTTTTCGGCTTTTAAACCTTAATTTTGTATAGAATTCACAGTGTGATCTAAAAATTTTATATTTGTGTTTATTTGCGTAACAACTGTTCAAATAATAGTCTAAGAGCTATAGCGACAAAAATACTTACGTCATTTGATAACGAAAATAACTAGTCTTATTATCATCTTTCAGCACGCGTGTAATAAATATTCCGAAAGTCTGCCAAGCATATAGTGGTGGGAAAGTCGAGGAGATTGAAAATAAAAGATAAAGAAGAAAAGATAAGTAAAGTAAAATCTACAATATATATATATGTAGGATTGAAGGTTACGCCACTGGTCTTTAATTTTCAACTATAATTGTTTTCAACTAAGCTACCTAACCCAAGCTTTAATGCCAGCAAGCTAAGCTTTTGATGAGAAAAGACGAAAAGAACGACTCACTCGATGATGAACAGCGACGAACGATTGACGGGTACACACGACGTAAAACGACGGTCTAATGTTTAACTTTTTTTTTCATTTAAATATAATTTTACCTAATGTTATCTGAATTTATACATTGAATTAAAGTTTGTGCAGTCTTACTCTTGTCTTTTTATTTTTATATCCCACATATATATATATACATATATGTATAGAGTAGTGTTTGGTGGACATTTTTATTTATTCGTGAATTAATTACTTTAATTCTGGGAAAGCTATACAGAATCCCGAATCACAAAAAATCGCGCGTCTTGTGAAAATTCAAAAATCCCAACTAACGAAATCCCGGATTACGAAATCCCTAATAACAAAATCTCGAATGCGAATAATTCGGAATTTATTCGCCATTTTTTTTTTTTTTTTTTTTTGATTTTTTAACTTGATTTTATAGTATTAGAACAATTCATCTTATGATTCTCATTTTTATAGGCACGTTTTTAACATTTATGACGTAAAACAAGATAAACAGTTTGTACAAACATATAGGGTAAGTTCGGGCATTATGGCGCACCTCTGAAATACCACACTTCTTATATTTTAACAACAATGAAAATGATGCAAAAACTTACGTCTTCGGCAATAAATACCAAATCATAATCTGATGTCGATACGACTACTTTTGTGGAAAAAAACAAGGAAACAAAAAAAATTGCCTAGTTTTGGGCGCTTATACTTTGCCCTGTTTTTGACCTTGTGTATAACTCGGTACACAGCGCACGTGTTTGGTGTGAACATTAAAATGCAGAGCACAGTTTCATTATTCCTGTAAAGATATGTCCCCAGTTTTCAACGAAATGTGAATGCAGCTTTTTTTTAATTTTTTGCGAAAATTTGTATTGAGTGCAATATGGCGCACATGCTGTTCAGGCATTATGGCGCAAACGAGCCATCCTTATGAAGTTAACATGTAAAAATATTAAAATCGTTTCGGGGGGATCTTCAGCCTCTCAAGGCCCCACTCTGGCTACGTGGCTGATTAACGGTACCTGCCAAACGCTATATAGAAAATCTATTTTACTTGCGATTATATATTATAGTTTCTTGATTCGTATTCTTAGCCAAAGGTTAGCTTTTCAAAGCACTCACTCACTCTCCATTTCAACTTTCACCTTTTAAGTTTCTGGAACTTACCTTTAGGACTAGCTTTTCGGACTAGCACTTACTCTATTTTGCGGCGAAAGCATCAGAACACGGATTTACACCTGGCAGGTATACCTTGCCTTTGAACGGGCCTAGCCTCATATAGATCTAGTGTAAAGTTAATTGGTCGACTCTCAGTCCAAATGGAACCACCCAGCACACAGTGTGAGCTAGGTTCTTCCCTTGTGACTGCGGGCACAGACCAAGTCACTACCACTATATCACAAAAAATTAGGTCAAACGAGTTATGGTATCAAAACGGCGCTTTTCCGCGCTAATTGGGTTTCTTCAGAGCAGTTGTTCTGCGAAACCGCCATCTTACCTACCTAAGCCAAAGGTTAGTAAGTATTTTGTTTTGACGCAAGAGTTTATTTTTCCGACCCAGCCGTGCCTTTTGATTCATTAAAACCGAGTCTCCGTTGTGCATTTTTACCAAAATAACCTAAAATGCATTGATGTATTAACATAACTCTAAATGAATATTGACAAAGTTTTAATAAAATTGTTAGAGCCGTTTTCGAGGAAATTTGGAAAAAATTAAAACCGTTATAGTAAATGGGGAACCCGTTATAACCGAGCTAAACCAGTTTTAAAAGAAAATGCGTCAAACCGGCTTCACATTATTCTTCTTAGCGCGGCTTGTCGAGTGTTTCCACATGCAAATCACTGTCCGGTGATGGGGATGGGGTCCGTCAACATTCATTCGATGTCATTTGTCATTATGTACATATAGTTATCAGGTTAATAATTTGCATTGCTGGTTTCTGAAGTCGCGTACGAGAAGGTTGCCCAGCTGACACAGCTCTGGTTCCGATGAATTCAACGTTCTTCGTTAGTCCACTTTTTATAGCTACATATTTTATCAGAATTTATTAGTCTCAAACTTCTTCCTAGACAACTGTATTAAAGTCTTAAATAAATTTGTAGATAAGTGTTTATTTTTTAAAAAATCTGTTGTTGGAACATCAAATAATTTTTCAATTAACGTGATCAAACACTAATGACTTGTCAGTTTTAGATAACAATAAGCACAAGCAAAGCTGTTTTTTTTTTTATTGTTTTTATTTCAGAATTCGGTAACTAAAAAATATTTACCTACCTACTTGTCAGTTTTACTTGTAAATATTTGTTAATCGGCATGGCACAGCAATTATTGACTTAGTTTTTAGAGGTCTAATTTTCAGCTTGAATTTACTTATTTTTGTATTTGATTAAAAGACAAGATTAACAAAAATGTGAGGAAAAGTGGGTCAGATAATATTTTTTGTAAGTCGAAAAAGAAGAAGAAGAAGAAGAAGAAGAAGAAGAAGAAGAAGAAGAAGAAGAAAAAGAAGAAAAAGAAGAAGAAGAAGAAGAAATAGAAGAAGAGAAGAAGAAGAAGAAGAAGAAGAAGAAGAAGAAGAAGAAGAAGAAGAAGAAGAAGAAGAAGAAGAAGAAGAAGAAGAAGAAGAAGAAGAAGAAGAAGAAGAAGAAGAAGAAGAAGAAGAAGAAGAAGAAGAAGAAGAAGAAGAAGAAGAAGAAGAAGAAGAAGAAGAAAAAGAAGAAAAAATAGAAGAAGGAGAAGAAGGAAAAGAAGAAGAAGAAGAAGAAGAAGAAAAAGAAGAAGTAGAAGAAGAAGAAAAAGAAGAAGAAGAAGAAGTACAAGACGAAGAAGAAGAACAAGACGAAGAAGAAGAAGAAGAAGTTTTAACGGCACTTATGCCGAAGTTCTTCCAAGCGGAACGGCTTTCAACGGTGATAAAGCAACATCACGTTGTAGCATAGGTATAAGTGATTTGGAAACCACGGTGTACTCTTGGCAAGTTTGTCTTAGTTCTCAGAGGTACATGTAAGTAAATAAAAAAATTCAACAATGTTGGCCCCCCTGCGTACACTTGAGTAACGCAATGCAGCTCACAAGCGATTTCTATACAAACAAATTAAAAAAAAAAACGTTGTATGAAAGTTACCTGTATTTTTTACTTGCGATCATAGGTACGATAGGCAGGTTTATATTCGTAAACAAAAAAAAAGTTTTGAGATAACAATCAAAAATGACTTTACGATGATAGAGAACACGAAAAAAGTAAGTGTGTCTGGATGTATCGACACCTACAGCCTAAACAGTTGGGCCGATTTTCTTCAAACTTGGTACCCTGTATTTTTAGAGTAATATGCCCAAACGTATTTTTGTTTTTTATGCTAGGTCAAAAATAACGGTACCTGCCATATAAACGTAACAGATAATTCAATTTTTCTCGAAAAAAATGCAATCGATTTTGATAAAATTTCGTATGACTGATTTTTTAAAGACGCTGATGTTTTTCGTAAAAAAATTTTTTTACAACTAGATTTTTTGCCATATTTAAGACAGTTTCATTTTTCTCCTAAGAAATACGATCGATTTTTGTAAAATGTTCGTATACAATGGATTGGTTATGTTTTTAATTTTTTTAGAATAAGTTTACATATTAACGGTAGTATCTAGCAAATAAGCCTTAAAGACAACCCAATTTTTCTCGTAAAATATACGATCGATTTTGAAAAAAATTGTGTGACTGATTTTTTTCCATTAATAAAGTTTTTTGGTAGAAATTTATTTTCAAAATTACTTAATTAACGGTACCTGTCATCAAATCCAATTTTTCTCGATAAAAATACGATCGATTTTAAGAAGATTTTGTGTGACTTATTTTTTTCCAATAGGTAATGAACTTTTTCGTTAGTTTTTGTTTTTCTTCAAAATCATCTTAATAACGGTACCTGCCATATAAACACTGAAGAAACTATTTTTACTTTCGATTATTATTATAGCTTCTTGCTTAGTATCCTAAGCCAAAAGTTAGTAATCTTATATAAGAGCAAGTTTGTCCGACCCAGTCGTGCCTTTTATTTTTTTTATATTGAATTTCTCTGTGAGTTGCGGTTGCGTTGCTTAAGTGGACGGAGGGCCTTAGAGTTGTTGAATCGCAGTTGGTCATCAGAAGAAAAAAACCGATACATAATAATCCCCAGTTAGAAAGATGTCTACAAGTGGCAGCACACCCTCTCCGCGTCTGTATCTTTTAAATTACTCATAAAATCATGTTTTGGAATATTCTTAGAAGGTTGGATTTTTTAAGCTGATCTGGTTGACTCTGTATTTTTTAACAGCACTCAAAATGGTACGTGCTGAAGATCTTCTAAGTACAGTTTTGACCCATTAAATTATGTTTTTGATGTTGACATTTATTGTAAAAATTGTAAGATGGTCTTAAAACCCACAAAGTATTATTTAGATACCAAACCAAAAAAGGTCAAATAATGTGTTTTACTTTATTTAATTCTAAATAACCATCTAAACGAAAACCTAATATACCTTTGGATTGTTTTTGTTTTTTTTTTTGTCCAAAACAAACAATATAAATCTTTTTAATCTTCATTCATTCGTATCTCCTATTAAACAAAATCCACTCCAAAATGTATTACCGAAAGAAAATTGCATTCAGAAGTCCTCCTTTTTCTTGTTGTATTTATGTACTAACTTATATAGATATAAACCTATACCAATATGTAGGTATGTTAAGACTCATTGTCTAAACAGAAAGACCGCTTTATTTCTATTGCCATACATGGCCCTGGTTTGAATGTTGGGTATACTTCTATTTCAAAGCTTTATATATACAAAAGTTTTATTGATGCAATAAACTCTCCTTTTGGTCCCAACAAAAATATCCCGCCTTAATTCCATCTCATGCTTCCGTAGAGAAGTTTCAAATATCAAGTTGACTACTTTGCAGGTGGCACTCATAAAAACAGAAAATCTCCTCTAAATCACTTGCTCGTCGTATAGTAGTCGTTGTCGTTGTCGTTGTCGTCCACCAGATCTCTTTTGGTGTCCACTCAAGGAATCTAGCAAAACCATATAATATAAGTTGAGAGATCAAAATGTGTGTATGTATTTTTTGGATGGGTGTGGGTGGTTGACAGGACGAAATTGGCATTATAAACCTGAGAAATGTGTCAGCATAACAGGTGAAGGCGGAGACGTTGCCATAATAATATCTGACAATAAATTTTGATAACTTCTTGAAGTAAGAAAAATTACATTTCACCCTCGACACATATATTTGCTGTCCTTCTCGTACTATGAATACTATAATATCCAATGCATCTTTGATTTAGTAATACCCATCCCAAGTCAGGGGACGAAAAAAAAAATTAAGTGAGGATTAGCAAAGATGAAATTGGAATCCAAATTTCAATCCTGCATTCAGGGATATAGACATTAGACAATAAACATTTCAAGGAGCATTCTAAATGTATCCATATAGGATTGTGTGAAATCTCGGTGATATAAGTTGATGGAAATAACGTGCAAGAATACGCGTTGAATATAGGCAATAGAGAAGAAATAAAGGAACGGGTGTTGTGCACACGTATAGTGTATACATGAGTGAGGCAACAAAATGTTTGCATACATTTAAACATCGCATCCTAAATGTCATTTTGTCAAGACGATAACAGCAGGAAGTGGCGAGTAAGCTGGCACCGCTGCTGTTAAATGCATATTAAAAAAATAATAGTGCCGCATTCTTTTTGCAGAACATCTAATCCTGTATTTCTCTTTCATTGAATATAGGACAATTTTGTAGATAGAATTTCCAGGATGGATAGGTATTTAATTGTCAAACATTTATTTAGCTGCAAAATGATTGCGAATAAATATCAAGATTTTGCTTTGGTCTATTTACTAAACTTTTTTTTTTTTAATTTAGAAAGTCGAATAAGTCACGACTTGAAAATTCATTTGATCCGTTTTTTTTTCATAGAAAGAAAATTCAGTATTTAACATTTTGAAATATTTTTTTTCAACAAAATCTTTTGAAAACAAATGTATGGAATAAAAAAAAAATATATGAAGACATCACTGTCGGTAAAAGTCCAATTACATGTAATTTTATAAAAATTGATAATATTTTTTCGAAAAAATTAGAATTAGGTATCTATATTTTTTAAAAAATAAATCAAAATTTACTTTTTTTTCAAAATTTTTTGTACATTATTCTTCAAGTTTAGCAGTAGTATAAGAATACTAAAACAGTGCAAAAGATAGTCGGAGCAATAAAAAACGGTTATATGACAGGAAGCGTTAATAAGCTGAATCTGAAAAAAATCCGATGAAAAACATCACCGCATGTGCAACAAATCACTCATGTAAAATGTTATCGATATTGATCGTGTTTTTTTCGAAAAAATAACTTTAATTTTTGTCAAATCTTTAAATTTCGTCAAAATCGGTGCAACCGTTCAAAAGATAATCGGCTCGGAATAATAAATAACGGCTATATGGCAGGTATCGTTTATAAGCTGATTCTGAAAAAAAACTTTAGACGACGGTAATGACCATTTTCAAAAAATCACTTACATAAAATTTTATCAAAATTGATCGTATTTTTTTCGATAAAAATGAAATTATATGTGAAATTAGGCGTCATAATAAATAACGGCTATATGGCAGGTATCGTTTATAAGCTGATTCTGAAAAAAAAACTTCAGACGACGGTAATGACGATTTTCAAAAAAACTTACATAAAAATTTATCAAAATTGAAAAACTCAAAAACTTCGATTTATTATTGATCCGAAAATCTTTACTAGTACTATAAGGCGGCGGCATCACCCGATGCAAACAATTAAGGAAATCGCAGACCAAATACGCCAGATAAAAATATTGGTAAAATTCATCTAAATTAACAAGTAGGTAGATTCATGACAAAACCATGGATTCATGACAAAATCACGAATTATTTCAGACGAACTATTTTTGTCTTCTGAAGTAGGATTTGACAAATTTTTCTCAAAATTCGTTGATTATTGTATAGTTTTTTTTGAAAGCATGCGGAACAGAGCTTCAAATCTATACCTCCATCCAAATTGACTTGATGGAACTCCTTTACGACGGACGATTTGAACCACTTTTATACATGCAATATAATATGTATTAAAAAAAAGGTAAACTTTTCGAGATAAAAAGAGAAAACTACGTTTGCTGGTTCTGAGTCTTTAAAAACAAATTTGTCTTTGTATTTACTTATAATCATTGAATAACTTATAATCATCCTTGGGTCTGTTTTGAAATCTTAGCAACAACCCCTAAGCAGAAAAGATGGTGTTAGGTATAGATGTAGCAGAGAAGAGATATCGAGTTTTGAGAGGAAAACATAATTTTTAAAATTATTTTTACGAAAATATATGAAATAAAAAACACAGTCCATAAAATTCTATGCCCAACATGCATGCCATTTTTTTTTTACAACAAAACTACTTTGTTGACATTTTTTTCATAAAATAAAAAAATAAAATTAACTTCCCATTGTTTAAACAATTTAACAATCAATATTGTATTCGTATTGTTTCATTTATTTTTTCCTTCTTTTCTTGGTTTAGTCAATTCACCGTTGATGCTCAACAGCTGATGCTGATTTTGAGAGAATCGACTCCTAAAAGACTGCAACATTTTTTTCTACACAATTGAAATTAGTTGTCTTGTGTAATACCATTGAAGGTATACACATAGAGAAATCATGTGTAAGTTTCAAATGCTGCTCGAAGGATGTCGTTACTATCGATTTGTTTATTCTTTACTCTTGTAACAATTATTTATATATACTTATTGAATATATTTTATTTTGTTATATCTTCTATTTTGTTTATAAATGCTTGTATTAAGCCAATAAATAAATAATTAAATATAAATGGATAAAGGAAAGAACACAGATTCATTTTCTATAATTCTTTTACTAACAAGGAAAATAACGTTATTTTAACGTATTTCAGTCAAAAGTGTTCGGCTGCTGGAGCTGTTCGGAAATAGGTACCATTACCCTACTTTGGTGAGTTTGAAACTATCTTGATTCTTCTATGTGTATAAACTCAATGTTAATACCTACAAACAATTTGTTTGGTTCTCTAGTGATGGTTAAGTTGTCTTGATGACAACTCAACTAAGTTGAGAGGATATTTCAGTTATGAAAAGTGCATTCACAAAGTCAGAGAATGCATTTTACATAAAACTGAAGATTCTGCAAATAAAAATTCGTATGGGAATTCAAAATTTTAATTGCTTATTTTTTCGTTCGTATTTATTTCATCAGTAAATAATTATTATATTCGTTTTATGCAGCCCAATAACTTTCTAAAATATTACACCGGAAGTCTCGTCAAAAGCACTTGAAAAATATTGTTGGTCATTCAGTTTTGCAAAAATGTTTGTGTTGAATCTATCGGTTTTTCCAAAACCCGCAATGAGAAAGGTAATCCTTTTCGGAAGCAAAACATAACAATATCTGAATTTAGGATAGGAGCTCATAAAATACGAGTTCATCCCTTCAAATTCTACTCTTGCATACAAACCTCACCAATAAAAGCTAAAACCTACATACCTATAATGGACATTGCAATGGGGCAAATGTGTTGTTATGTATATTACATTCAAGGAAAGAAAACTCGTCCTTCCCCCGAAAATCATTTACAAATTGTTATTAAGATAATGCGATTATTTTTGCACACAATAAAATTCTATTTAAAACGTTTAGAGAGTTAAAATCAAAAGCTCGGAGAGAAAATCTCATTTTGCACTTTGTAAAAGAACATTGAACAGTTTATATCCATAATAGAAGTGAAAGGACATATAGGAACATTAAAAAAGATTTGATCAGGTTCTTGGTAATTTTTTTTTTATCGGAAAATGTGATGTTGTGTTGGTTAGTCTGGACATTGTGACAATAGGGTTAATGGTTCTTAAAGAGATTCGGGATTGTTTTCAATTTATAATCAGGGAAAATTTATCTAAATTGGCTTAAATTTTTTTTTGTTGCATGAACAAAAAGGAATGCAGGCAAAATAGTGATAGTGGATGAAGTGTTGAATGTTACGTTATACTCCCTTTTTAGATATTGTGTTTTCTTCTTAGATTAACGTTAAAGTTAAAAATGATTCGAATGTGTTGGGAATATTGTTGCTGAAGATGAAAGTTAGGCTTTTCTGGCACTGCAACATGCAAACCTTAACACCACTATCTTTAAAATTACACACAATCGCACACGGTTCTCATCTTCAAATTTATCAGCGGTGGCGACCAAGTGCGTCTAATCAGTGTAGAGAAAGTTGCCTTCACCAATTTATAAAGGGGAAAGGTGATACGCCATATGGGTTTTGGGTATCTTCCAATTAACCTGATGCTGGTATTGGATTGCTCTTTGCGAATAATGATGCGACTATCAGATGACCATGCAGTAAAAACACTCGGATGAGAAGTTACTTGGGTGCTTTGAGTGAATTTTGGTCCTGTGTCAATCGAAGGAGTATGGAGAAGGTGATTCAATGACGAGCTTTACAGGCTATATTAACCTGCTGAAGGAGCTGACAATACAGCGGCTGAGATGGCTGGATCACGTGAAGGGTATGGACACCAACGAACCACCCCGACGAGTCTTCGAAACTGGAAGCGGCTAGCTAAGGAACAAAGCTGGCCTGGAGAGACATGTTGATTGATGACGAAGTCCATCCTGGAGTGCCATCTAAAGTAAGTAAGTATTAGAAGACCAGTGCGGCCTTGTTTCGGTTAAATAAACCACGCAGACGCAATTCAAAGTTTAAGAATCAGAATGAAAAAAATCGTGATTCCTCTAGCGAATTGCATGTTTTGTCTTAGGAAGAACAACCACGAGATTTGATTTATAAAGAGCTTTCAAGTCAAAAAATATGCAGATGTACTGTGCAAGTCAAAGGACAAATGTACTGCTGGAGCCATAAAAAATTTCTCAAATGGAAGTTGGTGAAACCCAAGGAAGTGCTTTGAATTGTTTGCTTTGAAGTTTTAGATTATATACAAATTAAGTTATTCTTTGGTGAAAAAAGAGCCATAAGAAGAGAAGGAACAAAGTGTGCTTTCCAAACGCGAAAAAATAAATATCTGGGATCCAATACCGAAGCCTCTTATGATGACACCATGAACCATCGTGTAAACGTAATTTAAATTAGTGGTGTGAAAAGTTAGACATCTTCTGTGACCGTCAGATTCCCCTTAGCGGAAACGAAAGTCTATTACTTAAAGTTGTTCGTCCGGCGCTTACATATACGGTTCACAATGACAACTAAGATGAAAATGCCATCACTGAGAGTAGTAATGACAATGAGAGTAGTAATGACAAAGCTTAACCGAATTATAGATGTGAGAAGATCCGGCCAGTCGCATAATAGCAAGGGAGGCGACCGTAAGATCACCTATGTCATCGCGTCCTTCGATAAAATGGAAACTAACCGATAGGTTTCGAGAGTAGTAATGACAAAGCTTAACCGAATTATAGATGTGAGAAGATCCGGCCAGTCGCATAATAGCAAGGGAGGCGACCGTAAGATCACCAATGTCATCGCGTCCTTCGATAAAATGGAAACTAACCGATAGGTTTCGATGGAACTGTTTATCGGACAAGCTTTTCAGCTACGTTTATAGTCAGTAAATGGCCACATCCGGTCTCTTTTGAAGCTTTTCTCTACAATATATCCGTTCGAAAAAATGTGAAAAAATATATATGAAAAAAATTATGAGCATTTCAAGTTTTTTAATTTTAACACAAATTTATTATTTTCATTAAATAGACTCCTAGAAGTATGCCATGTTTTTGATCAAATGTTAAAAGTTGAATAAAAAACCATCCATGTACCAAAAATCGGTAAAAAGAAAATGATTTTTATCTTCTTGTGGTTATAATATTACGAGACCCTCTTTTTTGACCAAGAATTTTATCTCATAGATAGAAAAATCATTTTAAGGGCAATAATATACTTTGTTGTGAGAAAAACCTATAGATTCACTTTTTTTAGTTCAAGTCATTTTCCATGCAAGTTTAGGAATAGTTTAACTTTTTTTGTGGAAAATTACTTATCTTTTTAATAAGTACAGATAATTTAAAAACAGTTTGTTAACAATAAAAATAATGATACATAATTTCTATGGTATTAAAATAAAGAAACTCGAAAAATCGTCACACAAAACACCGGAAATAGCCATTTTTGACCAAATGTACCTGAAAAAGTTTGTCGACCTTCGGTTTTGCAAATTTTAGGGCTAAACCTAAAGTGTTTGATGTTTATTTTTTCAAAGGATGCGATGAGATAGGTAAACCTACGGTCGCCTCCCGGACGTTAAGAACTTCTGAAAAAAAAAACAAGTGCAACTTCACCAACATTCAGTTGTCCTCAAACATATGATAATCATAATAACCGGTTCTGAGGTCAAATCATCGAACGCCACAAGCCGATCTGCATAGTAAAGTGGTGAGGTGGGAAAGTTGTGACCCAATTCGAGGTCATAGCATTGTCGAAAAAAAAGAAATAGAAGGAGATGTCGTAATAGTCTTAAAGATGAAAATAATTAAAATATTAAACTTGTTTTTATAAAGGCTCGAATTGCGCCATAAAAGGACTGTTTAGAAATTATAAATAAATTTTTTATTAAATATGCAAATCAGATAGTTGAGATCGGTGTGCATGTATTGTATACGGACGGTATCACCGTATCGATATAACAAATACAGTCTTAAAGCTGCTCCAACATCGATGTGCCGATTTTAAGCTTAAATTATGAACTTTTCTTTAAAGAGAAACTGTTTAGAAAGACATGGAGAATGAAAGACAAACCTTGTAAAAATAAAAACTTGATAACAATCCATTATAAGGAAGTAAAATGAAAATTTACCATTCATTTGGTACATCAGTTTTTATATTTTTCTTTCTTCTCTTCAAAACTCTTGACGTTTACGTAACTCACAATCTCACATTATGATGGCCTTTCTCAAGGCTGTCAACAGCTAGATTAAAGTATTACCACCTGTACACAATGTTTTATTTTTCTTCATACTTTCAGAATTCTCTTATATTTATAAGCCGCTTGGACTTTAAGATGATAAATTTACAAAGCTTTCTTAGACAAAAATGTCCTTGTGCGGTTGTTAGGAGGAAGCAAGGACATTTTGTAGGAGTTAAAAGCTATTTGTAGAATAGTAGTAGGTATATTCCTTTTGCATGTGCTGGTTATTATTACTTGGATGTTGTTAATGTAATAGTTTGTTTTCTTGATTATACAGGGTGTTTTTTTTTGCCAATCTTTATATTATAATCGGCGGAGCTGTTTCCCGTCGGTTTATGATTGGGAATTTTAGAATAAAGCTACTCCAGCGCCATAAAGGGGATAAAGTAATTCTTAATTACTTCTTACTACATAAGGCACCTATCTGTCAATGCATGTCACGTCGAAATTGGTACAGCCGTTTTCTAAGTTATCTGTGGGACAAGCTTTAAAATTAAATTTTACCGAGGGTCGAATAGCTTCGAAACTCTCAACGAATCCTGCACAGAAACACTAGTGCCAATCTCTGGTGGGGTCTCTGGAACACCATGAGTAATAGAGCCAATGAAATCACGGATAATATGGCAAGAGTTGGCTCTTATTTGACCTCTCATAAACTGTTTTGGGAACTTTTTCTGACTTAAACTGGAATTCTAATCTACGTTTGTCCTTACCCATGTGTAGCCATATAAAATTTAAATTTTGCTTCAAAATGTGAAATAGCGTACAAGACCACATATAAAGGATCATCCAACAAAAAAAAAACACCCTGTTCTTGTAACAAAACATAAAAATGAACAATTTTTTTTTATTCTGAACATAAAGATTTAGATACTTAAATGTCCCAATTATTTTGCCACAAAAGAAGATGATGAAAACTTTGACTAAATAGGTATAAAAAAAAAACAGCGAGAGACATCTTTGCGAAGTCATAGTTTCCATGAGGCAATTCATTGTGTTTAATCCTCTTCTGGGTCCAATCTTAACAACAGTTTTTATTTTATGAAAAGAACCTTATGCTTGTTAAGGCTTCTAGAAAAAAATATAAAAGTTAATATATTTTATCAGCAATATCATCATCTATTTAGATTTTAGAAGTTAATTAATAACATGAAAACATGTATGGGTTGAGGTGAGTAGGATGACTTTATGATGGTAATAAGTATCTAATCAGAATATAAGGATGAAAAAAGTAATTTCAAGGGTCTTTGATGGTGTGACTGAAAGTTTAGTTGCTCAATAACTATATTATGATTATATATGTATAGGAAGCCAAAGTAATGTTTATGTTCATTATATTTTATTCACTTTGAATTTATATGAAATTAAATGATTAGTTTACCCTTTGAATATTGTCCTTTAAATATTACGAATGATATTATGAAATTTGGTTACCTTTATAGATTTAAGGAGGAATATGCGTGCTCTCATTCATATTCCAAGTTTTTTTTTTTTTGATAAAACATTTTTCTGAAATATTCTTCATCTTATTTCGATTAGGTACATTACTCAGAAAAAGTTTGGAAACAGAGGTTCTTACAAAACGTTTCTTTGTATAACATCAGCTGATATTGATAACCAGAAATGGGTTTAAGAAATGGGAACACAAATATTAACGCCATTCAGGACAAACGATAATAAAATCAGCCAATCAATCGGTCAATATAATAGTTAATTATCTCCATGTTATTGCATTCCGAGATAGCGTAAAGGGTACAATGGTTGGCACCCCTAAGCATTTTTGCACTTTAAATTGCGAATTACTCTTGCATTTAAGGAGTTAGGAATATGGTACAATCATTGGCATCCAGGTACAATTGGTGGCACCCAAGGGTACAATTATTGGCACCATTAAAAATGAAAGAAATACAATTGTTTTTTGTGTAAATTTGTACCAAACTTTAATAAAAAAAACGGTTTATTATAACAAAAACACTTCAATTAACATAATTAAAAAAATAATAATACAAAAAAGTAAATAAATAAAAATAAATAAATAAAAAATAAAGGTTTGCTTTGTCATCCATCATTATCACTAATACCGTATCCCCACGTTTCGGGAATGCTTTGACGAATTTCATCCTTTATTCTCTTAAAAGGATAAATTATCATCGGAGGGCACATTGATCCTAAAGCGTTCAAAGAAAACATAACCGTTAAGTTCGCCTTTGCTTGACCTCTCTCGACTTCATAAATATGTCTAGCTCCCTTTGCCGCTAGAACAGATTTAGCTTTTGGACAGAGTAGAAAATTAGTTTCGTCTCCGTTGAATACACGACAAGGGCCTTCGAGAATTGAAAAAAAAATTGTTTTTGATTAAGTAGTCCTGTATGGAATCAAAGCAATGGAATAAATCAGTCACAGACACATTTGCGCTAGTCGATGAAACAGGATCAACTGTCCTGAAGGTCACGGAGGGATGACGTTTTAAAAAGGATCTAAACCACCCTCTTCCTGGCATTGAATCGACTCCGAATGGAGTTTCTCTCTGGTTTTGTTTCAAGAACTCCTGTACAGCATAAAAGAGATCCTCCTTTCGTTTGGGGAATCCTTTTTCTTGACATACCTTTAACCAATAAACAATTATTAATTCCTCTGCTTCGGTTAAAACAGTTTCTGGTCCAGGACGTGTTTTCGAAAATTTAGAGCTTAAACGAAATTGTAACGTAGAGCTGGCACGTTGAACTTTAAAGAAGCTGCTTTTTTGGATATAAACCCTCTTCTTATTTCCGTTAAAGCTTGCTGGATGTTTTCTTCTCCATAATTCTGCGTTTTTTTCCCCATTTTTTAAACTGACATTTATAACGGATACAAGGTACAATTGGCAGTGTATAAAGTACAATTATTGGCAGTGCCAATAATTGTAACCCCACTGCACCAATTGTTGGCACCCCCCTGCCAACAATTGAACCACTACTTTATATGGGACCAATTATTGGCACCCCTTTTTTAACAAATTAAACAACTTGTTTTACAAAAAAACAATTAAAAATATTTAATTTAATAAATTGTTATATTAAAAACAATAAATCTTCATCTAAAAACTCAAAAAATCATCAAAAACGAACGCTTACCAAATTATGTTTCCTTAGCGGGAACACTGTATTTTAAGCACTTTTTCGCGAATTCCGAACGTCTTTACTCTTTAACCGACAAAAAGGAACTGAGAATGAAATAAATATAAACAAAAATGCAGTATTGTAGAGAATAGATACAGATTTATAAAAAACACATTTTTTTGTTCCAGGAATTAGTAGTTTTTGTAAAATTCCTTATTGCATGAAAGGTGCCAATAATTGGTACAAAAATCAGGGGTGCCAACCATTGTACCCTTTACGCTAATTGGACTTTTGCAAAATGATGTACAAAAATAAAATTAAAGTAATTTGATTTAATTTAATATATTTTTATTTCTGGTAAAAAGTCAAACATTTTAATAATCCTTACAGTTAAAAAAAATAAAAGTAAAACAAAATAAATAAATTAGTTTAAAAATTTTTATTTAGAGTTACTTCACTGTTAGACTGACATTTTCCGTTTTAATCATACATGATTTCATCATCAGATGAACGCACATCCTCATTATTTCGGCTTGAACGAGTCGTAAGGTCTGAGGGAAGGTTTTTATAGTACTGGTGGTAAACTGGTGGAATGTATGGTAGGAGATCAAGCATATCTCTCTTCTTTGCACTAGTGACAGGTGTTCTTGATGGATAGAGTCGGGCCTGTTCAATGTTGGTATCATTGGTAATTTTCTGTCCTTTCTTTTTTTTACTTAAATCAACTTCATAAAACGGTGTACCTGGATTGAGTGTTACATTGAATTTAAACTGAAGAGGATGACCATCTTCAAATCTCAGCCATCCTATGTTAAGCCAACTAAAGTCATAACCACATTTCGTCTTTTTTCTGTTTGTTATTGATGTTTCTAATGCAGCAGTGCTTAAGAATTCTGTATTTTTTATTTCTGTTGTAATGAAATGCGGTGTTTTGCGTTTGGCTGTCTTTATTATGTTGATCCATTCTTCTGGGATATAAATTTGACCTTGACAACTACTGGCGTTCTCTGTTATGTCGAATTCTCCATCGTTGGGAAGATATAAATGCCCTGATACCAAGAACTTGTGGTCTTAAGTCCTAATCTGTTATCAGGATCGTGCACAAGCTTTAAAAATGAAAGCGTGGTTTTGATATTCCGATTTTGTCCAGTGCAAGAATCCGAGTACATGATAACGATAATGGGTTTGATCAATAGCATGGGTTCTTATGTGTTTCAGAAGACAAAATGCAATATCCTGAGATTCTCTGCCACCTTCAACTTCATCCCAGACATTCATGTATCCTGATGTATTAGTTATTGAAACAGTGTACTCCCAAGTTATATAAATAGAGATTTCTTTTGTAGTATGCCACTGAAGTTGTTAATTTTGGAAACGCAAAAGCTTTTTGCAGATCAAAAGTTAGTACGTATGCTTCATCAATTTTTGTTGAATCATTTTGAAGGCTTTGTCTTGCTGATTCCGCTTTTCTCTGATGAAGTTCTCTTTGCGTTTTTTATTAATTTTTTGTATGTCAGGTCATCACAAGTCTTGCAAGTATCTTGCCGCGGTGTTTTAAAATGAAGATTGAACTTAGTGTTGATAATGTTCATATAATATT
The DNA here is from genome assembly GCA_951217065.1 of Baccha elongata. Taxonomy (NCBI): domain Eukaryota; kingdom Metazoa; phylum Arthropoda; class Insecta; order Diptera; family Syrphidae; genus Baccha; species Baccha elongata. The sequence continues at coordinate 238,975,490 of OX578272.1, forward strand.
TTAATTTTTTAGCTTCAGTCCCTTCAATCTCGCATTTGGCTTTATAGAGATCGTACATTTTAGTGATGGTAAGCCCAGGATTTAAATACTTCCTATTTGGATAACTTTTACATGTATAATGGCTTTGATAGGTAGGAAAACTTCGAATGTGCGCAACGATATCCGAATCCTCCAACTGTCGCGAACTAGTTGTGCCTCGCTTATCCCTGCATTGTGAAACGTCACCTTTGGAAAGGCATCGATATAATCTTCGCTGATTTGAAATGTCTTCTTAAAATATTATTATAATCCATCTTGAGTTTTGTTATTGTTTTTTTTTTTTGCTAGCCGATTTCGCTGTTTTTATGTGTTTAAACAAATTTGTCAGAGTAATAGCGAATCAACTCCGGATTTACTTCACTTTTAAACTGACTTACTTCACTGTTATAATAAAAAATTATGCATTAAAGTTCACTAAAAAAACAAAAATTGCTTACTATGCAAAAAATACTAAACATTTGGAGTTGATTCGCTATTTCACTAAAAGGTATTAAAGAAAGGGATATCATGCAGCAAAAAAAACCATATTTTAAAAAAATTGAGTTAGACCACTATTAAAATGACCAACACATAATGCTGCGAACAAATATTTCATATGCTAGGGTAAGGATTCGCAATGGAGGGAGCTGAGGCTAAGGAGCAAAGTTATTGACTTGAGTCTGATAAAAATTTGATCACTGTGAGACATTTTCTTAAACCTATAAGACAAGTTAATAATATTTACACACACCCCTACCGAAGAAGCTTAAGATTCGATCAAGAATAGAGAGCTTTATGACTCAGAGCACGATAAATATAATATATATATATAAGTGAATTCGGTATACACAACTGCCAAAATCAGTAACAACTTCAAAATAATTGATATCGCGCAAATACATCACACACTTGAGCGAGAAGCCCTTCGAGTGTCCAATTGTATCACGATATTAACAAAAAAGAACTTGGAGAGAGTATCAAACGATAAGTCAGAAATTAAGAGGAAAAGAAGATCCTCCGATGAAAGAAGACGGCCCAAGTCCAAGCTAATGCATTCCATTCAAAAGAAAGAGATCGAAGAGTCTTACGATGGAAATAACAGCCGGAAATTTCATTTGAAAGTACAGCAAATGATGGGTTGTTGGTTTTAAGAAAAGCAGACTCATCAAAACAAGTGAGTAGAACCTATAATAGGGGTATTTGGGCATCATTTCACAGCTGTTAAAAGAGCGAGTAAAAAGGCGACCCACTTCCAGTCAATGGAGAACAAGTTTACATTCGATTATATAATATAGAATGAAGCTTAGGTTTATCTCTTAAAAAGACCAAATATTATGCAAAATGGAAAATAAAGTTGAACATTGACAAACTACAAGCTATCTTTTTTAGTAGAAAAAGAAAGTCTTGTTATCTTCCAAAAAATCAGCTTAACGTTAATGGTGTGAATGTCAAATGGGACTCAAGTGTTAAATACCTATCTTGGTATTTATTTAGATCAAAAACTAACTTTTAGGGAGCATTTTGCCAAAACTGTGCAAAAAGTAAACATTGCTATAAATATATTATATCCTTTTATAAATAGAAAGTCGTGCCTTAGTAAAGACAACAAAATGATTATCCAAAAAGTTATATTCCAGGCAATCCTCCTCTATGGGTGCCAGGTTTGGGGAAAATGTGCAAAAAGTCACCTCAAAAAACTGCAAGTATCGCAGAACAAGCTACTCAAAATGATGCTTAACCTTCCACGATACCATTCCACATTAGATTTACATGAGAAAGCAAATGTTGAAATGATTTCGTTTAGAATAAATAAACTAAATAGCAATTTTTTGCTGAATTGCGAGACCTCTGATAATCCACTCATTAATCAATTATTGATTCCTTAACCATTTTTTTGAAGTAATTTGTAATAATTTTGTTTTTCTGTTCAATATATTATTATTTATTTACTCATATATCTATTAATTATTTGTTTAACTGTTAATTTATTTATGTTATCATTGATATGTTTTATACTACTTATTTATTTGTTTTTCTATTAAATTATTTTGCTTTGTTTTATGGTCAATTTTCATGTTCACACCGTACCTATTTATATATTTAATTCTTTATTTATTTATTTATTTGTTTATTTATTCATTTATTTATTTATTTATTTATTTATCTATTTATTTGGTTGTTTATTTACTTATATATTTATTAATTTATATACTTATTTATTTATTTATTTATTTATTTATTTATTTATATATTTAGTTATTTATTTATTTATTTATAAATTTTTGTATCCATCTATTTAATTTTTTTATTATCATATTAATTTATTTATTTATTTATTTATCTATTCAAATTATTTATTTATTGATTTATTTATTTACTAACCAACTACTAATATACTAAAATAAACCTATCTATTTATTATTATTCATACTAACTTATAACTATAGTTTTGAAGTTTAAATTTTATCCGAGTCAAAATGTACCTGCCCTTTTCAATTTACATTGAAGGTTTTGTTTGTATTTTCCTTCAAAATTAATATCCTTACCTTATTAAATTTCAAAATAAATTAATATACTTATTTAGTAGAAAAATATCATAATGAAGTATATCAAATCTCTGTATGTAAACTGTGCGGTAGCATACCAAATGAAATTGTTAATACGAAAATAAAGATCTATATATCTATCTACCTTTTTAAGAACAATCAGATGCTTTTATAGCCGAACTTCTTAAACAATGTTTTGATTGTTTTAAAAGAAGTAAAAACTCCCATGCAAAATTTATTGCTTCCTATATTCATTGCCGAATTCTATACAAAGTTTATTATTCATCCATTTTGCTATCTTTTTCTACACTTGATGACAGAGGGAGAAAAATACATAAAGTAGTTGGTTCTATAAATAGAGCCATCTGGTATACTATACTCTATACATTATATAAACGTGCCTGGAATCGGGAAAAATGAAACGCTTTCGTGTTTAATATAGGTAAAGACAAATAAATAAATTACACATAGCACACGGGATCAAGCCATCAGGGTTGGTAAATCCAGCTTGACCAACATTTCGTCCAATTCAATTTGAACCAAAAGTATAAGCGTATCATTAATGTGTAGCGCTGTTCAAGGTGATGTTTTCACCTATGTCGTATTTGAAAAAGTAGGGGCCAATTTTCATTTCATTTCATTTCATATATTTATTAGAATAGATTTATACTGTAAGATACAATGTTGATATAGCGGCGCACTTTCGTCTTATATATTTACGGCAATTTTTATCTTGATAACATAGCCATTCACCCGAATGCGCTGTGTCGCTTGAAAACTTTGGTATCTTAAACAGTAGTTATAAAGAATGCGATTTGATTATATAATATATGTGCCACTTCAATAATATTTAAGGCCCGTATCACAATTTAACACAAGTTGAAGAGAAATTGTCTTCAATCTTTATTAAAACTGTTTGCAAGAAAGAAATTCTTATGTTAGTGCGCCTCGAAAATTTGTGGGACAAATGTTTTACCAAACTTCTTCAACAGTAAAAACTCAGAAAATTTCCAGTAGAATATTGAGGACCCATCCGTAATGTTACGGACAAAGCTTGCACAGTTATCCCTTTCAGTATATTTCTGCTTTTGAAGCAACAAATACTGTCATTCTGGAAATTAAAAGAAAAGACTTAGAGAAAAGAGAAAAAAAAACTGTAGTTTTACGATAAGCAATTTTGTGCAACAATGATGGGAGTGCGATAGCATGTTCTAAAATGACGAAGGCCATTCCCACCCAAATTAGAACGTTATAGTCAACAAAAAATCCTCTCCTGATAGTCTCTACAGACACAAATGGAATAATTTGGCTGTCCAAGAATATATAATAAAGCGTAACTGATGCTTGTCCAACCTTATCAAGAAGCCCTATTTTTGTTTCGTAAATACACTAGAAATCGATAATTTGTGGGTGGGAATGGTACAATGGATGGAGTGCTTGCTTTTTAACCCAGAGGTTGCCAGTTCAATTCTCATTCGGGTACAAAGTTTCTTTTCAGCATACCTCCCAGCTTATGTGCTGGACGTCGCCTATGAAGTATGCAATGAAAAATAAAAATCAATCATGGATAGAGAGCTACCATTGTACTAAAACAATTCTTTCCTATATTTATCCTCCTTAAAGCTAGTGTCGTGGAATTCCTGTTGCATTTAAAAGGCATAATGTGCCTTACAGACACATAGCTAAAATATTGTTATTATAAAATATATCCAAGGTATCCAGAAAAAGGTATCAGACATTATAAATTTGTCAAAATTTTGACGATTGTCTTAACCCTCTACTGCATGAATTATGAAATAAATGAAAAAAAAAATTTATAACTTTGATTAAGCTTTATTTGGGTTGAAAAAAATGTTTCACATTGTTTTTTTTTTTTTTTTACTGTATATAAAATTTTGAATATACATATAAACCATATATATGTTATCATGCACTAAGGCCATTTTCAATCATAATTTAAGAACCCATATATGGTTTACTATGCTTTGAAGGCTAAGTTAATAAACAAAATTAATTGTGAAATTCTACCAAACAGTTTCTGCACATCACATTTCCTGCACTTTGTAAATGTTTTTAGTCCACAAACTCCACATTTTTGCCGTTTTTGTTGCCATTCATGTGGTCAATTTTATCAGTTCTCACTGAGTTCAAAGGGTAGTCTTGGTTTCTAGCTCGTTTTGCTCTCGGTGTTTTGAGCCCAGTTGGTGTTTCTGAATTGGATGGCGCTGGACTTCCGTGACTCAAATGAATTCCACGACGCAGTGGATTTCCATCTCTGCTTTGATCACCAGCCAAACGGGAAGGTCGTCCTCTTTTTCGTGCCACTACACCTTTCCCAGATTTACAGAGGTGTTCGGCGATTAATTCTTTGATATGTTTGTGGATTATTTCTTCGCCACAAAATCCAAGAATTGACAACACACAAATCCACCATATGGAACAAAAATTTCTTATACCACTTTTTGGACCGTAATTGAATTCTATATAAACCAAGCATAGAGTCTAATAAATCTACTCCTCCCATATGCTGATTGCAAACTATTATAGCCTGAGGGCAATTAATACTCTTATACATTTTTTCTTTTCTGAAATATCTTTGTTTTGTAGTAGCTGGCTCGCTTCCGACATATGTTGAAAGCATATGAACTGGTTTGTTGTATACAATGAATATGTTTATTGTTTCTATAAAAACTCTTTGAATTCATCCTACAAGTAAAAAACACATTTTCACAACTCAATCAGTTAGGTCACCAATGCATATAAGATCATATATGGCCTTGACAAAAAAAAAAGTAAAAAGTCTACATTGCATGAAAGACCATATATGGTGTCTTAGAAAAAACCAACAAAAAGTCATATTTACTTATAAAAATTAAAAAAAAATTTATATAAAAAAAAATTAAATATAAAAAAGAACTATAAATATGTACAAATTTTTTTTTTTATTTGGTAGAACTTACCTGTTTATTATTAAAAAATGTATTCAAAAATCGAACTTTTTTTCACTGACATGCACTTGACAAGGTGCTCTTTGAACTTAAGCTTATTGGCGAATGACGCGCCTCTCGCGAAAAATAAAAACTAGTTTATCATAGCAAAATAGACCTAGTTTAATTCTAGATTGCATTTTTTATCACTTGTGTAATAATACTAGAAATATATGATGCTGAGTTTGGTGAACCATATATGGGTTTGTATGCGGTAGAGGGTTAAATTAATTTAATATTGAAAACATCTCTTTAAAACAATCTTGAACAACAATATATAAATGGTACTTTTTCAAAGTGTTAAAGAAGCGCTCCAACTCTTTCTCTGAATTTAGGTCAACTTCATTTAAAAAATGTCAATTTGTCTACGAGGCACCTGTATTAAATCCTTTGTCTTAAAATCTACAATTTGGAATACATCAAATCTAGAACTCACTTTTTATTTTCAATTTATTTAAATCTTTCATTAGGTTTTGATTCCGAGATTACGAATAGCTGTGTCACCCTCATAAATTCGTGTAAGTGCATTATAGCTTATTGAAAATTCTTTGAACGATGATGTTTCAAAATGTGATATAAAAATAATGAGACTGAATATTATAGTGATGCACACATCTTGCACACACTTTTTTGTTATAGCCTTCATTTACTTTTTCTTTAAACAAACCACCCATATAAATTTACAACAAACACTTTCTTATTTATATGAGCTCGAAAAAAATTCCCTGTTGGTCACTTACCTTAACACGAATGCCACTTTAAAATAATTTTTTTTAAAAACCTTGTAAGTTTATTGGGATAACATCCCGATATTCATGTTAAACAAAACCAACGAACGGCAACGACCAGGATTGAGGATAGAAGTGGTAAGCATATTCTTAGTACATATTCATGATTTCCCAGGTAAACTCTCATATATGTAGGTAGGTATAATATCAATACATAATATGGAACAAGTCCCTCAAGAGATAATCAATGGATAAAACTTAGCATGTATCACACGTGCTTGAAGGACTATTCACGTCCCAGAATTCTTCTATATTCAAAATTCTACCCAGAGAACAAAATATAAGGATGCAAGAGAAGCATTTCTAGAAGAGTTGTTTTCGATTGGTATGGCTTTTCTAAGTCTATTGGGCAATCCACTTTTTCGTTTCATCTCTCTTGACACGTATACATGAGAATGCATGGCTATCCACCACCATCAGCATTATATACACATCCTCCAACAAAAACCCACTCTTTCAATGAAGCAACAACAGCTTTTACCCATTCTTCTGATGGGTTTATAGTCTCAAACAAGAACATTTTGGAGACCAAGAAGTCGGAGACAATTTACGAATCCACTGACTATGAATGGAGAAGAAGACAGGGATGTATTTGATTAAAAACATATAAGGGCCAGGTCGCTATTTTTTTTTATTAATAAATCGAAATAAAACGAAATGTCCTATATTGTGAATGAAGTAAGGAATAAGGGATGATCTTGCTTGCGCAATGAACTGGATTTAAAATTACTTTGGATTTTATTTATTTGATATTCATGGATTTCTATGTGGAAAAGATAGCATCGCATCTGTATGTAATTATTTTTCCTTGAAAATTTTCTAAAACCCTCCTGAAATCCTATCAATACTTTAATAATTGAAATTATTTACACTGAAAAATGTTCAGTCTATAAAAGTAGAAGTGGCTCTAAAATAAATTTGTCATGGATACGGTTCTAAATAACTGCGCTTAAATGAAACAAAAGGACAAGTTTACTTGATTTTTAAAAATCTAATTTACTCCTTTAAAGTAACAGTTTTAATCGTTTTAAAATAATTTTTCTTTATTTTTCCTTTTCTTTCTTTTTCGCTGATTTTAACAAAATGGGTTTAAATGTGGATTCAAAAGAAAAAAAAATTATCAATGTTTTAGAGAAATTTGATGGATTTTAATTAAGAAAGTGTTGGCTCTAAACAAGTGGACTTGATTTAGGAAATTTCGTGTCCTTAAAAGAATGTTTTCAACAAACATGCACCATTTTGATAAAAGGATTTTGGAATGCTGAAAGAAAATAAAAGGGAAACTTTATAACAAGAAATATCAGCGACAAGGGATGTACTCTATTGATAGAGTAACATCTTTGGTTGGGAGATTTGGGGCTCCTTGATACGATTTTCTATGTATTTTGTATTTTCTTTGTGAACGAAAGGGCACGACTGGGTTGCACGAACTTGCTTTTGTTTCAAGCTTCCTTACTGCTAAAAACATGGAAATATCTAAGTTAAAAAAATTTTCAAAATGAAGTATATTTCGATATTTTGGGGATGGTGCGAAGTAGGAAGCAGATGTTTAAACTTATTTGAAAAAAAGAAAGAAGTAGATCTACTTCAATAGAAGTAAAGTGGTATCACTGTGCCGAATTTGTCATAGGGAATCAAACGGCAACGTTTTGTGTTCAACATATTATTATCTGAAATTAGTTTTCTGGTGTAATTCGCATCAAAAATTACAGTGAACACTATTATTTTGTTCTGTAATTTTTGATGAATCACCTTGAGAAATATTCAGTTTGACTTGTATCAGTTTACTTCAGAGATTTAATGTGCGCGGCGAATAATAATTCTATTGAATGCCAAAGCCAAAGGAAAAACGGATTTCATTTCTCAGGTGGTAAAATTGCATTGGTGCTAGCTTGGCTTTTTGCTGGACGTCCTCTGACGAGCCCAAAAAGCTAGCACCGGGCAAAACGCAATGTTTTCTTGGACTATAGGCCGCTAAACGCATTAATTTTGAATAATAATTCAGAAAAGTCCACTTAAAATAAACTGATGCTTAGCTATTCGACTCGATCAGACTGCAATCATAGGAGACCATTCAGAGTGTGGCCGCTACTGTACTTGTCGTTCGGCAGAGAAAATCGCAGCTTGGCTGCCGTGATAAACGACTTCTTACTACCGGAATTGAATGAACGTGGCTTAGTGAATATGTGTTTTCAAAAAAATGGTGCAACCGCACACCCAGCTCGAGCCATAATGGGTATTGTGAAGGAAGTGTTCCCTGGGTTTCGTAATTTCAACCGATTTCAACCGATTCAACCATCCCAGACTTTTTTCTTTTAAGCTATTTGAAGTTGTGGGTTTGTGTTTACAAGGCTCAGGTATAATTGCAGCCCTTATGGAGAAATTTCGAAATCATGTAAGGCGAACAGCTATCACCGCAAATCTTGCGAAGTCATGAAAAATGCAATAAAACGGGCCCAAATTTGTTTCAACATCGAAATAATCTTTTTCACTTAACCTAGACAATAGTCTAAAGATTCAAATAAAGAAGTTTATAACTCCAAATCCCCTTTTTTTATTTAGTAAAAAAGTATAATTCAAACACAAAATACCATAATTCATTTTGCGCCACCTTGTACTTGCAGATTCCTATGTTATTATTAGTATACTAAGCACTTTGCTGAATGCTTCTATGTACAAATTGAAAGCCGATCTTGATATTTTTGAAGATGCAACCTTAAGATTTGATTTTTGTTTGTTTTGCTTGGCCATAGAATTACAGTCCAAGTATAGTTTTAATGGCAGCGGTTTTGAGGATCCCAACACTTCTGATGTCGCGTTATTAAAAGCTTCTTGAAATTGCAACCAGCGCCAGCGGTTCTTTAACGATGTTCACATTGGATTCACTCATCCGATGCATTTTGACGTACGTCCAGTCCGCCGTGTTCAGACACAAAGTATTGTGAACACAAAATATTCACGAAACCACACGAAACAAAAAAAAAAAAAAAAACAAAATATGTGAAATGAGCCTAGATGGTTACAATTTTTAAATCAAAGTGAACGAATTTTGTGAAAACTTGAATGAATGAATGAATGAATGTGAAACCTTTCAAAATATTGGTGAAAAAAGGGTAAATAATAAATTACAAATGTCGAAATAGCGAATGTCAAAATGCATCCATGAAAATTCTAAAAAATCTTAAAATCTAGACGCAAAACCCCGTCTCTTTCTTACAACGAAGTGGGAAGGAGACTAACGTCAAAATGCGAAGGGTGATTACGTCCAATACCGATGAACATCGTCTTTTCTTATGTTTCATAATATCTACTGTTGTGTGTTTTACTTCCTTCCTGTCAACACACAGACTAATATCACTTTTAAACACTGGCTCCACTGGGCATGAACGCTGCTCTAATTTTAAACACGCCATGAGAACAACCAATGAAGTTTGAAAAATCCATGCCCAATTAGTCGACATGTCGTAGAAATCCATTTTTTTGACAAGACTTGAGCGCGGTTGAAAATTTGGACATGAATTTTGACGTTTCGTATATGTGAGCGCTTTTTGCAGAATTTTTGTTGTATATGTGCAATTTCTTCAGGTGTTTGTCATTCTCTTTCATTTTGAATGTACTTCTGTATCTTTTGATATAAGAACGGGGGAAAGGAACACTTGTTTTTTTACTCGTTGTTGAAGAATGAAATGAAACGACAAGACATAATTTGCCCACAGACCGAATGAGAATTGGATAGTGGATAAGATTGCTGTTGAGTTGTTGGGCATCGGCATGGCCAGTGGCGCCAGTGTGTTACCAATTGATGACAGAGAGTCTTCGAAGTTCAGAAGAAAACTTGAACTCAGTCTTCAGTTTAGATAAAGAAATAATCTTTTCTCAAAGTGTAAAGTCCATATTACAGATTTAGTGAAACATCAAAAGAAATATTCGATTGAGTTTCACAAGGAAGTATATATGTATGGCTAGCACTGCTTTGTATGATTCGGGAGCTATATCGCTGGCGTCCATGACTTTTGTGGCACTGTCGCGACTGGCATGTAAAATATGTGTGATATTAACAAATTTCTTCTGAGGCCCCATTACATCACTGCCCTTAAGGCTCTGCTAAAATTATTTCGACTCTGATAAAAAAAAAAAAAACAACTCACCCGCACCTAAAGGCAATCGTGGTAAGAATAATAGAAACCATACCATTCCCCAAGAAATAACGCCAATATAGAGACGGACACACACAGGATGCAAAAGGAAACTAACAAACACAATCGAGAAAGAGATATTCAAAGTTTTATCCTGAATTACAATTTGATTGCTCGGCCAGGAGAACAAGAAACAGGTCGTGTAGGGTTGGTCGTTTACCATTCTTGTTGTTGGTCTTGAAGCATCCTTTAAAAAGGATGTCTACTACTTTGCGCACGTCACTTCAATGAAATGCACGTAGTTTTCATTGTCGTCTATATATACAGAAACGACGGAACGGACCAACTTCCGGTTTTTATCTTTCTCTAAATAAATTGGAGTCCATATTCTTTCTTTTTTTTTCGACTCGACCTGTTTTCCACTTCGATTTCATGTGTGTGTGCAGAACTTTATATTTTTTTGTTGGGAGGCAATGATAAATTCCTATTTTTTATCGGTATAAGTTTTTTTTTTGTTTGATGTTACAAAATTAAGTGAAATGCACAAAAGACAGCAAAAAAAAAAACATGGATGTTTAAGGAACAAGTGGGGAAAGTTTCGTATTGGTATATCTATCTAGATTTTTTTTTTACTGATGGAAACTAAATCGCTGTTAAAAAGTTTCCACGATATTCACCCTTAAGGGACAACGAATATATACCAATACCTATGCATAAGTTTGGCAATTCATTGCACTTGAGACAACGACGACGAAGGATAAATGCCCGAGATGCTTAATTTTTATAAAGTCACAGAAAGTTGTACCTCTATACCTTTTCTATATGGGGGCACAGGCAATTTTTTTTTTTTTTTTTAGTTTTTTAAGCATTCTTCTTCTTTGGGTATATTATAATGCCTTAAGGGGCTTTCATTCGACGGAGGTAGCGAAGTGGCAAATTAAGTATAATTTCTGGGATAGTGTCTGGCTTTTCAGCATTTGCCTTTGTTACCAAAATGGCAGCGACAAACGTTCGTTTTATGCACTTAAGGTGGATTAAGGATTATTTTTTTTTTCAGTGTTCGTTTCATTATTTCAACCCCTTTTGGCTAAAGGTAGAAAAAAGGTTGAAAAAGTTGAAAACTTTTTGAAATCATTTATAGTCTTTAGTGGAAGGGAAGATATATTACTAATGGGAATATAGTTTTTCAATTTGCAATGGGCAGTATTTCAGAGAATTGGTATAATGATCTGGATACCTGTTTAGCTATACCTACATACCTATGTGTTTCCAGGTACGCTAGAAAAATAAAGTTCAGTATGGGGAAAGAAAGTTTAATTACTGATTACTTTTTCATATTAATTTCATTTACTCATGGGTAACTATTGTTTGGTAACGTGTAATAACGCCAAACGAAATAAGACCAAATTTTTGAATTTATTTTTTTTTTGTAAATTCAATAATTGCAAAACGGCTTGACCAAAAATTTTATGTTTTGTACAGTAAATGTAAACTATTTAGAACTTTAAATTGCCGTACTTAAAATTAGCAAAAAATACATTTTATAACATTTATTAAGTATAAACATCGATTTATTTAAAAAACGCTCCAACGATTTTGGAATAATTTTGGTAAACTTATATTTAAAGCAACAAACATTTCTACAAACTTTGATTTTGCATTGAATCTTCTCAAAAAGAAGTTTTAGCAGTTTTGTGAAAAATGCATATGATTTTTCTTATCATTTATATAAAAAAATATATTGAATTTCGTTTTATGAAATTTAATTTTATTTTCGTGGGAACTTGCTTCAGGAACAAGTTCGTGCGACCCAATTGTGCACTTTATTTTTTACTCTTGTAGCAACTATTTTTGAGTTAAAAGGCAAGAGAAATAAACAAAATAAAGTGCACGACTGGGTCGCACGAACTTGCTCTTGTGGTGCACGACTGGGTCGCGCGTACTTGTTTTTCTGGCAAGTTGCCTCGAAAATAAAATTAAATTTAATAACAAATAAAAATACCTAAGCAAAGGAAAAAAAAATCATATGAATTTTTCACAAAAGTACTAAAACTTCTTTTTACAAAGATTCAAACCGAAATCAAAGTATGCAGAAAATTTTGTTGCTTAAATATAAGTTTACTTAAAAAAATTATTTCAAAATCTTTAGTGCGGTTTTTAAATAAATCGATGTTTACTTAATATTTTTATATTTTTTTTTTACAAACTTAAAGAACGTCATTTTTAAGTGCTTAATTGTTTGCATTTTATGTAATTAAAATACAATTTTTTGTCAAGCCGTTTTCCGAATATTGGATTTACAAAAAAAATAAATTAAAAAATTAATTAAAACTAAAATTAAGCTTTTTTGCAAAATATTGTTATCGAAATTTGTTTAAATCACTTAGAACTTTCTAAAAAAAATGTTTGGTTTGAGATCGATTAACCCGTTTATGAGATAGCTTAAGAAAAAAATAACGGTTCTATGGAAGTACTTTCCAAATATAGAGAAGTAGACTTTCCAAATATATTTTTTACGATTTAACAAAAGGAAATCAAACAAAAACCATCAGCAATTTTATTTTAAGAGAATCGTTGGAGCCGTTTTCGAGATTTTTCCAAAACCGTTATAGGAGAGGCACCGTTATTTCAATTCCTCCTCTAGGGAATGATCTACAAACTCTACAAACCAAGTTTGAAGTAAATCGGTTGAGCCGTTTAGGCTGTAGGTGCTGATACATACAGACTGACATACAGTTGTGTCCTTGTATTGTGGACTGGAAGTGAGTTCAGTTGTTGTTCAGTTGTCATAAGAACTGGCTCTGGCTCTAAAAAATTTAATAAAGCACTTCGGTGAAAGAAAACGCATTTTAAAAACATATATTGGTGGAACAAATAAGTTAAACAGCACTTACAGCCTATGTATGCAGCTGAAGTGAAACGAAAAATCAAATACCAAAATGACACAGTTAAATCATAAACGAAATTTTTCGTCTTTCTTTCCGTTTTGTTGTACGCAGCTCCACGGTGAAACGGTTGATAACTGGTTTAAGTCTTCACTACTCTCTACACTCTTTTCGCACAAAATTTAATTGACCGGGAGTTTAATTTTTACGTTTCTATTTGGTTCGTTTTTTGTGTGGTTATTACTATTATAAAATGGATTTTTGTTCTTTTTATTTGTTTATTTGTGTGTATTGATTTATTTTTTAAATGGTGAATTTCTACATAAAAATTCATCCGGTTTCGTTTCGTTAGCATTTCTTCTGTGTTTTTGGAGGCGACGGGAAATTTCGTTTTACTTCAGCTGTATAATATAGGCTTACAAATTAAATAGATTCTAGTGATTAGGTAAACTTAAGTTTTAATTAACAAACTCTGGAGCCAAAAAATTTTGGCCATACGTTGAGGGAACATTGATGTTACAAATCACCAAAAAACAAATCCAAAGAATTTTAAATTGTTAAAATATATAACAATCAATCTTTTATTCGTATTTTTTAATAATACAATATTTGTTCAGGTAAAATGGCGGATTCGCAGAACAACTGTTCCGAAGAAACCCAATTAGCGCCAAAAAACGATAATATTATATATTTGTTCAAGTTTTCGTTCTTCACTTACCTAGTTTCATAAATTTACCTATGAGTTTGATGTTAAACGCAGCTGATACTGATACTGGTTTTTACAGAAACGACTTCTAAAAGACGACAGTATTATATTTCAACACAACGAAATTAGTTAGGAATCATCTTATTGGAACTTTGAGCCGATTGATTCCGCCGATAGATCTATTGCACTATACAAAAAGGAAAATGGTAAAAACCAACCTTGAGAAGCTAATAAGATCAGCCAAATTTTAAATTTCAGTGGATGAGAGTCTACGTAATAAATAAACATCAATTCATCATGAAAATATCGTCGAAATATACAATGCCCGATGATTGAAACCTTTGGCTTCGTGAGCTGGAGCTTAACATAGAAAACTCTCTTGTTTGCATCGAGGGGTTTGTCACGAACGAAATCACCTGAGAACTTACACTTGCAATTATTTGAATCAGGTGCAATCACTAATTCAAGTGATGAAATAAAAAAAAAAAATTGGTTTTTGATTTCAAAAGATTTATTCCAATTATCAAAAATATTTGAAATCACTTTAAGTTTTTGTTGCAATCATGCAATAAAAAATGCCATAATGAAATCGCAAATTGGAATCACAATGAAATCACAATTAATTTGCAATCATTTGAAATCAGTAAATTTATTTGAAATATTGAAATAATTGAACCACTAAAATGGCTAACAACATACCCCTCGGTTTGCATCACCTTTAAAGGAATACTTATTTTTAATATACAGGGTGATTGGTTTAAGGTGCACCAAAAAGCTTGAGCATGTAGGTGGAGTTAAGACAAGAAAAAAATCGTATTGGAGGGGGGGTCTGTTTTCCCCCATTTAGGCAGGAGGGGTAATTTTCTAAAAAATTGACTTAAATCAGAAAAAAAAAATTATTTAAAACCAACGGTGAATGATACAAAGCCTTGTTATATCTTTTTGAAAAGCCAGAAAACTACGCTTTTATTTTATTTTTAAATAATAACGTGAAAAAATCCGCAATTGTTTTTTATTTATAAGGTCAACATGATGAATTTATAAACAAGTCTGGAAAAAATTAAAAAACTCGGATTTCACGCATACAAAGATGTATATAATTTTACTGGACTACGAAAAAGACTTTCCTCCCATTGGCAGCTCTGTCCTTATAGCTTACATCCTTCATTTATACTTAAATTGCTTTTCCACATATTTGTATCACATCTGTTGGAGTCTTTCACGGTTGCGTACAACATCAGAGTTAAATTCAAAAACTCGGTGGGCTAAGCATGGTTGAAGCGAGCTTGAACTAAGTTCAAGCTCTCTTCAACCATGCATATAAACTATAGGTAAATGTCATCCTTAGTTTGCCCTCTTCATCCCATCGTCTTAACTTATCCAGAGTCTCCATTAATACTTCGGTTGCACTAGCTTTTTTTAAATGTATCCTATAGATCCAAATTTCGTTGCCTTAGTTTTATTTGTATGGGGTCATCTGAAATTCATCAATTCATCAATATTCAAAGCTTGTTGGTGCTTTAAAACAAAAGTAGTTCTATTTTTTTCTTGGTGAAGTGAAGGGGAGGTATGCAGTATACCGACCCATATTCGTTAGTTATATGGGGATAGTTCACGACACCAAAAATAAATGTATATATACGAGATATTCAAATTTCACAGTCTCGTCGGGCTTTTATCTTACAACATTGTTTGCTACTGTTGCAGATTTTAGTAATTCTTATAGAGCTATATGCTGACAGCATTTACAACATGCTCACATAGTATCAGAGCCTAAACAGCTGAACAGAATTGCTTTAAGATTGGTATGTCAGGTTTCTAGAGTATTCCTTAGAGGAGGAATCGTTAGTTTTTCCATAACGAACTCTAAAAAAGAAATTAATTTTTCTCAAATATACCTTGTTTTATATACCTTGTTTTTTGCTTCTCAAAAAAAAAAGAACATATTATAAATTTAATAATAAAATCAGACAATGGCCCAAGGCCATCTGCCAGTCTACTACAACTAAATATAAAATGTCACAAACGTCGAAAAATATAGACAAAAATCTTAATTCTTGTTTAAGTTTTGACAGTCAAACTGACAGACAGACTGGAAAATGCAATGATTGGTTTATAAGCTTTGATTTTTTAATCAACCTAAAAAAAGTAAACAAACACTCTTTGACTATATCACGGATCCTTAATTTTAGATTAAGGCCTTGTGCGAACAGCGTTCAAATTTTATCCATTGGCTTAATTATGACACTAATGTGGTGAATATATACTTCAAAAATTTAGTCTGCTCTGGAGCAGGCTAAAATTTTAGTCAGTGGATAATTTTCTATGCTTATGAAGGAGTGAGAGAGACAGTCGGCGTAATGTGTTTGTTTTGATTGTTGCATTGCTTTCATTTATTTCTATTTGTTCGACTATTATCGAATTTTTCTTTTGTGTTTTATTGAAATGTGTTTTATATAACTCTAATATTTAACGAGCAAATAATAAACCGATTTTTTACTATTCTATTCTGTGAAACAGATTTTTTATTTTTCTTTTGGAAGTTCAGCTGCACAAAAACCAGTGTGACGTGTGTTTTGTTGGATTCATTTCATTTGTATTTATTTTCGTTTGTTTTTATGTTTACGTCAAATATTCCCCTTGTGTTTTTGTGAATTCGGCTATACTTTTGTTTACATTTCTATTTATTGTGAAACAATAAATAGTTCAGCTGCCAAACCAGTGTTCTGTACCGTGTTAAAACTTCCCATAATTTAAATTATTTTAAAGAGAAGTTCTATCATATATATTTAACAAAACACAATTTAGAATAGCCACAATTATAAAATTGCAAATCATCAATAAATTGTTTTTTGAAATTTCAAATTTACGTTATTAATTTTATTTGTACAGCAAATAAAGAGAATTTAACCTACAAAAGGTCGGGTAGTTCTAAATTTTTGATATGTTGCATAGGATGTTTGGTGATAAAAAAAACAATTTCCACACCACACCCCTTCAGCCCCCTTTGCTATCAGGAAAGAACTGCAAAAAATCGGCTAATTCCAACTATAACTTCTTTCTGGTACATTTTATCGAAAAAAAACTAATTACTTAACGCAAAACAAATAGCTCCACTTCATTTGGATTTTGGATGAATCATATATCTTACAAATAAACTTTCTATATCACAGCATTAGAAAATTTTGTTTTCTACAAGTTTTGTTATTAGTTTTTTTTTTTTGATAAAATGTAAAAGAAAGAAATTATAGTCGAAATAAGCAAAAAAGTGACGATTTTTTGCAGGTTTTTCCTAATAGCGAAGGGGCGGAGAGGTTGTGGTTGTGGAAATTGTATTTTTACATCAGCCAAACATCCTATACAACATATCAAAAATTTAAACGCGCGCCGATTGTTTGAGTTGCAGACTTTTTTTTATAAATTGACAAAACAATCTTACCTTTTCATTTCTCCGTAGCAAAGTAATAAGAAAGGGATTTTTTTTTAATTCTTGGGGGAAATTTAAAAAAGCATGTGTTAAGAAATCCCATTTAATCTAGTTCACACACCAAAAAGCTAAACATTTATTCACCTCAACTCAAACGTCAAAAATTAGCCAGAGGATAAAATCTTAACGCTGTTCGCACATGAGAACTGAATTTCGATCACTTAGCAATAAATAAAAAATCTATTAACAAGAATTTTGCAAAATTAAAATAAAATAAAATTTGCAATAAAAAACATACCTCTTACCGTTACCATACCTACTTCTGAGTCCGAACTTTAAAGTTAAAAGTCTTCGTTTCACCAGCAAAAATAATAAAAACTCTCAATTTATATGATTCATCATTTAAATATTTTATTTAATTTTCTTATTAATTAAATATATGGCATATAATTTTAATTTTAATTATTATTTCGACGATTCTTTGTTTTTAATTATTAGACATTCTAATTTTTTTTTTAATGATTCATTGTTTTATTTTTTTAAGTTAACGTTCTTAAATATCTAAATTTAATTTTAATAAAACATTTAATTATTGTAATTAATTTATATAAAGTTAACATTTTATTTACACTGGAATTGAAAATATTTTAGTATAATATTTTTGTTCGTAAGTTTTTTTTTTAATTTTAAATTTATTTTACATTTTTTTATATGAAATATTATTATAAGTACGCTTTTAAATACTGATATTAATATACATAGAGATATAAATACATATACATGAAATTAGATTATAGAAAAATAAAAAATACAATAAATACATTTTCAATTTATAATTGTTGTATTGGTCGGAGAGCTACGATGTTTTTCGTTACTGATTTGATAAAAACAAAAAATTGGTGAAACTTATTTGATGGGGGTTCTTTATTCTAGATCTAACTTTTATGGGTTTCCAAACAGATTATATTTTTTAGATTATTTTAATATGGTTTTTTTTTAAGTCTAGAAAACAACATTACCAACCCGAAATTTCTAATCTGAGATACTTCTGAATTCCGAATAACGACAATCCGTCAACCCTTAAATGCCAAGAACTGTAAACTTTATGGACTGACAAGCTTAATGTTTCAAAATGAAGAACCCACATGTGAATAAAATTTATCAGGCCACTGACCAAAAACATCTCTAGTTCTTATGCCTATATACTCCTATAGTTGCTCAAAAATACATTGAACCTCTTTATATTTACTGAGTAATAAAATGTATCGGATGGTTTATCTATATCCGTTGCATAACGAATAATTTAAAAATGCTTGGAGCAACTAGGCATTAGACTATATATCTTGTTTGTCTTTTTAGACCAAATCCATACAATATTTTGTTTATCTTATCAGAATATTTAAGAGGTATATTATTAAATAAATTGATGATTTTGTACAACATATTTACAGTTTTTATTTATGCATTAAATTTTGTATTGTAAAGCTTTCTTTTTTTAATAATTCTTAATTAATGGAAGCTATAAACACATTGTGCATTGAAAAAAATTATAAAACAAAAAAAAAAGAAGAAATTTTAGCACCTGCGGGTGTGCAATTTGCATGTGTTTCGTTCTTAATGATAATTTATGATGATATGATTTAATATAAAATTGCGAGAAGTGAAATCAATATTGGAAATAAATAAAATGTAATGATTTCATATTTATCTATTTGTTTTATTTATCAATGGACTAATAAGAATTTTTTGAAACAATGTATGTAAAAAGACTGTGCATGTGTTGTCCATTTGAGTTTCATTCTTACGCCCATATGATTAATTTTTTTTATTCATTTTCAATTCGTTAAATAGTATTAAACTTTCAGTCAAGGAGACATCATGCTTTTTTAAGAAAGAGAAAATTTTATAGAACTAAACAAACCAAATTAAAAGAAAAAAAAAAAAATCAAACAAATCAAAGGAACAATTATTTTTTTATTTCTTCATTTTCTTGATTTTTAATTGCAAAACTTCCAGACTATGTTTTTACCAATTTTGTATTTAAAGCAACCAAAACTAAATCGTCTATTTGCAACTTTTCACAAAAATTTTGTTTACAATGTCAAAAAAATGAGAAACTTTAAAAAAAAAGCCGCCAGCGACTGAAAGATGTAAACGCAAAAACATTTTTAATGTATTTTTTTTTGACATTTTCGCATTGTTTGTGATTCTGGTGTTCTCACTCACACAACTTGAAAATTCGTATTGAACATTTTTTGTACTGCTCTAGTTTCATTATTAATTTATTGCATTAAAAATGAGAAAAAAAAGAAGTATCATACGGGCTTCATCACACCAATATTTATATTATATAAGATATGATATATAAATTTTTTTAGTTTGACAGAAAAGTTAAAAAAAAAGTAATTCAATAACTTCATGCGAATTTTCCTAATAGTAGGAGAGCTAGAGACCGATTTTGGGACAAATATTTTGGCACGCCAATGACAATTATGGCTACCGGAAATGGCCGGAAACCAAATATACAGCCCTTCAAAGTGCATAAAACTATGGTATAAGTAACTTTTGCACGAATTTTTTTGTTCACTAAAATGTAGTTTGAAACGTTTAAAATAATATTGTATAAACACTTCTAGTTTAATGATTACAATCGTAATCTTGTTGGATATAGTTCACTTTAGCTTTTTGTCTAAAAAGTTATGTAAGTTAAACTGAAACAAGCGGAAATTTGCGTTTTGACAAGGTGCTCACTCGTCGTCAACTGATGAGTGCAAAGTGAGCATCCGCACGAAACGCCATTTTTTCATGGACTAAAGGCCATAAAAAGCTAATTTGAATCAATATTGTATAACTGCCATAACGTTATCAAGCCGGTAAAGGGTTCCCCCAGAGCCAATAAATTTCTTTTTAAAGATGTTTTATCCAATTTTTTGAGTTGCTCTGGTGACCCTTTTTCGGCTTGATAATGTTATGGCGGTTATACATTATTATTTTAAACGTTTCAAACTACATTTTAATGAAAAACAAATTCGTGCCAAAATTATACTTACCATAGTTGTATAATTTTTTCTGCACTTTGAAGGGCTTTATCTTTGGTTTCCTGATGCCATTTCCGGTAGCCATAATTGTCATTCATTAATGAGTGGTCATGTAGCAATAACTGAACATAAATTCTTGTGCGCCAAAATAATGTCCCAAAATCGGTCGCTAGCTCTCGGACTATAACATCAAAAATGTAAATAAACTGAAATTCTTAAAGGAAAATAATATCTATAGATACACAATGAAATGATTAAGGATTACGATGAAAATAGGGGGAGGAAGCGAAAAACAATCATGGTCGGAATTTGAAAAGACGCTTATCTACTTTCTATTGATTTAAATATAACGAAATGCTTTTATTTTTTTTTTTATATCGGTATTACTTTATAAAATCATGGAAATACGTATCAAATTGCAGTTTTGTGTATGACATTTAAGTCAACGATTTAATACAAGATAGCGTAGGTATAAAGTTTTAAGCTAAACTACATACAAACTAAAATACAATGATACATAATTTAATGATGTAAAATTTTTGTATTAGTATAGTTTACAATAAGAGCAAGTTCGTGCGATCTAATCGAGGATTACATTTTTTTTTCTTTTGATTAGTTCTAATAGAAAAATCAAAAAATAAAAAAACAAAAAGTGCCCAAGAACATAGTGGTAATTTGCAAAGTTATGAAAACATATTTTGTAAAAATTTAACACTTTTTTTTCGAAATCAGTTGATGTGGTACGTTGGAAAATGTCAAGACTATAATTTTGAAAAGAATTGTATAAGATGCAAAATTTTAAAGTTTTTGTTGAAATTTGCAAATGTGAGGATTTGCGTTTGACATTAAAACAAAGGTTTACACAGAAAAATCTAGCTTTGTCGGAATTATTTCAAAATTTTGCATTTTTTGTCCAATTTTGCCTAACTAACTGTATTTTCATTCATAAGAAGCTTTTTAAATTTAAAAAGTTAACAACAATAGATATCTAAAAATATTTTAAAATGTGTTTGGAGCAACTGGACATAAGTTTACAATCCAATGTTGGTATATTTTCTCACAGTCAAGACGATTTTTTACAGAAATATTGATCTATTTTTAATTTTTTATTATAATGAAACAAAAAGCCATATTTTTTTCTGTCTAAATTGGGTAGTGCTCCTTTTAATCTTTTGATGTTCAGAAAAAAAAAATAATAATCTCCTTGGGACATTTGACTTTAGCAAAGCAACAAAATAATAGCCTTTGAATTTGTATTCTTTTATGTTTGGAGCCTAAGGCTCAAGAGTTTTTTTTCGGATGGTTTTTTGTTTAGCGAAGTTGAATTAAGGAAGTAAAATTAAAGAAGTTTTTATATCCTGAAGAATGCAAAATAAAAATTTGAGATTTAATAAAAAAAAAAAAGAAAAATGTCTTCGGGCTTATCCGCGGCAAAGCTAAAGTTTTATGGAGTGCTTGATATTACTTTGGTAATATGCGAATGTTTTCTATATAATATGGAGAAAATGCGTATGTTTTTTTCAATTGAGTTCATACCTAATTCCTACCTAAATATTGATTTAAACATTTTATAGATCAAGTCTATTTTGAAGGTATATGCAGTTTTTTTTTGTTTCGACATTTTATGTTATAATGTAGATATTGAAAACAACTTAAATCGAGTGTTTAACTATATACAATTTATACAACAGGACAACTATCTATGTAATTAATAATTTTTTTTTATACACACTTAGGTCTTTAATTTCTTTTAGGATTTTGACATCATAAACATCATTACAAGGGTTTTGTAATTTATCAAAACATATTTTGAAATGACTCTTAGCTAAGGTTTAGGTATAACTACTAAGAACTTTTTAAGGACTTTTGAAATCATAGGGTTTTCTTAAAAAAATATAAAAAAAGATATATTATAATCAAACTGTTGATATACCACTTTTCTCACTGAGGAATAAGTACTATGAATGTTTGATAGACGGATTAAATAATGGGCCTACGTTCATTGGTTTTTTATTTCAATAGAAAATTTAATTGGTGCACTGTGTGCCAGGATAATTTATGTTGAATATGGGGTATAATGTGACATTAAGCATCAGTGGTGCACTGATGCAATAGTTTTGATTGTATTATATCATTGAGTATATACACATAGAGGAATCAAGATTTTTTCAAACTAACCGAAGTAGATGTCGCTTAGTGAGCATATCGAGTAATTATTTTTTCACTGTAACGAAAAATACTTGAACCGATCCGAACAAAATTCTTCTGCATATACATTTTTGCTTGTTTTTCTTTATTTTTCCTGCCTTTTAACTCAAGAATAATTGCTACAAAAGTAATTGCTACGAGCAAAGTTTGAAACTTACGCATGATTTCTCTATGTGTGTATAAACTCAAAGATTATATATTCATCTTAATACATTTAGGTATAAAAAATGGGTACACATTTTCGCATGTGCTAAAAATTGTTATGAAAGTTTGCACCATCATAAAAAAGCCCCTTAGTTACCATGGATCCCGTACATGGGGCCTAATTCCGTAAAATTAATACGATGGAACGATAATAATCGTTTTATAGATACTGTCGCTCTATCATATTGTAATATTATGATGGAAAGAGAAACGTTGAAATCATTCAATCGTTTTATTTTTACGGAATCAGGGCCCTGGACAAAAATTTAAGGTGGAATAAATGGGTTTTTTTCTAGTTTTTCACTAAAATAGTAAGTTTTTTCCATAAAATTAGGTAAAAAAATTGTAAATCCTATTGAGGATTGGTAAAGTTGAAATGCGCAACGGGTTATCAAAATTAGCACAAAGTTATCTTTGCTCTTTAGTACAAACTTTGTTACTGCCCGCCACAAGTATAGCCTCCAATTCTCTATAATTATTTGTTCTCTCCCAAAAAAAATTTGCTAAATGCCTGATAGATTGACTTGATAGATTCGCCTTAAAAGGGTATCCATGATGACAGTTGATCTGAATAATACTATGCGAACGTCAAAATTTTATTTGTATAAAACTGTCAAACAACAAAGTGTCCAATTTATTACTTGCTGATGACAGTTCGCACTAAAAACTTCGCAAATATATACATAAATAAGATTTGTATAAATTCTACAAAGTGACAAAAACCAAAAAACCGAATCGAACAAAATAACTTTGATTCAAGATCACAACGTACTCCGAATGGTTTGAAGCGGACACTGGTGCTAAGCGGGGATGCCTTTTAAGTGCTCTTCTGTTTGCACTCTTTATTAATGATGTACAAGCCAAGCCTACCTTTCAGGAGGGGTCCGAATTGCTGATTTAACCGTAAATGTACTTTTATATGCTGATGACCTAGTGATACTTTCCGAATCTGCAGATAATCTTCAACTGATGATTATAGTCGCCTAGCAGATTATTGCACCAATTGGGGACTTGTTATCAATGCTGATAAATCAAAAATTATGGTGTTCTCAAGATCAGCGAGGAACCAAACCGTGTATAATTGGCACTTCAATGGAACTCGTCTAAAATTAGTTAATGAGTATAGATATCTTGGAGTCAATTTTAACAAAACTTTAAATTTTGAAAATCACATAACCTTTAAAGCTAAAACTTCACAAAGTCTGTTAAATATATCTTGGAAAAATATCTTCTCAAACTAACGGATATTTTTATCTGCGAAATACAAGATATGTGATGCTGTTATCAAGAGTATGTTATCCCAGGTATGGGGAATAAACGAATACGAAGCGATAGAAACATTTCATATATGCTTTTTAAAGAAACTTTTTAATCTTCCTTTGAATACCCCGAATTATTCATTATATCTAGAAACGGGTCTCCCAAACATTTTTACTAGCACTCTAAAGTCACATGCAGACTACATTGTTAAGGTGTTGTCACATCATGATGACCGACTGACAAAACAAATGGCACTTTACGAGCTAAGAAATGAGGACTGGTGGGTGTCGAAATGGAAAGATTTGGGAAACAATTATAGTGAAGTGGTAACGTTGAACCAACATAATCTAGATCAAGTAAAAGATCAACTCTATAAAGTAATATAAACGCATGAAAATTCAGAACGTGATAAATTAATACGAGAGGCTCGAAAATCCGAAAGTAGACTTCTATACTCACAACTTGAATTTAACCTTATGGGGTCAAGCTACTTCAATGATTCTCTAAGTTACAGAGAAATATCTTTGATCTTTAAAACAAGATGCGAAGTCCTTGGACTTAACGGATCCCCATACAATGGCAGTTTTAACCAATTTTGTACGTTATGTAATTTGAAGGCAAAAGCGGACTATTTCCACTTCATGAGTATATGTCCCATCTTTGCTGACCATAGAAAAATATTCTTCGGAAAGAAAACTCTGACGGTGAAGGAAACAATCTCAAAGCTTAACGATTCTGATTGGAAAATGTTATATAACTTCTTAAGAGTCATTTGTAAATATAGGATGTTACTTATAACAGAATTTGCTTAAATATTTCAAGTTAAATTTTCACTATTACCGAACATACAATGTACATAATTTGCTAACCAAGCTGACGGCAATGCCCTAGCTATACATTCATAAAAATTATAAATATTGTATCAAACAAATCGAAATAATAAATTAATTCTTAATCTAGTCTAAATCTAATCTGGTAAAGGTAAACAAAGAAACTAGGTTATTTGTATTTCGCTACTACGCACCACTTTCATCGTCTGTAAAACGGCCTTTGTTTTTTAGTACAAACTTAACTAAATACATGATAGCAGCGCCACACGTATACAGCGTCTTATCCCCAATAACAGTAATTGAATATCGATACAATTTCGCGTGAGAAAGTTTTTAATTTGTCATAAAATCTTCTCCATATAAATTGTGGCAATTCGCTAACGCTGAAGTCGGACACTTTCCGATGATTAAGACACACGTGTCGAATTTTAAAGTTTTGTTTTTACATTTCGG